>VZRN01003941.1:3084007-3099999 GCA_013397935.1 Dasyornis broadbenti
AAAAAAAAAAAAAAAAAAAAAAAAAAAAATCCTTATGATTCTTAACAGAAACATAAAATAGAGCATAATAGAAATAAAGAGAAGTCCTTCTATGTGCCTGCCGTTTTGTCTGGTAGCAAACAGAGACTGCCTATTTCACACTGCTTGGTTGGAGTCTGTATTTCTCATCGGTTTCCCATAGTAGTCCCCTGTCAGCTACCAGATCTTTAAAAAAAAAAGGCCACTTTTGTCCCTCTGTTTCAGTTTCAGAGGCCTTTTTTGTGCCCTGAGTGTGGAAACGTGGATTTTTGGCTTGAAACTGGAAACTAAAAAGAACCCAAAAAACTGAAAGAACAACCCAGAATTTTTCCAGAAATCAAACCACTACAACTAAAGGATGTCTGGGATTTTTTATATAGTGTTTATACATGAATTGTTATGTGATCATGTTTACATTCTCTTTTTATTTTAGTAAGCTTACTTCTTTTTATATGGAAGGGAGACCCAAAACTCTCAATAGAGTATTAGGTATTTTGTCACAACTGGCTTAAGTAAAATTCAAGTTCCTACAAAATACCATTTTCCCTGGAGATTTCTCTCTGTCAATGGTAGTTAAATAAGTAATAGACAATACAAGTGCTTCCAGTAATGTTGCTTGGGGATTCTCTCCACAGGCAATGTGAAATACAATGGGCTTGGGAATTTTGTGTTAATTCCTCTTAGAATAAGCATGATAAAACTGTGGGCCACTTATCAAAGCAGGAATTTCCCTCAGTGCAAATACACTTCCAGTCATCTCCCAGACAAACTGAAAGCCACAGGAGAGAGAGACCAGTGCAGTTGGTGGGCAATACGTGGCCTCCCTTGCCCCGCAAAGCCACTGTGTGTACAGGGAGGGCCCAGGATGGGGGTGCCCCATGGCACACAGCGATGTCACCCCCTGTGCCACAAAGGTAGAGCTTTAAGGTGGCCTTTTGATGCCAGGTATTGCAGCTTGATGCAAGGGGTGGCCCACAGAAACGTGTATCTGCATCTCTCACACTTGCAGCACTTTCAGGCTGTGGCAGAGGGTGAGGGGGCACACTGGACTGCTTGGAAAAATGAGACATTTGGTACAGAATGGAGAAAATCTAGGCAAAAGGACTATCTCCTGTGAAAATGGGTAGTGTAATGAGAGGGGGGGAGTCACTTTTACTGAACAAGCAGCTGGGACAAGGGTGTGATGAAAGAGAGTAAATCCAAACCAGAAGCTTGTCTGGCAATCTTTGATCCTCCTCAGAGATCTGATCTGTTTTCTCTGCAGACCCAAGCACCAAAGAGCCTTGTGTAAATAAAGAGCCGTTTCCATTTTTCTGGGGATCAGAGACTGTACTGTATTTGCAGGGAGAGAAACCACTAAAAACATTGATGGTAGTGTGTGTTTGTTTAATTTTGTTTTTCCCAGTGGGGTTACAGTTGTCATTGTTTTGTGCTGCATTTAGGGTTTGTGATCTATGGCAGATGTACAGTTTCACTCCAGCAGAGTTTTATTCAAATATCAGATGATACTTAATGGATGTTTGAAATCCTAGAAGTAATTTTTCCCCTGTATCTTAAGTTGACATTGCTATGTATATGCTTTTCCTCTTTCTTCACGAACATCCTGATGATGTGGTATGATAGCATGTTCTGGTAATAGACTGGAATACTAAAACCACTTCTTTTTTCTTTATTGTTGATCCTTTTAGGCATTTATCTAATAATATAATCAGTTATTGGATGACATTCCCTTCAGTCAAGCTACATGCTTGCCTTTCTAAATTTAAAGCTTGGTCAGTAAGCACAGTCTCTGGTAGGAATCCATCAGTCAACAAGTTTGTTAAAGGTGTGATGTTATCAGCAATTCAGTTTCATGATTTTCCCCGTGCTGCAGTTCTGTACAAGGAAAGCAAAGCAGCAGGGGAAGTGTGTATGTTAGGGAGGATAAGAGTAGAGCAGAATGCTTCCTCATTCTCAAACAAGAGAGAATTCCTTCTGATAATATGGGATTACAGTGGATTTACAACCAGGACATTGAGTTTTACTAAGTCGGTGTATCAAAGCTTTTTCTCCCCATTGTCTGCTGGTTGAGTGACATTTGCCTGTTCTGTTACAGATGAGAAATTGGAAGTTGGTGTAGGACTTTGCTTGCCAAAGCCTGTAAAGTGACAGTGACTGCAAGGCCGAAGGCTAAAGGAAGGGGACTATATGTGCATTCTTTTTGCACTGTGGAGTAAGGAGGGGCTGTATTGGGAGAGCAGAGTCCTGGGAGGCACAATACACATGGGCAGGATCCTGCTTCTAGCTTCATACTGCTGTTTTTGGGGATGTACCTATACCGTGAGGCCTCATATTAAAGCTCTGGCTGTTTATATTTGTGTGCCACAGTGCTGAGGTACTCACCCAGCACCATCCATGAGGTAAATGGGGTTTGAGAGCACCCATTCCGACTAGAATTTATGGTGAGATCTTCATCATCACGTCTGCGCAAGGGGCTCCCTGCACTTTTCTGTTCTCTGGTTCCCAGGAGTCCTTTGTATCCCACTGCTTAACTCTGGAAAGTTAAATTAAATGGACAATACAAAATCAAAAGACAAAAATGACATTATTGCTAAGCTGTGCCTTTAATTTCAGAGCTGCATGCTGTGGCAGATTGTGACTGCTCTTTTGTCCAACAGCTTAGATTTAGGAGGCTAAATAGTGGGTGTGTGTCCAGGGGAGCAAAGAGCTAGAGGTCAATGGCATTGATGTCACATTCACTTTGCCTCTGTAAGAGAATTAATTAGACTTCACACAGGCAGAAAAGTGAAGGGTTGAAATGGTGAATGAAACCAGAACGAAAGGCAACACTTTTTGCATATTTACCAATGTTTGCTGCAAATCTGATTGAGTAAAAGACAGGCCACATTTTCTCCCCTTTGAACCTAAGAATGGCTAAGGGACTCAGAGCAGAGATTTGTCTATTCCAGGATCTCATACGTGATCTAGGCTAATAGCAGAGCCCTGGGTAAAGTGTTTAAATACTAGAGAAACATACAATATTATTTCTCTCAGTATATCCTCCCAGTTTCTAGCAGTATGCAGCTGGGGTGTTTTTTCAGCCAGAGATTGTGTCCTCATCTACATGTTGAATACTTTTTAATGGAGTTTTGCAGGGCTCAAAGTCACCTCATTCAAAGAGCTGTCTTTGCTCTTGAAGATGGGACACGAAAAAGCTGTAGAAATACAAAATGACCAGTTCACCATGAACTGGTACTTACCAATTCTGAGTTGTGGAAATGAGTTTAGCTTTTTTGGTGTTACTCATGACTCTCACTTCTTTAGTGTTACTCATTATTCCTACAGATGTAAGAAAAAAATTGGGCATTTTTAGTGTATTGTTTAATAGGCAATGCCTGTGCACACAGCAAAACCTTTAGATTTAGCATATGTGGTTTTATAGTCAGAAGCTATTAACCTCCACCTGTTAACAATAATTTTTTCTCAGAAATTAAATTAAAATTAAAAGCTCCTGAAGATTGCCAATGAAGTCTGTAATTGGTACGAAACGAGGATGGAGCGCACTTTGCATCACTACCTAAATGGCAGCTTCTGGTACTTCAGGTTCTTCTCCTGACCAAGGATTCAATGGAAGCAAAAATCTGCAAAGGAAACAACTATTTTTATGCATAACCAGTGTACTGGATATGCACATATAAGACTTCTTCCCAGAAGTATATTTGCTTAGTTCATTTATCCTTTCTCAAGGGAAGGACACTAACCAATTTTGATGGAATACTCAATTCCATCAAGCCAAATACAAGGAGAAGCAATATTTTATATTCCTTAATTATGCAAACTTTCTTTTTGGCTGCATGTTATACATAATTCTGTGTGTGCCCAGAAAGGAAAAATCAGATAATCCTACACATACCCCAAAGACCTTTCCTCTCCACCCCCATCTGCCACCCGCCACCCCTGCCAATATGGGTCTTTTCCAGTTGACTCTTAGAATAAGAGTCAACTGGAAAACTTATTTGGGGACTACTTGCACTCTGTTATTATTATGGCACAGGAGCACATTGTGCTTGTACCCTTGCCCAATTCCTAGAGATTTCCTTTCAAATCAGATTGTATGGTTAGATTCCAGTAAAAATCCTCAGCCTCTGTCTTACCATGAGTTCTGTTCATGTTTGAAATATAATTTGGTCCTTTGTATAAAAGCAGAATTTTCAGAAGAAATGTAATGCTATGATCTGATCTAATGATTTAGACTCACTCTTTTAGTAAACCACAAAAAAATTGGCAGTATTCTCTCGTTGGTAATCTTTTCTTGGAAAAAACTAAGCTTCTTAATAAATCTCGGTAGTCATGGATAGAAATCCACCAATGGCGACAGTGTTAATTGACCTTTCCAAAGCGCTAGATTTTATTAGACATTCATTAATACAGTTGTGTAGAGATTAGTCAAGTCAGCTCTTTTCCATGTTTGTGTGGAGGAGATTCCCAGCGCCTTTTAGGCTTTACCGGTTGTTCACTGTAAAGGATATGTTTGCTCTTCAGTCTGCAGCGTGCAGTGGAAATGCACTGAGCCAACTCAGATACCGGGATCAGTTTAATTGCCATGGTCTGGAGATGAGCAGAGGATTTACCCAGCCTTCTTGGCAGGCTGGTCTGCAGCTTGACCCTGCCCAGCATTTGAGCAAGCTCGTGTAAAGCCAGCTCATCACTCTCTGCTCTGCCCTATAGCTGTAATGCAGACACACAACGCAGCGGTTTAGCGGTGCTTTGTCCTTTGCTTATGTGCTTGTTCAGTCAGCCTGCTGAAGGGAGCGCCTTGAACCAAAGAAAACATGAGTTTTCCCTGTACATTTTTCTGCTTTCTTCTATGCTTTCACTGTCATACCAAAATCAGCTGTAATTTTCTCCAGCCATGTTATTAGAGCAGTGCAGCTATGGAAACATGACTACAACATTTAGGAAGTCTTGCTAGCTTCAGTCTTAGGATAGACTTTTATCTTTCCATGAGAAGGGGAGTAGGGAGTGGGAATCAGGGTAAAATACCTGATGTTACACCAAACTGAGGTATTCAAACCCTTAGTTGCATTGACATATTTATTATGAACATTTCCCTATTAAATTGTTTATGGCGCCTTTTCAGAATGGCTTTTTCCCTTAGTAGCACTGTCTGAAGCTGTAAGAATACTTTTTCATATTTAAAAATACTGGCTGGAGCCATATGCCCTCATACCCTAATACCTACAAACTAGTATATCCACAGAGGTTTATTTAATTCTAGTGATACAAACACATAATATATTAAGGGCTACCAAAATTGCTAAAGTACTTTAAATAAAATGCTTTTCTTCAATTATTTCTGTTATCTGTTCAAAATACACAAATCCAGTGCTTTGAAAGACATTTCCTCGGTACTGAAAATCTTCATGTGTGCACGTTGGAGAGGCTGCATAAATGTATACAAAGGTGCTTACTAACGTATATAGTGCTCAGAATGGTAACGGAGAAGTCAATTTGATGTCTTGTTCCCCAGAAGACCATACTCTTAAAAGTTCTAGGACGTAAGTTCAAAAATCCTCAGAAATTTCTCACCACAATTTGTGGCAAGTCAGCTATGTGAATGTGTGTATACAGTGCAGATCCCCGTAAGCCATTCAGCCTCCCTGGATTCTTTTCATACTATCAACACTAATTTAGATTTTCCTAGCTTCTTTCTTGGAGATTTTGATTAGTGAATTAATTAAATCTGTTGGTATTTGGAATATAATTTTTCAGAAGGAATATTAGACAAAACCCCATTAGGAGGGTATTGTTTTTCTGAAATAGGTTACCCAGAGAGGTGCTGAAATCTGCTCATTTGAAATTTTTCAAGGCTTGGCCAACTCTTGGCTCTGCTGAAATACTGCCTTTCTTTCCACTTGTTTTTTCTATTTTTCTGTGCAAAATACTCTGCTTTTCCCTTGATGTATATATACCATAATTTTTGGTAATTCATGTAGTTTAAGACCAGACTTGACCAGTATAATAATTTAGTCTAATCATCTGCATTACACAGACTGCAGAATTTTACCAGGATTTCCTGGTGAAAGCTGTCTTGTAGTCAACTGGCCCTGTGCACTGTAATGAAGAAATTCAGTCTTGCTTTAATGATTTTGGGTGGTAGTTCATGTCCTAATAACATGGAGGATTGACCCAGCAGAGAATTATCCTTGCAGCTGCTAATCTGAAGTTTTTCACCAGAATTTTTCAGCTTTCATGCATTGGTTTCTGTAGTAGCTGACAAAATCTTCCTCTGTAACGTTTACAATCCAAGTTAACACATTGTTTAGTACATATAATCCATTAATTCCTAGTTATAAGAATCTCTCTTTCTCTTTTTTTTTTATTTTTTTTTTTTCTGTATGATTTTAAGGTCGGTACAGGATCCAGGACTCTGTTATTACTTGTATTGATACAAGTCTGCAGAAGGTTAGTTAAGAGACCTTGTTTCTCTCTACTGCTGTGGTATGTAGCAGTAAAGTAGAATTCTTGAAAAAGTATTTACACATACATGTATTTTAAACAGCTGTAGCCTCAGCAGGGACTTTTGGGTACATTCTTTAGAGAAAGATTATCAGTTTTGTTCATTTTCTACTCCTCACATTGAGCAAGGTTAAATTTTACTCCTCATCTATTAACATCCTCTTTTTAGACTAAAAATCTCTTCATAGCAGAGAGTGTGATTCCTGTTTCCTCATGAAATCACTTACTGTCCCTTCAGGTACTATCAGATAGATAAGAGGTACAGTTTACAGAGAAAAATCTTCAGAAAACAATTACAGAACCACAGAATAGTCTGAGTTGGAAGGGACCCAGAAGGATCATTGAGTTCAGCTCTTAAGTGAATGGTCCATACAGGGATCCATCCCATGACTGTGGCATTATTAGTACCATGATCCAACCAACTGAGCTAATCTCAGATCACTTGTTGATTGTTATAGATTAGTAAAAGTGTGTAGTAAAAAAAAAGGAGAGAAAGCATTCCAGAATTAAAACCAGATATTTTCATTCCATGTTTTCTCAATCCACTCAAAATGAGAATCTATTTATTCCTAATCTGCCTGAATCTAAACGTATGTAAACGTAATTCTTGATGTGATTTCAATGATATTGCCAAACTTGCCATTTAGAGGACTACCGTGGCCATATTGTTGAGGATATCATCTCATACATTGGTTCATCTAACATGCAATCTACAGTGTGGGTCAAACCCAAGGCTGCATTACTGGAGCCTTTCAAGATCCCACAAACCAAAACAAACTTAGACTGACAGGAATCAGCTGTGCTGTGAAAAATACTGTAATGCTGGGGAGGGGTAAGGACAAATCCAGACATGGATGTGATACTTTAGGGCAGGGGGTAGGAGTTACACACTGGTGTTCAGTGTTGTGTTGCTATATCATGATGCAGTAATGAAAGCTCAGTGATTCGTTTTTCCATTGGTTAAGAATACTGTCATTTGATACCTTGATGGAGAGATTTCTGCAGGGGAGGGGTTGAGGCCTGTGGAACCTCAAAGCATTTTCTTTCCATTGTGGGCAGCTCAGTTAAGCTGTTATTAAACTCAGCTTTTTCTAATTTTGTAAGTCACCTCCAGACATTTTCTTTTGCTCCAAACACAATATTAGCTGTAGATGTTTGTCTGTGTTTGTGGTGTGGATTGTTTCATTGCTTGTTGTTATTTGGTTATCCTTTTCTACTGTCAGGTATCAATTAAATATTTTATCCTTCTTTGAGTATAAAATAGCTTGCTAATCATCAGACTAATGTTCTTGAATTGAGGTTTACTAGTGAAAATACATGTATTTAGGTACACTGGAAACAATCTGTTCTTCTTGTAACTTTTGTTTACATACAATGATCCATAAGCTGTATAAATCTTCTGGCACTGACGACAAAGTTAGTTGAAGCAAATTCATTTCAGTATTATTTCTTAATCCACCAGAACGTGATTCCCTTTTCCTAGAGTAAAACCCTTTACAAGTCAGTTGCTTGAAATATATGAAGTGACGAACTGCAGATAGCAAACTGAGCATTTGTTTGAGTTCATGCTTATTACAGCAGTGTTCTGGAAAGTGTTTGTGCTTAGGCTTTTAATAAACTCCCTCTAGAGATCAATTACCATGATTTGTCTAGTTACTATGGATAAGGGGTTTGGGGGGGGTTAGTTGTTGTTGTTGAAATGTTTTGTTAAAGTGAAAGAGTCTTGAATGCTTTTATTCAGGCAGAATAAAAAGCAAATGGGAAGCAGAACACAGAACCTCCAAGGAAAAATTATAATTGAAATGGTAAAAGGACTCTGCAACATTGCCAGGTCTTGTAGGACAATTTTGTCTGTGTGTTTTAGGCTTGTTCACAGGTAGCCCAGAATGTAGGTCAGCAGGGGAAGATGTGTTAGAAGGAGGATAAACAGCGATAAGTTAATACTCTTGACAAAGTCTTCTCACTATAAGGTTTCAGTATAATCAAAACCAGTTTAGCATTTGAGGAAAAGCACCATGAAATGGAGTAATGGAATTAGCTTTTATGTTTTTCCAGGAACCTAAGCCACATTTCCTGTCACAACTGTATATTATTAATACAAGGCATCTGCTAAGCTGGAGCTGCCCTAAAATGTGCATACATGTAATACGTCTGGTTCAAATAATTTTTTTTTTTTTTACGTTTGTGGTAAAAAACTAAAGCAAGATGCTGCCTCAACCCATCATTAAAAAGAGTATGATTTGGAATACTGCAAGTTTTCAGCATGGTCTCACAGACAGATAATATAATTCTGTTAATTTAGCTGTTACAAGACTGTTACTGCCTGCATTTTATGTCTTGCTTCCCTTTCTTTTTGTATTCTGTGGTTGCAGCAATTATTTTCCAGTCACAGAAGGAAATGAGCAGCTATCTTGAAACTCCCTCCATTTCCCAGCCCCGTCATTTAAAACTGGGTGTAGAAAGTTATTTGTTGTCTGATTTTTGGGGTGGTGGTGATGCATGTCATCTTTTCTCATGTTGTAACCAGCCTCCACAGTCTTAAGGCAAAGGGCACAAAGTCTGCTAATGAAATGGGATCACCTCAGGAATATGTCTGGAATATGGTTTCCCAGGGGTCTAATGCCCTGTGCAGAGATTTCTCCACATTAATACTCCCTCTGAAAAAAATCTGTTACTACACTTCCTTATAGATTGCTTCAACATACACCAAGAATGACTGAGACTTCTCTGAGAGCCAGACAAGCCTAGAAGTCTGGCACTGAGTCCTGGATTGTGAATCAGGACAAGACGACTCAGAAATTCTTGTGTAGTTTCCCTAGCCCTCTCCCAAAGGCCTGTGTAGAAGGGCTCTGGATAGTGTCACAGGTATCTGTCCCTGTGTGCTGCTTCTGTCACGTTAGTCTCTTTCATATGTGGAACAGTGGGAGAGCGTATCTGAAATCCCACTTGGTTATGTTAGATGGCTTCCCAGAGGCCTTGCAGACCAGCATAAACTTCACCCAAATGTAGCTGTAAACTGAGATAACTCAAGAGCTCTGACATGGAGATTAGTTCCCTTGTAGAGCTGGTCAGCTGGTTTTTCAGCCCTCATCAATTAATTTTTTGCTGACACCAACCCAATCTTCTTCATCTCATGCTTGTGGTGCCAGCTGTGCTTCACCACTTTAACCTTGGTCTTTTCTCTGTCCCGTCTAAACAGCTCCAACCATTTCCACAGATTGTGCCAAGAAAAAAAATCCCCCCAGCACTTTAAAGGAATTGTTCTTAGTGAAAAATGAAAACATACTAAAACAAAGAACTTCTGTAGCTTCTCTTCTGCCCTTTTCATTATTGAGCTTCATCTTTTTTCATCCTTGGTCTGATGTGATCCCTTGGATGTGTTATGCCTAATTTAAGGATCCTGAGATTAAAAGGACAAAAATCTTAGCTAGTTCACATCTGCAGTGCTTTGCAGATTAACACTAGAGAGCACCTGAGTTTTCGTGTGCTAAAAACCCTTTCACAGCATAATCAGGTGACATTTTTCATCAGAGGGAGTAACCTGCCACTTCAGCTGTACATCTGGTTTGACCCCTGAATATTTTGGTTGTATAATAACAATGATATTTTATAACCTATTTTTTTAGAAGCAGATTGGACGATCTGAAAGCCAAGCTGGGTGTTTTAAGGTTGGGACATCCACCAGGATAAAGATTTTGCCATTAGAGTTAATTAATAATTTCCTTGGTTGGTGAACCAAAACCAAATCCTGCTCGCCCAGTTCAGATTGTGTAGAAAGAAAATATTGTTTGAAATTTACTCTCCAATGGGGCTAATTATTCTTTGTATTTCACCCATCACGTTATAATCCTCTTAGGAGAAAAGAGAAATGTTCTCATTAAATTCTGAAACAGGCATTTTTTCTGACAAGTTGCTCTTCCTTTGAAGAGGCTAATATTCAATGGTGGAAATTGTAAAGAATAAATAAAAAAGCTTTGTACAGAATGATTTACTTAAAATTACACTGTCAAAGAGCTTTTCATAATAATTAAAAAAAAGCACAATGTTTGTGATGAAAACACTATTGAAACTGCAACCTGCTTACTCACCTGGTGGTATTTTCATGTTCTTACTTAATGAACACACTCTGTGTTTTGTTATTGTAAGGCTGCCTGGGAGAGCTGGGCTGGTAGCATTGACTCTTTTCTCAAAGACAGAAGTCTCAGTTGAGCAAATCAGTTCTATTCAGCTATGAAATAAAAAACTTGAGCATGCTCTCAAGTTCCATTAATTCAAATGATTTTCTAGCCTGGAGACTAAAGGGTCCCTAGTAGCTACACATATTTTTGCTCTCATTTTTTGGCAGCAGGACCAGATGTTTTGGGTACAGTGCTTGTGTGTCAGGGTGAAACTGGATGGGAATGTCCTTAGTAATTCTCCTTAGTACAGTTCTAGTTTCCCTGTGGGAGCAGTATGTTGATATCCATGGGAGAATGGACTGCTTGGATGTACGACAGTTACCTCTTATACAGGACAGAGCGAAGTCTAACACCTTCAAAATCAAATTGTTCTGGTAGTATGCCAATTCTAACATGAACTCCCTTAGAAGGCAGACATGGCCAAATGAGGCTCATGTGGACCATTATGAACCTGGACTTTTTATCTCAAAAAGTAATTTCATCATTCGTGGAAGCCCATTGTATAAGTGCTCCTGATGAAATGTACCTCTTGGCTGCCAGGTGAAGAAAGAACTTTTCCTTAGTTAAGGACTGTCTGTCCAGATGAAGAATAGCAGATTCATACTTAGCAGGTCTATTTATATGTATGAAACACTGTAATTTAGACCTGTATGATGTTCCTACCTGAATACATGGAAAAAAGCTTCCCTCTCATAACTAGAAAAAAATTGTCTTAGCTGGGGAAATAATTAATCTGGAGAAGTGTCGTTTGAGGTAGGGAATAGTCATGTCCTTCTCCTGCCCTGCTTGCCTGCCAGAGTGTTACTGAGGGGCAGAAAATGTTCCAGAGAAGTTCACGTCCAATGTTGGTGGTACTGTGCCTATAGGCTTGTATCAGTTATATGAGGGCATTTAACTGTAAAACTAAAAGGTGATTGTACCAGTTTGACTGAAGTCCATATTTTAAACAAGCTTCCCTGCCCTGCACCACTGGCTCTTGCTATGTGCTCTTCCTCAGCTGTAGCATTTCTCAGTAGCTCATTCTACTCCCAGCGTTGTAGTTTGTCTCTGTGGGTACCAGGTCTGGATCCACAGACTGTTGCTGTGTCCTCTGTGAGTTGTTCTATATTACAGCTAGTCTGATCCATCAAAACAGGAACCATTGCATTTCTTTTTCATCTACATCCTTTTTCAGGCTGACTTACTTTTCATGTAATTTTCTAATACATCTACTATCTGATGTTGGTAAGATACCACTAAGGCTAGAAAGGGTATTGCAAGGGTATCATGGCAGGGTACCATGATTGCTCACTCTACACTTTTTGAACCCAGTCCAGCCCTGGTGATGGGGATCTTGGCAACAGGGACAAGCTGCCACTAAGGTTAGGGTTCAGAGAGCTGCAGAGCCTACAGCTCCGGGGACACTGTCCCTCACAAAAGGCTTTACAAGAGCATCATGGCACCGTGCCAACACTGCCATCACCACACTTTTTAATCTGGGCAACCTACGGCAATGAGGATCTCTGCCACAGTGCCAAGCTGCCATTAGGGTTAGATTTAGGGTTAGGGTTTGGAAAGTAAAAGAACTTAGGGCACTTAAGACACTTGGGATAGAAAAGGCATTGCAGGGGCGTCACAGCAGGGTGTCAACATTGCCGTCTCCTCGCTTTTTAATCTGTCCCACGTATGGCAATGAAGACCTCTTGCAAACTGCCATGCTGCCAATAGGGTTAGAGTTAGGGTTAGGTTTAGTGTTCAGGTTAGGGTTCAGAGAGGAAAAGAACCTTTGTCTCTTGGACACTGGGGCAAGAAACAGCATTGCAAGAGCATCACGGCAGAGTGCAGCATTGCTGTCTCCACACTTTTTAATCTGGGCCACCTATGGCGATGAGGACTTCTGCCACAGTGCCAAGCTGTCATTAGGGTTAGGATTGAGAGAATAAAAGAGCCTACAGCTCCAGGCACACAGGCATGGGAAATGGAATGCCAAGGCGATCCAGGCAGGGCCCCAGTTTTGCTGCTCCTACATCATTCTAATCTGAACCACCCATGATGATGTGGACCACAGCCCCAGCGAGAAGATGCCATTAGGCTTAAAGATAGGGTTGAGAGAGGAAAAGAGCCTAGAACTCCAGGGACACCGGGGCTGGAAAACTCATGCCAACAGGATCATGGCAGGGTCACAACATTGCTGCCCCCAGACCTTTAAGATTAAGCCCATGCAAGCCAATGGGCACTTTAGCCACAGGCCCAAGCTTGTTTACCAGTTAGGGTGAAAAAGCCAAAAATTCTGAAATGAAGTGAAAACAATTAAACGGAATGAAGTGAAGAGCAGTGAAATGGACCAAAACTTTTAATGAAATAATACTCATTGAAATCATGAGATTTCATTTCCTTTCATGGAAATTAAGAATTTTCATGAAAGGAAATGAGAAATCAAGGAATGAAGTGAAAGGAAAAGACAGGAAAGGAATTATAATGAAATGAAATGAAATTAAAAAAAATTGAAAATGCTTGTGACAAGTTAAATTAATGAAATGGATTGGAATGAAGTGAAATACAGCGAAATGAACTGAAACTTCATGAAATGATACTCATGGTAATCTGCAGATTTCATTTCCTTCCATGAAATGTCAAGATTTCATTTCATGAAAGGAAATAAAATGAGAAATCAAGGAATGAAGTGAAAGAAAAAGACAGGAAACAAAATATAATGAAAGGAAATGAAATTGAAAAAAAATTTCTTATGACAAGGTAAATTATTGAAATGCAATGGAATGAAGTAAAGTGCAGTGAAATGAGCTGAAACTTAATGAAATTATACTCATTGAAAGCTCAAGATTTCATTCCCTTTCATGAAATGAAGCATTTCATTCCATGAAAGGGAATTATATCCTGAGATTTAAATTTTTTATCATTTCATAAAGTTTATCATTTTATCAAGTTTCATTTCATTTCTCTGCACTCCATTTCATTCCAATCCATTCTTCATTTCATGAAAGGAAATGAAATATCACGATTTCAATGAATATCAATTCGGCAAGGTTTGGCCCATTTCACTGCAAAAAAAGAACACCCCACCGCCCAAAGATTGCTCCCTCCACACCTTTCTTCTTGGCACCACCCATGTGCGGGGCAACTCAGCAAAAGGCTGCTTTTACTGCTCTGCTTAGCGTTAGGCTTAGACTTAAGTTTAGGCTTGAGAAGATCATAAAGCCTAGACCTCCAGCGACATTGCAACTACAAAAGGCATGCAGAGAGGAACACTTTATATCATCTGATTACATTTGATTACTATCACTTCATTTCAGAATTTTCTTTTATTCCTTTAAATTAAATTTCATTTCATTATAAATCCACCCCAGTCAGTTTTTTTCACTTGGGTTTCTGACTTTGAGATTTCATTTCCTTCCATGAAATTATAGTCTTCATTTCATGAAAGGAAATGAAATCTTGCAATTTAAATGAGGATAATTTGACAAGTTTTAGTCCATTTCCCTGCACTTCAGGTCATTCAATTCCGATACATAGTTTTCACTTAGTTTTGGAATTTTATTTTTCTTAGCATTTAATTTCATCAATTTCTTCTCCTGTCTCTTCTTTTCAGTTCATTCCCTGATTTTGAGATTTCAACAAATACAGTTTTGGCAAATTTTGGTCCTTTTCACTGCACCTAATTTCACCCCAATCCATGTGATTGTAGTCACTCCTTTTTCAAATTTTAGGGTTTTTTTTAACCTGAATTCGATTTCATCATATGTCCTTTGCAGTGTGTTTGTTTCACTTTGTTCTCTGATTTCAAGATTTTATTTCCTTTCATGAAATGAGGTACAGTGCAAAGGATAGAAACTTGCAAAAATTATACTTGTTTAAATACTGTAATCAGGGAATGAAGTGAATCGAAGAGACAAGAAATTGATGAAATAATATGATAAAACAAATTAAAAACACACACACACAAAAAATATTCTGCAACAAAGTATAAACAAGCAAATGTCATGGCTTGACTTGAAGTGCAGGGAAATGGACCAAAGCTTGCCAAATTGATCCTCATTGAAATCATGAAATGATTCACGATTTCATGAAAGGAAGAATTTCAGTACATGAAAGGAAATGAAATCTCGAAATCAGAGAAAAAGTGTAACAAACATTCGAGACAGGCAATATGATGGAATAAAATGTGAGTGAAAAAAAGAAAATTTGGAAATGGAGCGAATACAACGCAATGAATTGGGATGAAATGAGGTGGAGTCAAAAGAACAAAAACTTACCAAAATTAGATGGATTGAACTCTAGAAAAAAATAAAAAAAAAAGTGAAAAAGAGAGCTAGGAGAAGAAATTGAAGAAAAAAAAAGGCTAAAAAAAGAAGGAGAAAATTCGGCACCAAAGTGAAAACAAGAAAATAGCATGGGATTATATGCTGTATTTCATCCTTTGCCAAAATTGGTTGATTTTTGAGCCTTTGCTTTTGATATTTTTGCCAGTAAGCTTTAGTGGGATTTTCACCTCTTGACTGTATCTGCTAGGCATTTCTCCTTTGAGCTAAGAGAGAGCAATAGAACCCTGAGTTAAATCCCTGGATCCAGGGATCCAGGTGGGGATCCAGGTGGGGATCCAGAGGGCTTACCAGGTGCCACCATTGCCAACTGCGTGCCTTTAAATCTGTGCCACCTATGGTGATGAGCACCTCTTGACCCAGTGCCAAGCTGCTGGTAGGGGCTAGGGTTAGGCTTGAGAGATCTTAAGAGCCTCGAGCTCCAGGCACACTGGTGCTGGAAAGGGCCTGCCAAGATGATCGTGGCAGGGCCCCAACTTTGCTGCTCCCACACCTTTCGGATCTGGACCCTCCCACAGGGGTGGGCACCTCGGCCCCAGTGACAAGCTGCCCTGTGCCTTGGGCTTGGTTTCAGAGAGCTCTCGAGCCTCCAGCTGCAGGGACTCTGGCACTGGACAAGACATTGTAAGGGCATCGTCACGGCAGGCTGCTGTCAGAGACTGCACGGCAGTGCCTGTATCTGCTGGGAGGGGCCAGCTGGGCTTTGCTGAAGGTGAGGCCTTTAGTGCCTGCTGTGCCCCCAGAGCACCCTAAGGCCTGTCTGGAGCTGTCAGTGCTGGACTCTTGGGGTGACGGTGCTCCCCTGGGCCCTGACTGGCCAAGTGACTGGCAGTCCCGCCTAACAGCGGGCACATGAAGGCTGTGGGGCTTCCAGGGTGGAGCATGAGGTCAGCACACAGTCACAGCCAAAAAGCCTGTGTGGAGTTGCTGTCCTGCCCCTGCTGAAATCATAGGAGGAAAGGAAAGGCTAAAAAAAAAAAAA
>VZRN01003942.1:23694-53210 GCA_013397935.1 Dasyornis broadbenti
AAAGGACTGAAAAAAGAGGAAGAATCAGCGTTTCATATTTTAAGCGATCATTTGTTGAGTATCTGCGGGTACTGCTGCTCTGCTCAGGCTGGCTGGCCAGGGGATCACTGTTTTAGAGACAGCGGAGCGTTCTCCTGGTGCAGACTGATGTCGTTCTCTCCCCGCGGGAAGAGGTGAGCGCCACTCGCGCACTGCAGCGGGCGGCAGGGGCAGGGGCACGGCAGGGGCCGATCCTGAGCTCCTCAGGCAAAACTTCCAGCTCAAGCGGGACCGAGTTCCCAACCGACAGCAATTTCCCCCTCTCTAATGAGTCTCCTCTGCTAATAAATGGTGCCTCTACTCAGATTCCTCAGCGGGCTGCAGCTGAGTCCGAGAGAATTTGATCCCTTATTCCAAAATGTCTTTTAATAAAACTGTTGTAACGTTGGCGTTTTATTAGGAGCCTATTGTTTCCAAATTAATCCTTAATCTACGAAAAAGTTTATTGTATCAAACTAGATTCACCTCTGTGCGCCCCTTTCTTCATTTACATGCATTTTACTACTAAGAACCTAGCTCTACATTTCCCTGAATCATCAGACCAATAATTTGCTGGGGAGCTAGCTGTTTCACCCAGATGGATATAATTCTGAATAAACTCAGAAGAAATGCAAAAACATGTGCTTTTCTGTCATATTCCTCCCCCTGCTTTTTTTTTTTTTTTTTCCTTTCCTCGTTAGTCAGTTTGTGTTGAGTAACGCCTTCAGAAACTTCATTATCTAAAAGGCAGACCTAGAGGGCAGGGACTTTGGGAATAGTTCCCTTTTATTCTGAAACTGTCTAAATTTAGAGCAGGGTTGAACATGTCCTCAAATCTGCACCTTCCAGGAAGAAATGAATGATGTGCCAGACACTTCACTTCGAGTCAAAAAAATATAAACCAAATGCAGTGAGGTTCAGAATTCTTTCTCAGGCCTATCTTCTCTGCACATTTTACAGTCTGGATGTAAAATAGTCACCTCAGGAGTTGATAAAAACTTATACAGATGTTGTGGTACATATTTTCCTCCATTTTATTTCAAGTAGATTTTACTAACGATCCATAGGAAAAAAAGTGGACAGCCAAACTGACAGGATACCTTGCAGGTTGCAGGCCAAGCAGGCTCAAACAGCTTGCATTAGAGATAAACTTGGACTAGGTGTAATATTTCTGAAAAAACATCCCCCTTGTCCCCTCTTCCTCTCCTTTCTTCCCCCCCACCCCCACCCCCTAAGCAAATAGATATATTTTTGCACTTAAAATTTCACCCTTTTTTGACTTTATTGAATGGTGGAAGTTTAGGTCAGGATGAAGCACTGTGACAGAGGGTGGTTTGCGGTGGAGTTTTAGGTTTTGAGGCATTGTACATAAAAAAACCCCAAACCCTAACAGAGCAAGTGTAGTTTCTGCTTAACACCTAAACGAACTATCATCCAGGAAAAACCCTGAAAATGCTCATCTGCTAGATAACAGAAGTGCTGAATAGAAATGTTATTTCCACTAGCTCCTCAATACAAATCAAGAAACATTGTTAATATGTATGATTGAAAAATCAATAATTTGTAAATGCAATGCCAGCATCATAGCACTCAAGATATTTTTTCCTATTTATAAAAAAGAAATGTTTAATTATTCAAGTTTGGATTTTCCTTGTCTTGTTTTTATGCTTTATTGGCATGTTAGATTTAGGAAGTGGGGTTATAATACAGGCAGCTACATACCTAATGTGAGGATCTAAGAATCAAAATCATTATCTTTTGCGTAGGTGAGTGAAGCAGGTTATATGCTTACAGCAATTTTTGTGTCAATCATATTTTTTGATCCATTTAGGTTTTGTTACTTATTTTTATTTACCATTACTGCTTGCAGCAGGACTTTCATTCAGAGGAATATCCCTAATATGAGCATTTATAATTGTCTGGTTAGTTTGTTTGAAATACTCAGGTTTTTTTTTAAAGACTAAAATGAAAACATATCTTTGATGCTCTTAGTTTTCTGTTGCAATATTTGTGGGAGTTATGTAGCCTGTATGTATGTTTGGTCAATATACAATGTGGTTCATACTTCCACAGACATTTTTAATCATACAGCAAATTGTTGAATGTTCCTATAAGGAGCAGTGGACAAAGGCTACCAGGAAGGGTGGCTACATAAAACTCATGAAACACGTGAGGGATGAAATAAAGGACTGAACCAAACTACGCTGAAATCAATAAGAGACTCCTATTGAGTTGGAACAGGCTTCAGGCATAGTATAAATCACTGTACAGGTATGGCACTTTTTGTCTTTCCAGTTTTGGTTTGCTTTATGGTACATTATTTACAGGTAATATTCTAGATTAAAATAATTCACAGGTAACATTCAAAATTAAAATTTATGGATTCATGTCTGGCATAAAAAGGTCTGTGTTTGGATGCAAGTGCCGATAGGAAACCTGGACTGGTATTGCAGAGCTGATGGAAATGACATGCAAGTCACCTTGTCCAAGCAATGATTGCTTTCAGAATATTTTTTAAAATATTGTTTTCTTTAGACAAAGCTGTGTATTTGTAGGAATGGAGCAACTATCCAAAAGATTTGGTTATGTCCTTTCCAGTAAATCATTTTTTTTCAGCCACATGACTAAAAGTTGAAAATTGCCCGGATTACCATATCTATATTCTTCTTTGCCAAGGAGAAACAGCAACGAGGGACCCCCCTCTCCCCTGCTGCTCTCTCAGCCTTAGCATGGTCCTACAAATACAACATAACAATTAATTCACTGCTAATACTGGAGCTTGACTGTGAAAAAGCTGTTTTCTGCTAGGAGAATTCAGATGCAGTAAACACTGCTACAGCAAATGGAGTGTTTCTGTTGGGATATGCAATAAATGGTGTTTAGTCGGTTCCCACCGGAGCCATAAGTTTAGGATCAGATCCTGCTTAATATCATATTTCTCCTTCTCATGATACTTCTTGACTGTAGCAAAAAGCACAGCTATTTAAAAACCTCCACCTCTTAAAAAATATATGGGCTTGCTTATCTAGAAAAGCTCAATATCACTGAAATTTTTAATTTTCTGCGCACATTTGCAAAGGACTTAGAGACTCCTTTACAAAGTTAGCTTCATACTTAGATACTCTCTCCTTTTTAGTTCTATTGTGTACTGAAGAATAGCACATTTAATTAAAAAATCCTAACAGCATAAAATTTTGGACTGTTGTCAGTAGTTGCAGAGAAAGGGCCAGATTCTTGCTTTCTTATTCTGGCAAAATTTCCAATCAGTGCTATGCTCTTTATGAAGCTTGGATATATATTTTAAGACCCCACTAGTTATAAAGAAATTGTTTTACTTTTGCTTAAACTTTTTCCTGCTGGCTTATGATAGCAGTCAGAAAGCTTCATGCTCCTAGTTTTTCTAGTCATAAACTAGGAAGTGTTAAAATGAAAACCTAAATGTTTCAAAAAGCTGTAAACACCTCACTTCTGATATGAATCTGTGCAGGAACAATCAGTCCATCCTCTTCCAAGCAGGACTTTGAGTTAAACTATAGGGAAAGTTCTGCAGCCTTTTAACTTTTCTCCAGCCAAAGCTGTCATTAGTTAGAATATTATTTTTATCTGTAGAAGTACAATGAAAGGGCTTTGCAGTACGGATCTGTTTATACTCTGTAGGTCTAGTAAAAAACCAGTTTCCCCTCTGCTGTGCCCAAATAAACAATGACCCTATTTTCAAGTTCTGCTCAATAAGTGTGTTAAATGCAGAAAGTATTCTGAGTAAATGTCATGCAGCTGTTTGATCACTTGCAATTCCTGTGGTATCATGTCTGCCTGTGTTCTGTGTACTGCTATGGATACTGTGAGTGGACACTGCTATTTCTGACACATCTTGTCAGATTTTCTATAAGTCCACAGGTTTTCTCCCAAGTAGATGAAAATAATGAAGCATTATAAATATTAGATGGTCTTGCTCCAGTGTGTGGTGCTGTAAATCTCTGGAGATTTACAAAGAGACAGTGACAACACGAATGCAATTACACACGATACTACTTTATGAGTTAATTCTGTAAAGCAGCATCTCAGCTGTGCACCGACAATAATTTTTCACGGTGACTTTTGGAATGTCCCATGGAACCTTTTAATAGATTAATTATTTGCTCATCCCAAAATAAATTTACACGTGGCTAGAATTAAACAAAAGGCCCACCACTGCTTCAGGAGTTTTGCCTGAGAAGGAATGCAAAACAGAACCAGTTGTTTCAGGGCTCAAATTAAAATTCTGAAATACTGTGATAATCAGCCAGGATACTCTGCTCTGGCTGTGCACTGCAACCGGACATGCCCTGTGAAGCCCTTGCACTGCCCACCGGTCTCTAAAGATTCTAGGCTGGTGAAGGAGAAATATTTCTTTTCTGTTGCTTCAACAGGTGACTTTGAAATGACCTATGAATTCTTCCACTTTTGTCAAGCTGCGATCAATAGCTAGCATGATTCTAGGAAAATACACGTAGGTATTTTCTCAAGGCATGCTAATTTAAAAAATAAGATCTGGAAAAACACTTGTAGTGTTAGAGGATTCAAAGACTCAGAAAAAAAACAACTTTGGAATTGTTATAGCAGCTGCTATAATCTATTATGTAAATCATCTGGGAATTAAACCAAAATATTTTGTAAGATAGTTTTTGTCAAATAATAAATATGCTATCATTTAGACTTAATGTTTTTCCAGAGGTGTTATTGTTATCTGATGAAAGTGAAACCTCAGAGTACTCTTTATTTTGACCGATGAGGATTTAATACTTATTTATAGCTGTGCCAATGATAACAACCATATATCTGATCAAGAGAACATATGTTTCTCAAAATTGGGTATTGGAACTTACTCTGTTGATCCATACCAAGTTATATTTGTCTTTCAGGTGTCACCTACATATTCTCACCAAATTTAATCAGCAATACTAAAAGATAAAGTATGTGAAAAGAGACCCCAAAAGGCTTAAGTGTCTTTGGTCACACTATTACTTTAACGTTCATTTATATCAACATAAGTCTCTCTGTAGAAACTCGATGGTTACTCTTCACAGCTTGAGTGCTGTAAACTGGCTTTTATAAAAACAAGAATCAGGGCCTTTAATTCATTTTACCCTTCTGTACAGGGCTGCTGTTGGGACATGTCAGATCATCAGCCTGTTGACTGAAGTACAGTATGATTTCACTAGTGACTGGGATGCATACTGCAGATTACCACATTTTGCAAATTAGTGAGTAATCAAACACCATAAAAATCAAGGATACTGCATAATGAAATATACTTTATTCGTTTATTTTTACAACCATATATTAGTTTTAATTATTTGTGTTAGCACTTCACTGGATGCTAGAAAATGGAGCTATAGAATGTGTTTCTTCTAAAAATTATGTTTTAGTATCCAAAGCCGCCGTTGTAGCTCTCTGATATACAATCCTTTGTGTGAAGATGGGTGAGCACTTCTTATTGAGTGAGGCACCTTGTTTCAGAGATAATCCTTAAGAAGGCCCTGAGTTCTCAGGGCCAGCCTGATCCATCCTGGTAAAGATGCTGGGGAGGACTGGCTGTCACCTTGGGAAGGTCGCTGCAGCTGGGCTTGTTGCTCACCTCTTTTGGCTTTCAAAGAGCTGAGGAAGAGAGACGAACTCATGTTGGGCAGGGTAGAGCAGTTGCCTGACTTGAGTGCCCTCGGCCATTCACTGGAGAAAACCTCTCTCTTCTGCTCCTTCATCCCGCTCCTTCATCCCGCTCCTTCCTCTTCCTTTCCTGGTCCATGCATCAAGCCTAGACCATGAAGAACACCAAACTATATGTTTTACCTCTTGTTTCTGGTGTAATACCTAGTGATGGATCAGGGAGTGGAAGCTTCTCTACCAGCTGGCTGTAGCCTTCAAGGAGGATTTATTCCTGGGTTCCCCTCTGAGGTGTCCACCTCCAGCACCAGTTGCTGCCTGCCACCCACCTGGGCAGAAATCATTCCTTTCATGTCGGCAGGATGAAGTTCTGTTTCTTCTGAGCTGGTTTGAGTCTCCGACATCCCCTCGGGATCTTAATTTCTTGCCATTCTTTTAAGAAAAGTACTGATTTTTAAAAGTGTCAAGGTAAATATTTTGTGCATATATAAAGCCTATCTGCAATGTGCATGGTCTTTGTTTTGTTTTTTTTCCTCTGTACATTTAATTTTCTCTTCCATATACTAGCTTGTCATCTGGCAGTTCCATAAACTCTCAGTTGTTAAAACCATTTCTCTTTACTCCTTATATTTTAAGTTTCATCCATGAATGGCCTGTCAAGAGTTTTATATTATTGTAAGCTGAAGTTTGGATGGTAGCAGCGACAGGCCACTAACCATAATTGTGTTGCTGTTACCACTGTAACAAATTTGTGTCATTTAGCTATTTTGAAGCTTGGGAAGTACATAAAGGCAAATGTAGTACTGATGAATATTTATTATACTGCTGTGGGATCTTAGGTTTAACCATGTTTGCCTCAATTCTGCACAGCTCTTCTTAAAAATTTAGCAGAGTGGATAATATCAGAAAATGGGGGAGAAGTGTGAAAAACCTTGCTGCAAAAATTATTTATGACTGTGGAAAATATTTGTGTAATTTCAATAAGAACAGTGTTAGGATAGTCTTCTCACAAAGACTGGGGTAGGAGACACACACGTGGTCTGATCCTGAGTCAGTACACCAGTGTTGCACAAGATGCTAAGCACCGTGTAAGGTACACAGAATTTTCTCATTTCACATTATTCAACTGAGTGCAGGTTTATGCCCCAAATATCTGTATTTCTTGGTGACCTTATTAGAGAAAGGAAAGTTTCAGCCCCCTCATAGTCTCAGCAGGAGCAAGCCTTTTCCTGTACCACAGTCAGGGCAAATGAAGGTTGTGTTCTTCACTGCTTCTGAGGCTGGTGGGGTATTATTAACCTACTTCAAACATGATTTTAATGTGTATAAAACATGCTAACAATTTCAACTTATTGGCAGGACATTGAATTTTTTCTTTTTTCTTTTTTTTTTTTTTCCCCAGATAAAAATGAATATGGGCAATAGAAAATTGATAGGCGTGAGTCATAATGTTTCCCTTCTTTACTTCAAGAAATAGGCTTTTTGAAATAGTCATGATCTAGAAATAATTTTTTTACTCATGTTGATAATATGGTGTGCATTGGAGACTTGACATAGTGAATTATATTTTAGATAATTATAGTCTTCTTAGAAGCATAGCAGCCAGTATTTATCACATATGGAGGACCTCTGTGAGAATGGCTCTCGATTTTTTTAAATTTTCAGTTTAGTAAGAACTGCAGTTATCTAACAACCAGTGAGTCAGTGCTGATGGTTGAGTATGAACCATAAAGAAACTGTGAAGTGTTGCGATAAAAAGAGCTCTCTTTTCATGTGCTGAGTCTGGCTGTCCATCAGTGTAGCTGGGACAAACTGAAATTGTCAGACCTAACCCTTCAACATCAATGCACCTTAAGTCAAGAATGACTAAAGTTGAATTATTTTGGAGGTTTAAGTAGAGGCTAAACAGGCCTCAGATGATCTTATGACTTCTGCAAACAAACAAGTGAATTTCATCCGTTCAAACCTAGCTAATGGTTATGCTCTTTCCCCTGGCCAGTGAGTGTGTGTAAAACACGACTATGTCTGAATAACAAAACCTCAGACATTTACAAGAGAACATCTCTCAAGGTCATAAAGTATGTGTGCTAAAGACAAAAGGATATTAATTTGACCATAATTTGTGTGAGGGCTTTCAACAAGGCAGTGGAATGCATATTTTTAAGACTTTTTTTTCTCTAGTAATTTAATTTCTCAGGAAATGCTGCCATTAATATTTTATTTTGAACACTGGGGCGCTAATGGTATTACCCATGTTTCTCTTTACTCCTGATGGTAATTCAACACCAAAAACTTGTTCTAGTAACATATTTATCCCCTGGTATACATAAAGTTTTCTTTTTCTTTCTCTCTCTCTTTCTGTCTTTTTTGTTTCCCCAATGCCCCTCACTTTTAAAAAGCACCAATGTTTAGAAAGGCTGGAAAAATAACGAGATGGGGTTCATATGAAAAACTGTGATTTTTCCAAGTGAAATTAGAAACAGGGTCTCTTTAACATGGAAATTTGATTTCTCTACAATTTCTGCAACTGTCACATATGTAAAATTTCCAGTGAAGTCAAAGAGGCCTTTGAATACAAAGAAACAGCACAATCAAGCTCTGAATATATATATATATTCCATATGCTTTTCTCTCTCTCCCAGTGATGTACATGTTATAATAATGTCATTCAGCTAAAAGTGTCATCATTTTAATTTTTACAGTCATTAAGCTGTTTAAAAAATAAAATTAATAAAAACAATTTCTAAGAAGAAGAACTCATCTTTGTGAGAGCATTTAATTAGCATCTCTATTTTTTATTTTAATCTGAAAGGGGAAATATTGCATTGTCAGGACATCCTTGAATGTTATCCTAGATATTTTGTTTGTTTGGAATGGCTCGAAATCACACAACTTTACTGAATTATAACCAGATAAATATACCTAAGCCTGAGGGCAGGAAGTCCTGGCAGCTGAGATGGGGGGAACATGCAGGTTGTCCATACCAGATTCTTCTGTTCCCTTTTACTAATAAATCTAGTAGAAAGCTTTGTTTTCACTCTCTGCATGATAAATAAAGTCTCTGTCTGTGGTGCCATATTAGTTCTTGGTACTTATGCTTGTAATTCCACCTATTCTCATGGAGAGATGAGACCTCTGTGAACCAAACCTCATCAGGTCAGGTTTTGTTTGGGTTACTGCCTATTCCGAAGCAGGGAAAATAGCGCATCCTGCAAGTCTTCTGGGATTGATGAATCACACCTTGGCTTCATAAGGTCATCTGCAACAGTTATTTGAGCTGCCAGACCACCCACCTCAATTTTTGATTTTCCCAGTGTCCAGTTTTATTTTCTATTTACCTATTTTAAAATTCCCCTCCCCGTCCCCCCAATCTCACTTGTAAAAATCAGTTGAGGGGAGACTGTAAAAAGTCCTCTGCATGTTCATACAACTCTGTTTGCTGGAACCCTTTTGTAAACAATTTTTCTTGCATGACAGAGCATTTGCTGCGTGGCAGACATTTTTATGAGGTAGCCTAGGACAGGGCTAATCACATCACCCTGTCTCAGGTTTTGACCTTATCACTGTTGTGCACTGAGCCTAAAAATTGGACACTGGCAACCACATTGAAGGAAAATAAATGGGAAATGACATTTTAGTTAAAAAGAATAAGTAGATTTTATTTTATTGAAACAAAAGGTCATAGGAGTTTTATTTATTGTTCTTGCATGAGTGTAATTAAATAGTCGCCATGTTGCCATGTCACACAAGTTAAGAAAAAAAAAAAAGGGGGCAATTTCACTTGCCAGGACCCAGTTTGTGGTTCTGCAGCTGTTTTACATTCAGGCCTTTAATGCAGCCAATGGAAACTCTACCTGGAAAGTAATAAGAGAATAATATTCTTATGTGAAACATCATTTATAACACCTGTAATAAAGCAGGCTAAATCATACCTCTGCCATTTGAAATCATAAATAGTAGGCTAGCTTTTAAAAGCAGCCTTTGTCCTTTTGAAATCTTAAGATGTCAGGCTGCTTTAAGAAAAGCCTAAGTAGACTGCTTCAGTACAGTGGTTTGATTAAGAAAATAATCATTACAGAGTCTTCAGTATATCTCTAATGAAAAGTAGTATATAAATGTTAGCCTGGTAATTCATTATCAGAATCAGAAACAGAAGAATTTGTTGATACAACCATCATTGTTTCCACAAGAAATAATAAAATTAGCTATTCTAAACTGATTGCTTGCATTTAAAAAAAATATATGGATGTGTATGTGCATACATGTGGATTGGTGACATAATCTTTAATCTTTAAGAACGTAATTTTTCACTGATGCACTAAACTCCTTATTCATGGATATATTGACACCTTTTACAGTGATAGTCTGACTGTAAAAAACGAGTGACAAACTCTGCCAGTACTAGCAAGGACCTTTCCTAAAACAACGTAGAAATAGGTCCTGAAAATTCAGAAAAAACAATGGGTATTTCTGTAAATTGGAAAATAACAGTTACTTGCAAAATGCCAGGCTGCAGAGAGGAGTGTGGTTTGGAGGGCAAATTTGCTGCAGCTTCCAATATAAAACCATTTAAACCCAGTGTAATGCCAGAAAGTCAGGTCTGAGCCACATGTGTGGGACCTGCATTGCCCTGGGAAACCTGCACACCATGGCCAGTGCTCAGGCAGCTCTTCTGGGGGGCTTGTGCTGAGGCAGGACCTGGGAAAGAAACTTAAGTTCAAAATAAATGACTGCTGTAGGGTATTTCCTCAGTGAACTCTGATCCCAGTGAAAAACTATCAGCCTTTTCACACTCCTGAACTTTTTTCATAGCACTCATCTCAGGCACAGAGCTCCCACAGCCCAGCTCACACCATGCCCTTCACTATGTCCCTTCCTCAGCCCTGGGGCAAGCAAGGTCCCCAGGGTCACCCAGGTGTCTCCTGCCCACCCTTGCTCCAGCAGAAACTTGCAGACTCATTGCTGGGAAGGGGTTGGTATGGGAAGCTCTGGATAAAGGCAGAGGTTGCTTCTGGTTGGGAGAAATGAGCAGACAAAACTTGTCCCAGCACCTGCCAATCAATCAAATTGAGCACAGCCCTGGAAACGCTCGACCATCACTTACACTAACAGAGTTATCTCTCCCTGACGTTGTCTCAGAGAAGCAGGTCCCAGATGTTACCTGCTTAATAATGTTCCCATTTTCCAAGGACAAAGCTCCCTGCAGCTTCTGCACTGAGGGCTGGGCGGACACCTATGGTGGGTCCTCAGAGCTTCTCTTTGCCCCAACAGCTGACAAAGCACATTGAAATGGCTCCTCCAAGAAGGATAATTGTATTAAGGCTTTATCTTATTTTTTTCAGTCTTTTATTAGGTGAAATAAAATAGGAGAGCCACACCACAGTGCCCTAAACAAGTATAAACGTAATTTTGCTGCCCTTCTTTTTGTTGTGTGGATGCCACTTGCCAAAAGGTGGAGATAAATTATTTGGTCTGAATTTGTATCCCATGAGACATGAAGATTTCAGAAGCCTGAGACAGAGCCTGCCCTTGTCTGCTCTGTGCACATATGATGCACAGGGTAGAGTATGGCTCATCAAGGTGATTAGTTGCAGTGATTCCAGGATGCCCATACCCTATCACTTTGGGGCAATGTTAATGTTTCCTCTTTGCTTTCAGTTTATTGTGCCCAAGGTAACAAAGGGATTGATGACCTCTAGAGCCTAATTCTCATATCACACAGCTGACATGGATATTAAACACATTGTAATTGACCTCTTCTGATTTATAATAGAGTAAGTGGACTCAGATTCATTCTGAAGTGGACAAGCTTATCCACAACTTCCAGATGTTGACAATGTAATTAGCCCCTATGTGGAAAGAAAGAGAGGTGTTTCTTCAAGCCCATGTTCAATTTCCATGCTCCAATCCCTCTTTGTTTTAACTTGGCCCACATGCTGCTATGTCATGGTGATAATTGGACATTTTGTTTTTTTGAGTCATATGGAGAATCTGCACCCAGCTCACTGATACATAGATGGATAAGGTGCTGGATAAAGAGGGTAAATACCTCTGTTACAAGCATTGTAAATAATGGGTTTCAAATAAGAATATGTGAAAAAACCCAAAATACTACTATTAAATACACCTTTGCTGTCTGCAATAGAACACAAGACAGATTTGTAACATTAATTATTTCCACCACCTTTGAGCCTGAAATATGAATATGTCAGGTATTTAAATACTAATTTACTTAAAAGAAATCTCTACTTTATTAAAATATCATTATGCATATTGGAAAGTTAAAAGTCAAAGCTATGTAGCTACTGAGGTAAAATTCACATTTATTGTCCACTGAATATGATGGAAATTGAATTTGTCAGGAAGCTGATTGATATCTAGAAGTGTTTTGTTTTCAGTGACTGGCACTGCCGAGTTACAACCATCTATCATCTAACAGGTAATTAGTCAGATTTCTCATCATGAGCCTTCAATCCTGCTGTTTTATTATTGAAATACCACAAACCAGTAGGCATCTGAATGCAGATAAAGTTCTCTGTCATGGTCTTAAGGACAAAGACAACATTTTGCAACTCAGCTGTGGCAAGTTTGAATAAAAGTCACTGAAATGCGAGGCATGATGTTAATATATACGGGAAAATGAGACCCTGGAAAATATCATCAGTGTTGACTTCATTCCTTCTGCAAAAGAACATTTAAAATTAAAATCTTTAGTGTTGTAATGTAGAAAAATATCTCCCTGTACAGAAGGAGGTTGGCTGAGGCAGAAAACTTTTTGGAGTTTGGGACGATAAGGTGGAAATCACGGTCTGTCTCTCTGAAGCACCATGTCCCTGTCCCTTCTCGTCAGTGTCAGACATCAGCTCCCCCCATGGAGGAGCTCCAGGTCCTTCCTCCTGCAGGTTCACAGAGAAGCCAGTCCTGCTCCTGCTTCTGTCTGTGCTAGCTCTCATTTGTCTCCAAAGAAAGCAAGGCACAGCTCACTGATCTTGGCCCCATTCGAAAGTGGATGGGAGTGGGGTTTGGGACTCAGGACACAGCTGACCCCAAAAGTTTATACAAAAATAGCTTTGCGGGGAGGTTGTTACAAGCACTTTATGTGTGGTTGGGTGCATGTTTGAACCATTAATAAGCTCCAATAAAAATGGATAAAACAAAGTATTTGATAACAGTTGTTACCTACGTGGCTGTGATAAAACTGCTTTTTCTTTACACACCCCTTTTCTTCTCCCCTTTTGTCTTTGAAGTGTTCACTGTAGATGATATAACAGCACCTGAACAACCATTATTAGATAAGGATATAAAAATGTAAAAATAGACTGTAACTAGAGCTTTAGGAACATATGAACAATGAACTGATTACACTGCTAAATGTGGTGCACTCTGGATTCTGACTCTGTATTCGATATCTACAAGGAAATGGAAAAAGTGTTGCTGTTCCTCCTTAAAATATTGCTTTTGTAACAGAATGCAATTGTATGAACTAATATTAGTAAAAGCTTAATTAATATTGGGTTTTGGGACTAATTGATGGAATCCAACCTCACAGCTCACTCATAGCATTGGCTTGCCAGCCACCTTGGTGGCTTCCTTCAAATGTAACTTTTTTAAAGCTTAATTTTAAAGTAAATAATTTTTTTTTTGGTGGATGTCTGTGCTCATAGTATCTCAGCCCTTCATAATGTAAAGACACAACACCCTTTAGTTCTTAATGAGTAATAAATGTTATTTTCTAGAGAATTTCCATTTTTGAATATGCAAATTTTACATACTTCTGTAATCCTGAGTTAGAAATGATAATTCACTATAGTTGATAAAGTGTTCTTAGCTTATGCTAGACACCAGAAAACAATTGCTAAGCAAGTTAGCTAATCACACTAAAGAAATGTTTTGATCCAAAATGTCAAAACATGTCTAGAATGAATAAAATGTCCACTGGGTATCACGTGTTTAATGATTCAAAGAATTTGACAGTAGTAGAATTTAAATCACAGTGTACATTATCAGCTAACATATATGTGAATATTGTATTACAGTATTTAATTTTGCAGTTGTTCCTTAAGATTATCTTGTGTTGCAGAGCCAAGTAATTTTGAATTATGAGTTCGTTGCGCATGCTTGAGCTGACATTATCACGTGTGAGAAAGAGGCTGTGACACGATTAACAGTGAAAGAGAAGAGCGTATATTAAAGAGACAGCTGAAATGTGAAGGAAGGTAGCTCTTGTTCCACTAAGTTTGGCACAGAGGAGGACCAAAACTTGGACGTTCTGAATAACACCAGACTTTTGGGGAGAGTGAAATGGAATTTACACTTTGTGTCTGAGACCCATCTTTCAAGTAAATGCTCCCTGCAGAGGGGATCAAATAACCCCTTGATGGAAAATGCAAATATAAACCTGACCATGAGCCACAGCTTTTCTTTACTCTCCTTCAGTACAAGAGGTCCCTTTCACGTGAAATTTGGATAGCTTGTGTGTTTGGACAAACTAACCCTGTCAAGTTGTTTGTAAACAAATCCCTTATTTCTTGTGCCCTTATTCTACAGTCCAGCCCTTACAATCCATCTGGCAATAAGGACAAGCTCCTGCCATGAGAAGATGTAGTGAAAAGAATTTGTAGATAAAGATCAGAGTCATACATGAAATCAGGGTAATTGACAAAAATCCCCAAACTGGCAGAACATAAGGTGACTGTCAAAGCACAGTGGAACATATTAGCAGTAATAAATAACCCAGAAATCTCACTTCATGGAAACAAACCAACGCAAACACTGAAGACAGCCAATGCTAAACACTAATTAGATATAACGGCATTTTCAAAATGATTTAATGGGTCAGGGAGCCATTCCCTGGCACTGCCCTAGTGGACACCTGGGCAGAGGCAGTCAGCTCCCCCTTCGAGGTCCCCAGGCTTTGCAAAATACTGGTGAGGAACCAGGGGCCAGATCAGGGGAACAAGAAGGAAGAAAACGTCTTCGCAGGCACAGCAGACCTTGGAGAATCCGGGCCACGGAGCAATAGCAGAAGTTGGAATTTCTCTAGGTTATTACAGATTAGCAAGATTTCTACAGGAATATTTCAAAGCGATAGGTCACAGGCTCTATTAAGTTTGCTGAATATTTGCAAATGTGAGTTATAGTCCTTGTCAATGTGCTGAGCTCGTCATGTGGGATTGGAGAGCTTGTGCTTCAAGTTGTACTTTGAAGCAGCTTGAACAAGTGGTTGATGTGATTGCTGACTCTGGCATTGTATGTTATAATTTAAAATAACTGATACTGCTTCTGGCTCTGCCTTTCCCTTTCATAAGCAGTTAGCAGTTTAAATGTTAAGAGCTCCAATGCACCAGCATTTTGTTTCTTGCTTTACTTTTCTGCCTACCATCAAGCAAGTAGCTAGCTGAGGTCAGGAGACCGGGGCTGGCCTCTAGTGAAATGTCAAGATGTCTCATTCTTAGGCAATCACCCTCAGACAATTGTCGCAAGGACGCGTAGTCTCTCCTAAATGGCTGTTCACCATCATTTGCATGAACAGGAGCTCCATTGGTCTCTAAATGGACAAGCCTTGGGCAGTCCAAATCCTCTGCTCTCTCCTCCCATTTGCTCTGTGCCTGGGCTCTGTCCTCAGGCACCAGTAGTGTTCATTATTCCACAGGGCTGTCTTCTGCCTGGCACTTGACCTCTAAGAGGTCAGTGAGCTCAGAGGACTTCAGTCCGTTACCGCCCAGTGTCTGACACGGGCACCCTGGTGTCATGGACACAGCGTGGGCCACGGGGAAATGTAAAAAGGGGCTGCCCTGACTTCCTGCCCTCTCTACATAGTTTGCTGCCAGGGTCTGCCACCACAGTGGACTCATGACCACCACCCATACAGCCATAATCTGACAGAATGGGCCTGTAACAGCCAGTACCCTTAAACCCTCTCAGTTTGGTGCTTTGTGGCTTGTCTCTCTCTGTATGGATGAGTAACATACTTAGAGCCTTATTTAGACAAAAATATGGGATAAAAAGCAGTGACCAAATGGGCACCTTGCAGAGGTCTGGTGGAACAAAAGTGACAGTGGTGGAGGGTCACAGAAAAGGGTTCTTCTCGTCTCTGAGTTTTACATTCATTTTGATAGAGCAAGATCGATTTTGAAATGAAGTTTCAAAGCACCAAGTCTTTAGAAGGACTGCTCGGAACAGATTATTTTCCTTTTGATGTTAGTAGATTAATTAAGCTGCTGAAATCTAAAGTGAAGGGTAAAGTCAAGCCTATCCTCAGCAGTAAGCATGAGCTGGCAAGTCTGTAGTGGGTACTTTTCTCTCACCTTTCAATTACAGTTTGGGCTTCCTGTTTAGAGTGATGATGTGCAGGCTGTTGTTCCAGAGGATCCAGCAGACACGTGCTGGTGCCAGAGCAGGGCACATCTCCCAGTGCTTTGCCAGCTAAAAGCCCATGTGTTCATCCTGCACCATCGGAGCTGTGTGGGAATGGCATCACCTACTGGTGCAGCTCTCATTCCCCTCACATTGGAGAAAAGAGTTTGCCCATTGTGGGGGGACATAAGGGGATGAGAAGTGCTGGCTTTCTCTCCTGTGGGTGCAAAGAGCCCCAGCTCCCACACACACAAATCCTCCCATCTCCAGGCACCTGAAGAAAATCCTGTAAGAATGGCAAGGTTGCAAGGGGCTGAATACATGGGGCTTAGCTAATACCCTCAGGGATAATGATAACTGACGCATTCACAGAAAGAAATTCTCTAAAGTTCAGTGGTTGTAAAATGGATAATATATTAATGTTTTGGTATGTTTATTAAATACTTAACAATGCAATTTTTTTGGAAGACTATCACTATCTTTTTGCACGTGCTTAGTTATCATTTTAATCAACTACAAAACAGTGACATGTGGTAGTGAAGATTTCCTAAGCATCCCAAAGCAATATATGTGTGTGATATATGACATCCTTCCATAAATCCTAAATTTACACAGTATGCTAATGCTTGATTCCATAATTTCTTTTAAAAATGATTATACCCTGCTGCTAAGAGCAAAGGCATACTAAAATCAGTTTTCTATGCTTTTCCAACAATGAAATGCAAGCCAGCACACCACATAACCAATACTTACCATATGTTAGAAGATAATCCAGTAGGCTTCAGACACTGACATGATTTGCTTAAATAAAAATCCCGTTTTTTAAGGCAGTAACAACAGCCTACAATTTTTATTATTCCTTTAGTGACTTACTACAGAAACACTAATATTAAATATAAATATTTTTACTGTAAATCAATCTTGTGTATTTTCATTGCCTTCAATGTGGGATGGCACTGGCTTAGTTGCTAGGCTAGAGGAAAAAGAGCTGCAATTAAATCATTGGGTTGTTCGAAGAAATTCTCAAAACCAGCAAATATTCATCAGATCAAAAGAAGCCTAAAGAGCAGCTTCAAGATTTCTCTGGTATACTGGAGATGAGATGAAACAGTTCAATTTGGTATTAAAATAATTAAATATAGTCTAGAAAAACAGCTATAAAATATTTTTGTAGAGCACTGATGTCTCTTAAGTGCAGTACATTGCTTTCTCATTCTGTACCAAATGAGACTTAATATTAAGCACATGCTTAAGTGTTTGCAAATTCGGGGTCTAAGGAAAGAAAATGTGAAATGCAATTTTACAGTGAAAGGAATGAATGCATCTGACAGGTTAAGATTAAGGCTCTGTGCACTAATGTGGCATCTTTCATTGTAACAGAATGATAAGAAAATAGAAAAATTGCATGTAGAAAGTAGAAGGTAGCAAATATATGAATTCCCTTTTTTTCTGACTCATTGGGGAAAACATACTTGCTCTCAAGTACAGCTTAAAGGTAGAAAATAAAATTTTTTAAAGCTGAGATACTTCCAATTTTTCCCAAATCATCAGGACATCAGAGTTGAACTCTTGGCCCCACAAGTCAGTAATAGATGAAAATACAGATCTAAAAGAATTTTGTAACTATTATCACTAGACCATTTCTCTCACATCATACTTTTAAATACTGTTATAATTTCAAGTTATGTAATGACATGATCCTTAGTAAAATATATTTGCACCTGTGAGGCAGTGCTTTATATTTCCTTTTAATGCAAAAATTAGGTAATAAATCTCAGCTTGCTGGATCTATTAACAGCCCAGTTTTCCCGGCTAGATGTGTTTGAATTTCTGGAGCCCTTTTTCTCAGACCAGACTATTCCAGCTGGAGTAGTGGCTAGTTTTATTGAGTAATGGACTGAGCAAAACCAGTAGTTATGGGGATACAAAGAGTATTCCCAATGGGAGCATTTGGCAGTATGTAGAAATATTTGTAATAGGAGGATCTGGCATGTTTCCAGCATCTGCAAAAAATGTAGACTCCTCCTTTACTCCCAAAATATGCAAAGGTTTTACAGCCGAGAACAGAGAAATGTGGGAACTCCACAACTTGACACATTGATCCGCTCCCAAATTGCCCACAACTGCGGACGTGCTTTGGAACACCCTCTTCAAACCCCAGCATTTGGATCAAGTGTTTGTTAGTTCTTTTTCTAATTAATAGCAGAATGAATTATTTTGCTCATTATGTAGTTAGTTATTTATTAGGCCAGATCCTCAGCTGGGATTAATCAGCATAACTATTGATCTTAACAGAACTTCCCCAGTTATATCAGTCATAATTTTGGATATTTGACTTTACGTCATTTTCCAACAATACTCTGGAAATTACAAGTGGAAGTATATGTTTGAGTATTTTTAGGTAAATTAAATTCAGAATTTTGATAAGTAAAATAAATTATGCATAGAAATTAATTTTGGACTTGGTTTTGTAGGGACGAAATAGGATTCATTCTTTTAGCTGCTGGGATCACTTTGTGAAAATGTATTCAAGATTACTGAGAGGACTCTATTGTGGCATAATCCCATTGAAATTAATAGCTACATTATACAACACTAACTAGCCAACTTTTTTTGGGTTTTTTTTTTTTTTGACATTTGGAAAATATCACAGGTTATCTCAACCTTCTGTTCAGTCAAAGCTCACATGTTCATTTTGTTGTAACCTACTTTAGAGATAAATCAAGCATATCCTTTTCCTTAGTATTGAAAATTAGATTGTATTAATTGTTTATAACCTTGGGTTATAAGTGTACACCCTGGGAAAAAGGGCCAACAGAGGACACAGAAAATTATATGACTGTCCAATGGTAGGAATATTACTTTTGACAAAATACCATGGTACAGTAATCTCAACAAAACTTATGACATGAAAAACCGGATGCCACTTTCAGAATATTCAAACATGTAACCCCTGTTGCAGTCAATCCCAAATGCTGCCCTGTAGAAATGCAGGCTGTAAGCACATTTCAAATTCATGAATGAACCCACACGTGGTGATGTACTAGAATTCAGAGAGGATTTTAATGCATATTTAGATTCCTAACTCATTTATTAAATCTAACCATTTAAATACTTTTTAAAATTGGCCATTTGGACTATTTACTGAAGGACTCACATAATTGCAGACTAAACCTTTACTTAGTTATGTGAAGATGTATGTACTTGTGAAAGTGTAAGAAAATTTTAGCTTGAATAGTAATTTCCAATAATTGTCATATTTCTTTTTCCTGTTGTTCATTCTCTGATTGTAGGAAGAGCCTTGGGATGGTTAGGGTTATCTATGAGGAGAGGGAGCAACAAGAGAATTGGCTCAGAAAGTTGTAAATATCAGGTGATTAGATAAATATTGTGTCTTTCCCAACCCATAGGCAAGATGTAGTACTCTAATACAGAAGCTACAAAATTGATTTTAAAGAATGGTGTAGAGCCATTGGTCAAGAATGTAGAACTGTACCAATAAGATGAATTCAAATTGTAGGAGGTTTGAATAATCTTGCAATATGATGTATATCAAATGTATCATATGCCACTTTCCTCTTATTTTCCTGCCTGTACTATGATATTTATTCTTGTTTTTCAAACAGATAGACTGAATTATCTAGTGGTAGCTATAAAACACACTGCATAAATGCAGATTTCTCCTGGTATTTGTGGGCTGTGATCCTGCAGTTCATTGCATGGTCAATTGTTGGAAAAGTGGTTCCTGGAGAATTTCAGTGGGCCTTGGTATGTACAAAACCAGCAGCTTCTGAGGCTTACCGCACATGTGGAAACAGACCGTGGTTTGTAGAGGGGCAACACCCAACCCAGGTGTTTGGGACTTTAGTATCTATATGGAAACACCTTGCAATCATGTATGTATATGAGGCTTCTTTTCTGCTTCTTGATTCCTGACTGTTCTATAGAAAATTTGAAATACATTCACTCAGTAGATCTTTAGTCACCAGTCCAACTGGAGCTCAGTTACACTCACTTTAATCTCTGGGAGAGAAGTTGTACCTAGAACAACTCCTAAAGAGCAACAGAAGTATCTACTAGCAGAAGGAAATCGTCTTTGCAAAGACAGAAATTTCTCAAGAGTTAGCTTAAGGACTCATCTACCTGTACAGTGTTTGTTGGCTTTTTTAGCAGACCTTCCTCAAGTAGACTTACTGTATAAAGGCAAAGGTGTATTTTGTCAGCACATCTTCAGCTGGCTCCCCAAGTGGAACAACTATGCTGACAAAAGGACATTTACTGACAGAAGGAATGTTTGACCTTCTAATCTCACCAAAATTACAGCCCCTGTCTGACAGAGATAGAGCAACTAAAAAGCCAAATTTGAGCTTCTACTGGAAATGAGAAACATATCAAAACTTATCTTCCCTCCCAAGAACAAAGTGCATCTCTTGCATAGTCTTTCTTGGCATATTGACTGCGTATTTGCCATTTTAGAACCAGAGGAAAGCAAAAGCCCACAACCCCAAATCCTGCACTTCAGACAGCTCTTTCCTTGTGAAGGAGGGACATGGAGCTGCCATGAATCATCTTCCAGTCTGCACCATGCAAAGCTCTGTGAAAGGTGCAAGATGGATCGCAGCAAGATTTATACAGAAGACTTAAGATAATGCCACAGACACCCAGAAAATTCACTTTTCTCTTTGAGGTATCTGGGGTGAAACTGATACAGATTTGTGCACATCTTAAACAGAGTAATTTAATTTCTTCAACTTATATTTTGTTAATACATCCATGAAAAGGTGTCTGACCCTTTTAGGCTGGGGCTGATACACAGCAACCCTGGAGCAGTTTAGTTTAACCAGTCCCTGCTCAATAACAAACTTTCTCACAGAAGCAAACAGCTTGCTCTCATTCCTCCAGAAAACCTTGTCCTCTCATGTTTCTTTGCTTACCTGTCATTACATGAAAGATCCATCCTCCCTGTGAGTTCTGACGCAGCTTTCTCATTAAGCACCACAGACGGCTGTGCAGCCACAGAAAGGCTCAGTGCTGTATTTCATACTTCTGTCACATGAGAAACTAAACTGCTAAGTATGGTAGCCACACTTCAGTTGGCATGCTTTGAACATGTGATTGCCATCATTTCGCATAAAGCCAGGCAATCAGCAGGAGTTCTAATCATTACTAGATAGTTTATTTTCACACTATTTTTCATATAGTACATTATTTTTGAATTCATATTGCTGAATGGGTTAGTAAAGATTAAATTAGACAATGTAATGATAATCAGGACATTGCGCTGACTGTAGAAGTAATTTGATTCTCTGAGAATTTGACAAGGGGGAGGGAACAAGAACTAGTTTAGAGTAACTCTGAGATTTGAGAAGGATGGCATTAAATAGTAAAAGAAGAAAACTGCAAAAGGTATAACTAGCTGTGATGTAATTAATTGAAAAATAAAATAAAGGTTTAAAAATTAAAATTGAAAACTGATTTTATTTTTTTAATTAAAAAAGCAAATGTTACATTAGCCAGTTTTAATTACATATGAAAACAGAAACAGTCTAGGCTGATTTAAAAGTCTACATTGAGAGTAAACTGAAAATAGCAAAAAGTTAAAAAAAAAAAAAAACCCAAATAGAATTAATAACATAGAAGGGGAAAAAGCCCTAGAGAAGGAATTAATACACCCCTGTTTCAGCATTTAGCGCTTTCAAGGAAGCTCTGGCTGCCTGTCAGAGCCCCGCTGGAATCAATGGGTTACTGTATGGGTGTGGATATCAACCAGTTCTGTGCAGTTTGCAGGCTCTTGGCTAAGATGTGAAGCTATCATCACCTTAACCACTGTGCTTGTATGTTATATCACATTTCCCCATCTGGATTCTGTTTTTTTGTCTCTTAAACCAGCAGCCTTCTTGGAGCAGGGACTGTCTCTTTTGAATATTCAGCACTTAGCACAATGAAACCTTGATCCTGACTGCAATTTAGAAGAGAAACAATTATTTTTAATGATATCAGGTGTAAAGAGTTTCAAAGCAAATAAGAATTTGATTGCCAAAAATGCTGGATTGGCCCGCTAAAATTTGGGATTTATTTTAATAATTCTAATTTGGTAGTTTTGGGTTCTGCAAATGTCTGTAAGATTTATGTCAAATCTAAATGTTTCAAAAATGGTATTGGTGGTGTTTGAAAATACATAGAAAATTTTGATATACTTGCTCATTATGTATAAATCAACTGATCTCCTCCTCTTCAAAACGATTTTAGCCAGTCAGTCATGGGGTAGAGGTGCTGCTGTTTGAATTAGATCTCTTCTCACAGAAAGCTGACAATGCAGATGACCACTGTAAACCCTCTGTGTGGGCTCCACATCCTACACGCACCACATACTATCACTGGTGTTCATTGTGCCATGAGTGAATGTTTCAAAAAGCCAGGGATGGCTTGCAATCATATCACTTTTCCCCAAACTGCAGAGGGGTTAGTTTCAGGATCCTGAAGTTCTGAGGTGACCAAGTTAATACTGATTTAAAGAATTTGGGAACAGGCATCTTTTGAGCCCTCTCCATTGGCACAAACCCACTGATAAGCATTAGTCACTTCTGAACATCTTGGCCTAAGCTTACCACAGATGTTGACAGAATGTGACATACATGGAGATCATTGTATGAATTTAGATACCTCTGTAGAAATATTTTGTGGGCAATAGTGATTTTACAGCACCTTTTTACCTTGGACAATGCCATTATTCTTTGATGCTGATCATTCCGCATCAATGTACATCAGAGAACTGAGGTCCTTCTGGAAACTAACTAATGGAGATATTTAGTTAAGGGCCATAATGGGTAAAAAAGAGAGCATCCCTGTGATTTTTAAATATGGACCAGTATGCTCACATGAGTCACGAAATACATCTCAATTTCACATTTATGACTACATCTTTTTCATTTGGAAGTCAACAAGAAAAGGTCAAATGAATTTACAGGTGAAAAATAATTCTTGTCTCAAAACTGTCTGTGCTGCTTTTATGGTGTTACTGAATCCATAAATTTAAGTGCTGTTACAAGAACCAGCAGTTCCTAAGAAAACAGCCATGGAAAGTCCATTCTGAATGATTACAGACCCAATGTTCTCACAGGCAAGCAGAGTGACCTGGCAGTAACTGTGTCTAGGAGTACAATTGTGACTTTTCCTGACCAGCAGCCTTGCTGTTTTGACATACAGCTGTAGTAATACCGCCATCACCCTTCAGAGCCCTACAGCTGGAGAAAGGCACAAGATCTGCTTTGATTTAAAACACAAACATCAGTTTTTAAGGTGCTTCATTCACATGGGCACAATACATAATGACACAACAATGTAAAAATTATGAGATCATGATTTGTGTCCTTCAAGACACAGTACACAGGTAATCCTAGAAAGCTGGAGACTGACAAAAAACATATGGGTAACTCTTAAAACTGCTCACTATTAACAAGAGAAACATGGTAAGCCACTGGGGAAACCTGACTGAAAATTTACATTTTTGTAGAGTTGTTGAAGATGTGTATCTGGACACATTGAAGCAAAACCTTACACATACAGCTAGTATATTCACATATGGTGTCTAAAATTTTCAAATGCCTAGGATTAAAACTTAGTCCAAAAACTGATATTAAGTTTCCTAATTATGCATGGCTATGAACCCCATACTCATAATTCTCTGCTGAAGTCTGAGCTTCCAGTTGGGCACTGCCTGTGAATAATCATGCAATTTTATTTAGAAACCTACATTTGGATGTCATAGTTTAATGCTGTAGATACCTATCATGGTGTTTGTTTTATTTGCATGTTTCTTTGTTTGAAATGTTAAGTATTCTAATTTATGTTGTGATAATATGGCTTTCACTTTTAAAAACTTGTTTTATTTGGAGAGATCAGTAAAAGCAATAGCTGTAAAAAAGGGTGATCTAAAAGCTTCAACCAAACTGGAGTCTACTTACAGGGAGCTGTATTTCTTTTCTGAATCCAGTAGTATGTGAAATAATACAAGTGGTGATCTACAGTACAGCCTGTACTTCAATTAGTCAAAGACTGATTTGTTTAATGGCATAATAACAGGGACAAAAAACTTAATTAGCCTACCTACAGCTTTACACATTGACTTCACAAGGGATTTTCATGATTAAGGCTCAGGAGCCATGGGCCACACAGGTCAAACCATATCTTGCTGCATACGGGAATCCAAAGCATCTCTCTTTATGTTTTGTTGGAGTTGATTCAAATTCACTGTGGCCCACATATGAAGAGCAGAATTTGATAATAGCTGAGTTGTGACAAGAAACACAACCAACTCTGCGAGTGCTAATAGGCACGAGGCAATGGGGCAGGCCAGTGCATCCATGTCATTGGCTCTGTGGGAGCAGGCTGGCCCTGGGGAAAGCCCCCGGCCACTCACTGTCTGCACAGCCACCAAACCACTGTCATCATTGCTGAGGGATCTTTGTGTGGTGGGCGGATGCTGAAAAAGGAAGCTTTTTAGATGTTGAAAAAAATAAATTATTGAGACCAGGTTTATGGAAAGATGTTTTATTGCTCTGTGAGATCGAACAAGAGAATCAGGAAAAACATGGATGGTTTGGTCCTTCTGTAGCAACTGTAGAAGCCTTGTGTGCCTGGGGCTGGACTGCCTTAATCAGCTGCTGGGTTGGGATGACAAAAAGGTAACTTTTGCCCCTGTTCTTCCTTGTTAATATCCTTCAGCCATCATGCAAACCCTCAGTGCTGCTGCAGGCATTGTGGACAGAACGGGTGAGTTGCTGTCACGCGAATGGCAGGGAGAGGGGCACAGACTGCTCCTGTGGACATTTGCATTTCTGGAGTCAGGGATACCAGTCTCCACCCGGAACAAGCTCTGTTTTCTCTGAGGTTTACAGTGATGCACAGGGATTTAAAAGGAGGCAAAGCAGGCAGGACAGTGGCTCCAAGTGACACTGCAGAGTAGCAGACCTGACCTGTGCATCACAGAGAGGCATGAGCCAAGGTATGTCCAGATGTTAGAGAAGCCCTGACCTCCCAGCAGCACATCACCCTCCCTCCTCTGAGGTGTTTCAGCCAGGGTGAATATCTTTTAGGGTACAAGGGACACTAATGTGAGTACTTTTTGTGTGAGATAGCTGATGGGACTGTCTTATTTCTGAAATCTCTGAATTCATGTTGAGAAATTTAAATCATCCATTTCTGGTAGAACCAAATCTAGCCTCCATACTTCTTCACATTGGAGACTGATGAAATTTTGTGAAATGGAGTTCTCAATTTAATTGTCTAACTCTCCACATTAAGACACATCTTTTTGCCTCTTATGCAAACATTCAGGTAGATTTATATTAGGTGCATTATAAAAAGGGGGGTTAGGTAGTAAAAATTATATTGATGTACATACGACAGAAGACAACAACACATGGAGAAAAAAGATATATGACTGGCTGGAAGCATTGCAAGCTAATACTTTGCTAACTTGCCACATGTGTACATCACATAAACAGCTGAAAATATTTAATAGTGAAGGCTCACACATCTACAGTGCATTCAGTTTAGGGGGAAATGTATGCAGCTGTTACAGATTTAAGCAGTATTTTCTTTTCCTGTTGGTGACACTGAAGCAAAAAATACCTATAACCAAAAGGTTTGATATTAAAGCCAGGCTATAATGAGGCATGACGTGGAAGTAAAAATGAGTATTAGGATGAGGAAAACTACTGCATTCTCTGAAAGTGCAGACATGAATTTTAGCTAGAGATAAGCTTCTCCTTTTTCTCTCTCTGGGACTTTATTTGTTTAAGGGCTTGTTTTGAATGACTTTCTAAAATGGGCTACTAGCACAAAACTTAATTTACACTATTATGAGGACACACAAATCATATTTTATGTACCAAAACTTTCAAATGTGCTATGTCTGTGTTATTTATTTTTTAAATAATGATGGCTAAAGAACAAATATTGTTACTTATAATGCTTCCAGTATCCTCAGAGCTTGCTTACTATAGTCTTTTCATTTCTCATACAATCGGAATCAAATTTAATTATATAAAAGCATCCTCTATAAAAAGTAGTGCAAAATGCTTTGCAGAGAGAGATAAAGAAAAGAAGGAATGTTTTACGCAGATTGTCACAGTGACTCTCAAGGAGACAAAAAACAGTCTCTGAGGATAGACTACCATGATCATAAGAAAATCAGTAATAAAGGAGAAATAGCAGCAGCATTATTTTTGAAACACAGATCGAATTTAGGAGCCAGAGAAGAAGGAAAAAGGGAAGGGAAAAGAATGGAAAGGAAATGAGTTGTATAACAACAAAATACGGAAAGGAAATTGGAAAGTTTTCAGATGAGATTTAAGAACAAAGACATTTCCGGGAGAGGAAGATAAGGCAGCAGCACAAAAAAGGGGAAGAACATCCATGCGGTGTAGGAAATCACAAAAGAAAGAAAAGTGCTTAGTTTTTAGTCAACCAGCCAAGGATTTGCAAAACCTGGATACTGTTGTCTGGGTGCTTTTTGTCTCTCTGGACTTTCCTACCTGTAAAATGGAAAATAGGTTAGGTGATGAGGCATGAAGGTCTCAATGCACGAGACTTCTGAGAGAAAAGCCTTGAAGGGGCTATGGAGCAGTTGAATAGAGGTCAATAAAAGTGAGATATGGCCTGTTGATCTTCCCTGGTGAGATACAAATGTTCAAGTGTTCTTTATAGTTGACAGGTAAATTATTTTGTAGCAAATTACAAATAGTAGGAAGGAGCTGTGACTAAGCCAACATAGAACAGAGGGGAGAACAAGCAGAGCTGTGATATTTAGAGTAGCTAGATAGTGATAAAAAAGACAGAATTAACAATAAGAAGACCTGGGAGGAGAATAGGGAACAATGAATTTTAATGAAGATGAAAACTTCCTTCAAGGGAGCTGGATAGATAACTTTTGTTATAACGGGAAGAAAAGCATACCAGAAACACTGACACAAATGTAGCCTTGTGTTATGCCAGCTCTTACCATCTTTCTCCACAACATGCATTCCAAAAAGAAAGAAAATCCTCCCACAGAGAAGCTTTGAGAGGGAGGTGCCTCACAGGTTGGCCAGTGTTGGCTGAAGCCAGAAGGGTGAAGTTGGGAAGGGACCCATCTGAGACAGGCAGATGCTTTGTTCCTCTTGTCATAAGGAACAAATGATGAGGAATAAATGTGAAGGAATGATTTGCTCTTTTGCAATTTTCACTTGAGGTTACTTTCTCCTCCTCTCTGGAGTGCTCAGAGAAGGCTGCCCTGCCCCACCTGCCAGTGCCTGCCTTGGCTATATTGACTTGTGATTTACGTTTGTGGTGTAATCTGTGCCATGTATTTATTAAGATGAACCTAAAGAAATGGGTCTCTGCTGCAAGATCTTAGAATGTACTGAGGAGATACTGAAACTTCCAAAAAGAACAGCTAGAGCAGAAGACTAAAGCAGGGCTGTTTTGACTCAAGAAATAAACATTATCAAGCATTCATGGAAGTGAAGTCTCTCTTAAGGTCACTCTTTAAGCTACACTTTTGCTGTACCCATTTGGAATAATTTTAATTTGTTGCTCAAAAGCTACAAAATACCATAAAACCTGCTGTACTCAGATAACATAATTCACAAGCAGAGGGGATCTCTTCTGAGGACTTTCCAAACTCACCACTCTATACTTTGTGAACTTTCACCCTCACCTTACTTCTCTTAAAACGTTTCTTTCATCTTCTACTTTACATCTTATTATACCTAAAAAACTTGAAGGGGATCACATTTAATAGTGGAGTCTATTAAATGTGGAGATGAGAGAAGGGGAAACGGGGCAGTTATCTCTGTGCCACTGCTCCATCCACACTCTTTGAATAAGTCTGCACAATGACACTTGAATGAAAGCCTAAGTAAATTCTGGTTGATAACTGCATGGAACAAATGTGGAACAAAGAAGCTATGTTCTACTCTTTATATGTTGGAAGAATGAACTTGTTGCTGCTTGATCAATTCCTTGTCCTTCACTAGTACTCGAGTTCCTCTTTTTGCTGAGAGAGCATGCAACTTTGCAGTGCTGGGTTGTGTTATATTTCCTGACCCTTGACACTTCTTTTCCCCCAGCAATTTAAAGGAGTTAATATGGGAAGCAGTTTTTGTCTCACTTTGGCTTTTAAATAGCAGAGTCTATTTATTTCTCATTCAGCAAACCTCAATTATTTGTTTGTAAAAAGTCATTTGGTAATGGGATTAATTCATCCTTCACGTAACTACACTGGAAAACAATAACGTTACACAAGAGATGAATTTGACAAATATATAACTCTTGTAGGGACAAAAGGAATTCTTTCTAGAGCTGTGTGGAAGGTTTATTATACATGCCTGATTTAGTATATTTCTACAGATCTGAATGTTAGAGCCTATTTGCCTTTCTTCAAAAGTACTTAACCTGAAACCAGGCCCAAGTGTTGAACCATCAAGTCAAATTTTAAGAAAAAATGATTTGACTATGCTTGTGCTGAGGTTGTATCATGCTTGCTTGCTCCTGGCAAGAACTTCTTTCAATATTTACAATATAACACAAAGTTAGGCAAATCCACCCAGCTGCACAGGCAAGAGGAGAACTCCTGTGCAGCTGCCTAACTCCAGGTTCTGAAGGATTGGGTACTGGTGGGGAGATGGAGACCAGGCAGGGCTGTGTGGCCTCTGTGTCTGTTCTGATATTATGCTCTTTACTACAGTGTCTGCCAAGACAATCCATTGATGTGTTAAACAACGTCGATCACATCTGTTGCATGCTGTTCTTTCCCTCCTGTTCCCCAGGGGTGGAACACACAAAAAGAAATGTCTTACTTTTGGACAAGTTTTTGTTTTTTTCAACTGTATGCACTCACACACTCCTATGATACTGTGTACAGTGTAGTGTCTCCCCAAATTCCTGTCGTGTCTGTAGCCAAGCTTTGCAGTGACTGCGGTATGTTTGTTCTGTGTTCTGAGAAGGCAGTGTCATGCCCTGGAGAGAGCAATAACCTATGACTCAGGACCCAGGATTCCTAATCCTGGCCATGCTGCCAACCTGCTGCATGGACCTAGGCAAATCACTTGACCCAGATTCTCAAAGACAGATAAGCACCTAAGATCTTTAAATAGTGACGTCCAGGACAGATTTATCTGGAGTGTTGGATGCAACTTATAAGCAGTCCTACAATGGGGTTGCAACTGGGTGACTGGGCAGCTTTCTCTCTTACTTTTAAAGCTGTATCTGTTCTTTGTCTACATTCACTATTTCAGTTCCATCCAAATGGCTGAGAAAATGCATTTTGCAAGGGGAACCAACATTCTACTGTGTATATGGAAAACCACGGAAAAAGTAATCTATGGTTGGTGGCCTGGAAGCCCTGAAGTGGGAGTTTTAAATTAGGTGCCCCACTGCCATGAGAACCTGGGGTCTGAGGGTATGCCTGTATTCAGAGTATGTGTAAGACAGAGATTAAGAGAACATGGAGGCAG
>VZRN01003942.1:53332-176554 GCA_013397935.1 Dasyornis broadbenti
GGAGGGGGGGGGGGGGGGGGGAGGGGGATGAAAATGCAAGTTCAAGTTTCTAATCCAAGCCAGGTATGCTAGGGATGATTTGGCCAGAAATCCCAAAAAGTGTCTGAACGAGTAAACTACCAGACACTCTGTGAAATACTTTTTTATTTTTTTGGGAATTGTAGGGTAGAAGGAAAATCCAGCATGGTAACTGAGTCATGGATGAGTATTTATTGCCTAGGGTCCAAGGAGGCATCAGCACAGAGTGAACATACCCAAACACTATCCTTTAGCCTCAACATTCCAGGCTGGTGTAATATTCAGCAGGAACAATAAAAAGTGTCAGTTGGGAGGAGAAGGCCAGCATACATTTACAAGCTGCAATGTCTTATATGTCTCTGAAGAACCAGCTGTGTGTCCTTCCAGGCTTTTTTTGTCTCATAAAGGCAAGGGATACTCTCCAGAGCTTTATTTGTATGTGTGGAGGTGACCCTGCACACAGCAGAGCAACGTTGGACCTTGCTGCTGCAACAGCAGGCAACACTTCCAACATTTGTGTGGGAAGGTTCAGGAGAGGCAGGGGCACAAAGATTCCAAGCTTCTTGGAAAATCACAGTAAGAATGTATAGATGGTGCACAAAATAGGCATTCATGTCACTCAGCTCTGGCCATGTTCTGTGTAATATGACAGAATTGTGAGGGGCTCTGTTTCTCATGATCAAAGTGGTGAAAATATTCAGAACTCCTTGATGGCCTGGAGAAGGCTGGTACTGTGCAAGATGGAGCCCAGGCTAAAAAAAAAAAAAAAAAAAAAAAAAAAAAAAAAAGAAAAAAATTATGAGTAGATCTGGAAGCAAAGCAGCTGACTGCCTCTTTCAGCCAGGCTTTTATACATGGTCGTAGGGTATCTGGGAATCCATGAATCCACACTGACATCTGCGCACTTAGAATCATGATGCTGCAGGCCCTAAGTATATATTTAGACTGCATCTACAAACCTTGCAGAAAAACATTAAATCAGCAAAACGAAAAAAATCCAAAACAAAAATGAGACATAAAAATGAGCTGGCTACTCTAAACCACAGATACAGTAATTATTTCAGTCTTTTGCTTAGGGGTGTACCAACTGTTTACAATTTACTGTTTGGCAAGCTGGGTGTTCTCATTTCCCTCATGGTTCAGGAGTCAAAAACATATGCTACCTTTAGTAATGAACTCTTCCAAGATTTGAAACTATCCATATTCATGTCACAAGAAATGTTTACACAAGAGCAAAATGCTCCAACATCAAAATAAATCAGTAACATCTCAGAGTTTATATTTCCATATGCTTCTTTGGCATAATAAAGCAGGCGAAGGGCTGCTGTTGTAAAATGGAGTTTAATTAAAAACAACAACAACAAAAAAACTTTATCAGAAATCATGGGCATCCAAAAAAAATGCAAAATAACGCATAGCTTCAACATATTCTAAAGATTTATCATCTATCAATAGAAACAAGAAAATGCAATATAATCATATTGTCTACACACCTTGCATATTTTCCATATTATGTGCATAAATTATACATTCATTTTCATAATTATGGTAACATTCTAGTTTTCACATAAACTGCTATTACTCCTGGGTACCAGTAAGTTTACATCTACCAAGGCTACACGCTAATTACATTTTCTTTTTATAATGTTATCTATTTATCAAATTTAGTTTCTTAATGGAAATTAATAGACTAGGTCTCTGCAGTAAAAAAAAAAATCAGATGTAACATAGTGTTTTGGGTATTTTTTCAGATTTTATTTTATTTTATTCAATCTTAAAGGGTTTTGAGTGCTTGATTGATGATTATGGTGTATGAAATAAGTTATAAAACCAATGTCCAGGAGGTGGTTGGGAAGGAGTTAATGATTTCCCTTTTGCTAGAGGAGGTCCACAGCTGCCTGAACTGAGTGCAAGGATTTTCAGGGTAGCCAGCTGTGGGGATTTAATTGATTCACCCACCAGTCTGTAAAGGGGGGTACCACAGGGTGACTCTAAATCCTGCTGTGATTCAGGGAGGAGGAGGTAATTTAGGGTCGGTATTGTAGCCGTGAGAAGACCTAGGCAGGAATGACTAGATGGGTAAATACTTAATATTGTTTTCTTCTGAATGTCTAAGGAAGAAAGAAGGTGGTTTTTTCAGGTTTTTTTTTTTTTTTTTAATGTCTTTGAGAAAAAGCGTTCTCTTTCTATTTTTCTAATCCTTTATTTTTCTAACTGTTAATGGCACTTTGTAATACTCCTGCTTGGAATTAAAGTTAGGGCAGCAAGAAAGCTTGAACTGAAGGGAGATCAGCGGAGGGAAGAGGTGCCTCAACCAATTGCAGCAGATGAAATGAGCGGATGGGTGTGGGCAGCAGGGAGGAATAATCCCACAGTGTGTGGGATGCTGGAGGAAATCTCCTTGTCTATATATACAGGAGGGTGAGATCTTAAGCAGTCTTGGCTTTCAGATCTGCAGGTTACCTGTTTGCTTTTCAGTTGAGTACAGAAGGATTGTTTACTTTCCCCGGACACTTGAGTGCTTTTAACAACAGGGTTTATCAAGGTCTGGTTTATTCTCTGAGTGGGTTTCCCTTTTTCTTCTCTGTCTCTGAATCTGAGTATTGTCAGAAATCTGCAACTTGTTCTAAGGGACAGCCGCGGTATTGTAACACCTTCTCTAAGAACTGGCTTTGACTCTTGATTTGATCCTCAGCATGTTTTTTTTCCTTCCTCACCTGTAGTGAGGGAGGAAGTTTCCTTCCTCAGCTCCATCTGCCTCAAGGTTTTCCAGGTTTAAGCATGGTAATTTACCTGAGGAAACAGGCTTTGTTCAGTATAAGAAATTCTACATAAATGTAAGACGTTAATACATATCAGCACCTTATTTTGAATATTACAATATGTGTAGTTGTTACATATTCTATTTCTAATCTACTTTAGAAATGGTTTGTATATGTCACCCACTATTTACATCCACTTACTCCTCTTCTGACAGTAACTCTGCTATAGTTGAAATGTGAATCCAGAGAGAGGATACCACAGGCTTCATTCAGCAATGACCATCTAAATAGCATGTTGTGTCTGAAGAACAGTTCACGTTTATGTCTAGCACCTCATTCTGGCAATTATACACTACTTATATCAATATAAAGGTCTCTGGGATTCTTTGCACAGGTCTAGAAAAGAGCCACAAGCCTCCCCTGTGTGCTCTGCAAGGCATTCAGAAGTTGCTGCAATGTGCCATACTTTTATGGCTTCCAGTTAGAACATCCTTTGGCATGGCAGGCATGCTCCCAAATCAAACTGGAATGAAGGCCTGGACATGTGTGCATCTTCCCCGTGCAATACACACACACTCCAAGACTTTTCTAAGTATTGGTGTATAAAACTTGACTTTTATTGGTATTTTGAAACCTTTCACAAGGGATTTTTGTAGAGCCCTGCTTCTTTAGACACAATGTGTTGACTCAGGATATTGTCACGGTTGAAATGTTCTCAGACCATTTTTCCCTCCAAGATTTGAAAAGCTCACTTATCTTTTGCCCTCATTAAGGTCAGCTATTGCCTATGAAATACCTTATGCATTCAGAATGCTCAGCGAAGTGTTAATCATTGACACAGGAGATGTTCCAAGTGTTGTGAGTGCTGTATGTTAGCCAAAGTCTCATCAGCCCATGAAATCTGTTCCAGATTCTCTGGCTACAATTTATTGCTGGATTATTCTTTATTAATCCCTGATAGGGTGCTCTGCTGATGCATGCAACAAGAAATGAGATGGTACTTGTTCACTTAAGTGGCAAACAGAGCATTGAGAGTGATGTGGCTGCTTATGGCAGCCCATGTTTTTTTACTGGCCAAGATTTTCAAAAGGTCACTGACAGTACCTTATTCCACTGCAGTCTCCCAGGAATGTTTGAGGACACAGGGTAAGCAGAGGCTCAAAACCTCTCTCACAGCTCTTCAGCTTTCCCTCAAAGCCAAGGGATTGTTCACCTACATTCAGCGTGTTTCTGAGTGATCCCAGGCATAATCTATTATAGAATTGAGAGAGCGCCAGTCAGCCTTAAACTGTGTAAAACCCAAATTGGATCTAACATACAGGAATGGTTTAGATAAGCAGTCTTGTACATGTGAGATTATCTCTAAACCGACTTATATTCAGTTTGCCTCCTGCTATTAAAATCTCAGTCACCCTTGGATCATAGCACAGCCCAACGAAACATCACCCTCTTTCCTCTCTCCCTTTGTGATAATGCTTTTTCAAGATGCAGCATTGCTCAGAAACATGAAGTGTGTCCTGAGGTTTTTTTTTAATAACGTTCAGAAATAATTTCCTAAGAGCAACTGCAGCAGTTCAGGCGAGGGCTTGTCTAGTATTACTCTTTTTGTAACAGCGGCCGAAATTGGTTGTCAAGGGAAGATTATACAGCATGCTCAAGGCAAATGTGCAAAATCTGTCCGCTGAGTACTTTTACTGGCTTCTAACTATTCTGGCCCAGGGACTTTAAGACCACTGTGGCTTGTCTGTTTACCAACCCTCTCCAGATCTCTTTTCAACTGCTTATTAAGCCTGCCCTTGAACCCAGTAAAGTTTTGTTTCTGCCTCATCATTTTGCAAGGATTTCCATAATTTTGCTACATATGAATGAAGAACTGCTTGCTTGTTTTGAATTGGGATCAACTGGCTTCCTTTGGCCATCATGTCCTGTATTGAAAACAGGAAAGAGCAATTTGTCTCATGGTTACTCATGGTTTTGTGGACCTTAATAATTTTTCCCCTAAGTCATATCTTTTCCAGGATGAAAAGTCTTAGCTGAATGAGTTATCCCTTGTATAGAAACCATTCACCTTTACTGCCCTTCTCTGCATATTTTCCAATTCTAAGACGTTTTTCCAGGAGGAGGGCTTATAATTAAACACACTTTCCAAAGTGTAGGCGAAGCATGGATTTGTACAATGAAAGAACAGATGACTTTATTTTTATTTTGTGCTCCTTATGTGTGAATGACCTTACTGCTACCAAGTACTTGAGTGATATTTTCATGGTACTATGTGTTAGTAATGGAACACCCTCAATTATTGGTTACTTTTTTGTGAAGTATTATCTTGACGTTCGTTCTTTGACTTTAGTTTTCAGCATATTTTGTAAGTTCTGCAGTTTCCACAATTTTTAAAATTGTACATCAAACCCAGTTTTCACAAACAGACAAAATCCCCCAAATATCTTTCTGCAGTGTACCTTTAAACCTTTTAAATAAATATTGAAAAGAAATATTTTATAGAAATAACTGAGTGGAAAAGAGTACTTGGTGCTCAAGAGCTGGAACGGATTTTCTGTGTAAAAGTGGAAGCATTTAAGAAAAATCATGAGAGAAGGTTATGAAGAAGCATTAGGAAAAGTGGTGTGAGAAGAGCACAGCCAGCAGGAGGTTTCCTATGAGGAAAGGAGAGCTGACACACAGGACGGACTGGTAGAGTGCGGTGCCTTGAAGTAAAGATGAAATACTAGAATACGATACAAAAGGTGAAGGGGAAGCCATTGAAGGAACTTGAAAGGGAATTTGTATGTAAGAAATGCAGAAAGCTGATGTAATACCTCTTGATTTCACCAGGAAGGAAGCAGATTCAGGATAATTTTTCAGGTAATTTCCTAGTGTTCCAAAGCACAGACAAGAGTATAAAAATGCAGAACACGAAAGTAGTGCCTCATTGTGTGGGGCCCTTAAGAGCTACTGTGACGATATTACTGCTGAAAGGTTTGATGCTTGGCTTCAGCTGTGGAAATCTGAAGAAACAGGCAAAATGTCATCTGCTAGAAAAGACAGAAATTTTAGAATGTCCTTTCAATGAGCTGGGCACTATTGGAGAGGGCAGAAAACATCTGACTTTGAGGGAGTTGTAGCAAGCTGTCATCTGTATTCCTCATGCTGAGGGTAGATCAGAACCAGGACTCATCTTCATCACTCATAAAAGGAGCCCATGGAAGATGCTCTCTCTTCCTGTCTTTGCATTCCCCAGGACAGGCTTCCCTGACTTCAATCATATTCTTTGTGATACTTGGCTCAAATCCTGTATACGTGGTCATTGTCTTAGCACTCATTCTCATTTGATGATTCCTACTTATGCTTTTAGTTAGGAAATTTAAAGAGTATTTTTGATTCTCAGCTAGTGTACATTGATGTAGACCTGTAAGCTTGTCATCTTTATCACATCCGCATCTTGGTTCCTCTATTAGAGGAAGTGGGAATGATGAAACCACCTGTAAAATGCTTTGATGAAAAATGCTTGCAAGAAGTGAGTATTTTATTATTTTGACAACTTTTTCCAGCTGAAAATATCCATGAGCAATTCAGTATGTTTTGCTTCACCTATTGAAAATGGAGAGAGATCTGGGGTATAAGGAAGGAAGAAGCAATTTACTACTAAATCTGGTCATTCCTCCTTAATAATGATATACAAAGGACTGGAATTTTTGATGAAGTATAACTGGAGAAAAGACATGTTTTCACCAGATGCATAGAATATAAACCAAGGTATTGTTCAGATATTTGTGAAGACATAATTTAGGATATTAAGTGTGTATTTAAGGTGCTTGCTTTTTGTTTGAGGATACTTTTTTCTCCCTGAGAGGAGAATAAAATCTCTTTAAGGCCATCCAAGTATTTTTAAAAGGATTTCAGACTATTAAGACTGTATTTGAATTATCAAATTCATCCTGCCCCAGGCCTAAATGTTATACCAGGTAGGTGGTGAAACAGGAATCTATAGGAATATGTTTTCTCTTCACATTTTGATCAAACTATGGAAGAAAACATTTTTGTTAGGGAAAGGTTTAAATTTTTTTGAAAAGTACAAACACATTTTTTTTTTGCAAACAATATTGTGTTAGAGCTCTCACTGAAATTGATTTTATTGGCTATTCAGTACTCTAAAAATCAAAGCACTTTATTCTGATCTCTTGTAATCTCACTTCTAGAAACAGAACAGAGAAATTACTAGAGCTTTACATTTAAAATAAAACAGCAACAGATAAAGCGCATGAATAATTGTGAATGTGGCGAAAAGGGAATCAAGCTGAGGAAAGGGAATATTTTATAAAATATTGAAAGCCTGCAACTCGTGCATGCTGCATAAGTGTATTTAGTAATGTTTCTGTACTGACTGGCACCACAGACCAAAGTGTTTATATACTTGCCTCCTGTTAGAAAGCGTATGAGGCATTAGGCGTTAACCTTATCACAGTTATTTTAATGATGATGTTTTTATGTTTAATTTAACTGTAAATCATGTTAGTGGAGTTTTGACTGCTATGTCAGAGAGCTTAAAAACTGAGCTCAAGTTATTTCAAAAGCTAAGAATTTGTCTAGCCTGTGATGTTTAGTCAATATGATCCACTCAAGTGTGGAGCTGTCAGAAGGGACACTAGCGGATGGTGTTTAATCTGCTCAGTTTTGAAGGGAAGTTGGACTCTGAGTATGAAGTTAAATTTTTGAGCTATCTCAGTTACTGTTAAATAACCAATTTATGGATTTATTAAGGGCATTAAGGGAGTCATAATGACCTACAAAACACTGTGCTGTGCCACAGTACATTTTCTAGTCAGATATCCATGGAGTATTTACTTTTGCTGTATGGGAAATGATTGTTTCAGTTTAGTTTAGTCACTCTGGTGTCTCATACAGTGCTGGGTAAATACTTCAAAAACCACATTGGCAAATGTTGGTTCAGATGAATCCTGCACACTCATGTCAGCAATCATGAGGCTTTCTGTTTGCTTTCTTTTCCACAGGCATTCCCACATTCAGTTCCTGTGTAGTCCAAGAAACATAAATTCAGAATGACTCTGTAGTTTTTGCTGGAGCATTCTTGTAGATCCAAAGTCACCCTCTGCCTTCCTGTCTCTGCTGATGTGCTCTTGATCATGTATAAAAGGTCAGCTCCCTTTCTGACTCTCCATACAACTTTAAAATAAAAGTCTTTCTGGGGAAGCGTGAAGAGTTTATGGTCAAGGAGATGACTGAGGTGAACCTCTGGCAATGTTGTTTTTGAGCATTTTCTCACCATGCAAATCACACACTTTCAACAGGCAGTTTTTGTTTTTCTTTTTTTTTTCTTTTTTGCCTCATAGATCATGAATATGCAAGTCTGTGCACCAGGCTATGAAAGAAGATCATGTGTAGGACATTGGTGGCATTGCTTTTGCAGGAAAAGTCTGTTTACATTATTGTTTATGGATGTGTTTTATGTTGAAAAGGTTCAGATTGAAATCAGTTTTCCTGACATGCTATTTCATACAGTGTTCCTGGAGAAACCGAAGCAAATCCATCATGGTAACTTAGAGGAATACAAGAAAATTATGTTCCCTATCTTTTTGTAACAATTGTCTAAAAAGTCTTGCACTTAAGAATAAATGAGTCAAGAAATTTAATGACCCTATGCTTGGGTTTGTTGGTTGGTTGGTTGCTTGGTTGGCTGCTTGCTTGCTTCCTGCCCCGCCCCACCCCACCTGCTCTGAACCTTTTGAAAACAGCCTGCTCTGAACTGTAGGCTATGGGACAGCAAAACTTCACGTAGCGGATTCAAATGATGTTTCCATCGAACCTCAGTGCTTGCTGAAAGTTTGGTCTGGAAAATATTTTTACTGAGTTTGGGCAAACAGTATTTTCACCAGTGAAAGCCATCAGTTTTTGGAGCCTAGAAGGACCTCTACACACAGCAAACCTTTAGCAAAGGCCCATGAGGTTTGTTAACCATCCAACCCACTGTCCCTTGTTACAGATAAAGTTATACATTGGGTGGATTCAATGGTGGTGGACTGTGCATAAACACAGTGTCTGAAAAATTCTTGAGTCTACCACACTTTGACATAAAAGGGTTTTTGCCTGAAAATATTGGGAATTAGACTCAATTAAATATTTGTTTACACTTTAGTTCATGAAGGTACTTGTAAGGTTTTAAAAAGAAACTTGAAATTGCTGGAAGTCATCCTCTTTCCTGGCCCTGTAACATTCTTTAGTTTTCATTCTTATAAGTTACTTGACATTGTCTAGGAAAAAAAATACACATGCACTTAATCTCCAGGCATGTTTTTTTCCAGGGTGAAACCAGTAGAACATTTACAGTCATTAACATATTTTCAATCTTCTCATTTTGTTAATGATATCTCTTTGAAGGCTGTGCAGTAATTACTGCCCACAGAGGTACATACTCTGAAATAAATTAATGACCAATGACCAACAATGATTATACATGTAATCATCCATTGTGGAATATAGGCTAAAATAGATACTAGAAACAGTGTTGGAAGAGAAAATAAACTGCTCTATTAAGCACTGCTAAAATTACTTTAGAAATTGATCAGAAAAATATAGAATAAATAATTTTCTAATCATTCTAATTTTACTAATTTTTAAAGTTTTTAATTTCTAAAACATTTCTTCAACAAACGGATACAATAATAAGTAAAAAGCAAATCCTACACAAGCTATGTATATTTGGTGAAACCAACTTTAGAGATATGAGTTTATTGTTAAGTGTTCTTATTTGACAGATGAATTTTCAAACCAGAATTAGAGCTTAAATTTAATTTCATATAAGCACGAGTTTGAAAATCTCAACCCCTAACTTCTTTTTCAGAAATTTCACTTCTTAAAAAATACTGCAGATGAAAAAAATCTCCTGCCTGTGCCTGTTCAACATTGTGAACATCAGTTCATTGTGAACTGATATTTGCACACAGAATTAAGAGTTTTAAAGGTGGGGAGTCTCCAATATGCTGATATGCTCTTACCATTCAAAGAAAGCATAAAACATACACCCAAATTAAAAAAAAAAAAAAAATTAAGGAAGATGTTGCCTTTTGTCTAAGGCAGGAATTTATTTTTAAAATAGAGTTTAAAAAAATCCAGTGGTAATTCTTTAAAACCTGCACTGACTGAGAACATGATTCTTTTTCAAACAGTGTAGTTTAGAAGTCCTGTTGAAATCCAATAATTTGGTTGTTCACCAGTAGGAAATAGACATCTTAAACATCTTAAATATTTGACCCTTTGGCCTTACAAAGCGCATTTTCACTTAGCAAAGCTTAATATGCCCAGGGTGGTTTGGATTAACATCTGTACTGTCCTTACCTGTCTTTAGGCATATTGGGTTAAGGAAATACAGCTTTAGAAAATAAGCTCACCTAGAAGAGTTCTGTATTTTGCACCATACAGCAACAGGCAGTGTAAAAGCAGCCCTTTTCTTAAATCTTCAGTGTTCTCATCTTCGAAACCATGAATTTTGGAGCTTTATGTGAAAGAAGAGATGAATACCCACTGAATTTTGACTGAGACCTTTATGTTCTTAAATTTACCCAAATTGACGGATTTAGCTGTATTTGAGCATAGTTAAGATACACCATCTCACAGTGGGTTAGATTCTGATTTTTCTTTCCAAGTTAACACCAGCATAAATAGAAAACATGCACTGCAAGTGAACAATATGGGAGAGGGGGACTCTATAAAATCCAAATGTGCGTATGAGCAGCCACAAGGCCATTATCTGAAGTGGTTATGTCATCTTACACCAGCAGAAAACTCAGCCCCTCTACATTTGATTCCTAAATCTCACCTTACATCAGATGTTCAAAGGTTCAGATGAATAAGATATGTCTCTATACAGTGTGTTTTAAATTAAAAGTTAGTGAAAAGCATGTCTCTCGATTTCTGGATGACAGTCTTGGAAAATGTGTTTCAACTGGCAGCTGCCCTCTTCCTATTTGCCTCCACCCTCACCTAGAAACCAGTATCCAGCAATGTCAGAGCTGACACACCCAACAAAACCAGTAACCTCTCTTTGTTGCTTCTTCCCTGGTTTGTTCTGGGTGCTGAGAGATGGCTTTGAAAGGGCAGCCTGTACAGGGCAGAAATATTTCTTAAGGGTATGGGAGGTTGCTCTCTCGTTTGAAGGAAACCAAGACTTCCAACTGATTTTAATTTTATTTTTAATGTTCATGGGAACCAGTCTTACATGCCTGACTGAATTCAGAGTTTGGATTTTCGGCAGGTTTTTATTTGAGCCCAGCTTGGCTGTTTTTCAAAATGTCCAGATTGCTCACATTAAATCTGAATAAGCACTACCCACTAGTTTAATCAGAGTCATCTGGTATACCTCTAATTAGTGTTAGTTAAAGTTGAAATTCTTAATAACACAAAATGCAGCATTTTTGGGATGTATTTTCTAAACTCCTGTTTGTAAAAATTGTAGGAGAGAAAATATTTTTTCAATATTATTCAAAAATTGGAATACATGAATTATAATGACAATAACAAAATGGTAACAAAATAAGGCCAAGTTCCCGAAAAATGCCATCTTTATCCATTTAGGCATGCATACACATTAGGCATGCATACGCATATACAGTATTTTTGATACAAATGCATTTATGAACTTTAGTTGTTGTTCCTGCTAATCTAATAATTGACTGTAACTGTACATTGTGCACAAATCAGTAAAACATGTACACATCTGGGAGTATTTCAGCAATTAAATAAGCATGTGATATTGTGGGTTTAGATGTAAATTGTTTCCTGGTCTTAACCCATTGCAATAAATGATATGTAAACAAAGTGTTATAAAAGTATCTTTCTCTTTGAATGCAATCTATGTTTTGCCTGAGTCAGGAACAGACCATTAGTGTGTTACTGCAGGTTGCCAAAAATGAAGCTTGAAAATTATTATACTTGTGCAGTTATTGGCTCTAACTGATCAAGACCCCCTACAAATCTAGTTCTTTTGTATTATGATCTATAATTCTGTGGTGCTTGTTTAGCCTGAATTCTTCCCTGAATTCTTGCCTTTGAAGATGTTTTAACTTTTATGATGTTGAGACATAGACCAATTAAAACAGCAAGCCCTGCAGTTTGATTGTTTTATTAAAGTGTTCCCCAAACTAGGAATGCTAGATTTGACTTTGATTTTTCAGGTGTCCCTTCTAAATCCTAGAGAACTGGTGAACCATACTCTTATGTTTTGTAGATGAGCTATTGTTTCTACATTTGTAATCTAACGATTGTGCAAAAAGCATCTGTTTACTCAGGTTTGTTTTACTTCAGATGTTCTTGTTTCTCAATCATGTTTCAATTGATACACTGGACATAGAAATAGAATTTCTTTTTTTGGACACATTTCAGCTTCACTGTTCAAGGATTCAATGGATCGTGATTACAGAGTTGTTTGTTTTTTTTTTTTTTTTTCAAGGGCATCTGTTCTTAGCCACAGCTGAGGATGGGGCCCACTGAGCTGACTGGAAGGATCCACCTAGAATTTGTTGAATTAAGTCCTTGCACCTGGATATAATTGTCATGCTGCTGTGCTGGGGTTTTCTTAAGCTACTGGTAAAACAAATTAGCTCAATTTAAACTGGCATCCAGTAGGGAAGCAACAACTCACCTCATATAATGTTTTTCAAATAATTATTTTTCTATTGCCAGTTTTGCTTCATGAATATTTTCCTAAAGGCAGGATGAATTGCTAGATATTTTTTTAAAACAAGTTAAACATGAGAAGCAAAACAAGCATTCTATTCTGTGTATCTGCTGAGTTACAGCTAGTATTAGGATGCCATGTGATTATTGATTTTGTGTGATTGTTTCTTCGAGATATATATAAATAGATATATATTAAAAGGAAGGTAACAGCAGATAAACAGCTTTAAAAATGCAGTATCACAGCAATATCTTTGCCCTTCCAAAACCCTGAAGCAGTCACCACACGTACCTTTTGCCATATTTAGCACTATGATGGTATAACCACTTCCACATTTGGCAGAGATTCATGCAAGTTTGTTTTCTAGTTGAACAGTAGACAAAGGTAGTAGTTTATGTCTAACATGGGAATTGGTATAAATACCATGGGATGTAATTTCCTTATGTATTTTAGAGCTGTTTGAACTTGGCAACAGAATTCACAAGCTTCCTGGAACATCCACAAAGATTCATCGCCTCACTTGGACTTGCAGTGGTGGGACTTTGCATGAATCCCTGGAATGTGTGCATCTGTGTTAGCTTCAGCTTTTCGTAATATTCCCCAAATGCAGACTCTGGAGGAAAACAATGAAAAATCACCTCTGCAGCTGAACATTTCAGGATGACTTCTGAAATGGAAGAAACAGTGCTCTTTACTGGTGCTCTAAATACTGCTGTTATTTTATTAGTAGGTGATGTGCTAATTTGGAGAAGAGAGGGATATGTTCACTAAGCATGGAAGGTAGTTTCAGATGTGCCTCTAGGATAACCCCAGCTTCAGCTGTGACCAAAGATGCTTCAGCTGTGACCTGGTCATATCACAGTGGATAACAAATTGCTAAGATGCTGCTCAGTTGTGTGAAAAATAACATCAACTGAAGCTACTTCTTGTGTTTTATATTTTAAAGGAAATTTAGGAATATAAAGGGAGTCTTGGTCATCGTCTTAGATACTGTCGCAGAAATACAGATGTACATAGTATTATAAACAATCCTCTAAGCCACGTTCTCTTTTAATATTGGGTAGACTCCAATGCACCAGGAATGTGAATTAGGAAAGTAGTGCTTTCCTAAAGGATGGCAAAATGTCCAGAGATCAAAAGTTAAATGTAGAGATTGCTGCCAGTCCTTCAGCTGTGCAGTGAATTTCAGATTTTGGAGAGTGTATGTGTACGGTGGCAGGGGCAAGCAGGGACATTTCTCTAGCTCTTAAAAACAATTTAACTCATGCAGCAAAAGCTTAAGGTGATCTATGTGTGCCACCAGTTCTGTTACCTGGAGAGCTGCTGCGTGGCCCTGAGGCTGCTGGGGAAGTGCTAAAAGCAGATTGTCCTGCATGGAGGCAACTTTCAAACAGCAGCTGATTCCTAACTCAGGACAGTTTAAAGGTGTAGCACAGTTGGTTGTTTTCAAATTGCCTCTTTTATAAAAAAAAATTTGTTTTAATGGCTGGGTCAAATTGCTCACAGTGCAGCCTATTTTGTCCAGTCCAGCAATGTAACAGGCACTCTTCCATGGCATGGAATTGCCATCGGTGCCCCAGCTGAAGGCTCTACACAGACCTTGGATGCAGAAAATTCACAGAGCAAAAGGGGCCAGCACATAAAATAACACTGAGTTAGTACCCCTCCTCTGTGGAAGAGGAGGTCATGGGAGAGACTTACTATGCCCTAACTCATTGTACTGGTGCACACCCAGAGCAAAGCTTTTCTTCCAACTGAGATAGCCCTGAACCAATGCATACGAGCAGACGAGCAAGTTGCTTTCATATAATATTCCTTTTTATAAGTTCCTTTTTCATGAGCTTCAGGAGAAAGAAAAAACCTTCAGTCTTCCCTTGGAGAAGAGGGTGTAACAGCTGTGGCTGTTGTAAAGGTTTCCTTGACTCCTTTCTGTGCTCCCTCTCCTGTCCTGGCTTCCAGGGAGGAGAAAGTAGGAAAAAAAAAAACAGTAGCAAACTGAGTTTAGTACCTTTTTTTTTGCTTATGTGATGATAATCCTAGAACTACGCTTAGGGAGAAACTTCCAGTTGGAAATTAAGCTAAACTGAAAAGCATAACAAAACCCAAATGATCTAGACTGCAAGAATTCCTCCAGTGTTTTATTCTTTAATGCTTATTAATAGAGACAATACCAAACCTTTTTTGTTATAGCATGGATTTTTGTTTAGTAAACTCCATGTCACATCTTCTAATTTAATTATTGAACTCACAATGTGGATAAACGTACAGACATGACTAACAGCATTCTTTTATAATTTCATTACAGAGTAATAGACATGGTTTTTTAAAACTGATGTTTTTTTCTTGTTACAGAATGTTTGTAATATAAATGAACTCTCATATCCTGCCTTCTTTTTCTCTTTACTCTCTTTTCATTCCTTTTTCGATTTGATTCATGGAAAAATGCAAGTGGTGGGTGCTACTGATTTGGGTAATTTGCATGCAATTCAAAAGAAAAAGGTGATTTTTTTTCTTTTTAATTGCCTGTCAAGTAAGTTGGAGAGGTGTAGGAAAAAGTGGATTTATGCATAAAGCAGAAAACTTCAGGTGAAAGAACGGACCTCTTTTATCCTCATAGAAAGAATCCATCTTCAATAATTAACGGTCAGACTATCCCCAGACTATGTTTCATCAAGACATCTGAGAACTGCTGCACTTCTTGAACCAATAGCTGCTATACAGCAACCAGCATCAATCCTGAATGAAAAAATTGTCCCAACTGCTGGTGAATGGCACTCAGTGGGTTTCCCATTGAACTATGCTGCGAAACAATGATGCACATTGGTAAATCACCGTGTGTGCCTTTCAGTTCTTATGCATATCCCATACTGGACAGCTTCCATTCACTCTGGCACCCACTGCAAACAAATGTAAGTATGCATCAGAGATGAAAGTGAAAATGCATACGCTAAATCCCAAATGGAACCAGAAGAGTGTAATATATACATAGTTGCTTAGCAACAAACATGTTTTGGCCACAGGAATGGTGACATCAGTCAGAGGAGCGAGAGGGAAGCTGCTCTGCCCTCCTTGTCTCTCTCCCTAGAAGCTTCAGAAAGGTCTTTTCTTATTTCTTTCAGAGCAGAAGAGCGAGGGCTATTGTAGACATTTGTCTATGCTATTAATGCAACAGACTGTAGGACAATCAGACTTGGAGCAGGGAAATCTGTTTTCCCTCTGGACGTCTGTTGTAATGGCGCAGGCCCTCCCGTGCAGGCAGGTGCTTCCATCCTCACTGCACAGCTCGTGCAGAGCCCCTCTTGACTGAAACACTCCAAGAGGAGAAATGAAATCTGAAAGTACGAACCGCTGCAAATAAAAAATATTTTTGGCATCACTCACTCTGGTTTTGACCCTATTGTATTTTTCATGCTCCTATCATGGGTCTCTATTGTGACCCTTTCAAGCTCCTAGGAGCTTTTATTTTACTGGCATTTCACATTCATCGGGCTCTGAGTTTTTCCAGGAAAGCACAGAAATGTTTTTTTCAGTAAATCACACACTGTCTAGGGCTAGTAGACAGGTATTTATTAATTCCTCTCATTTCACATGGTTTGAATATCTCCTGTCTCTTTCCCCACTTCCTGCACTGTCCTGCCCTCTGCAATGGGAGGCAGAGGAGGGAGCTGCTGAATCCTGGTTTCAGGACTCCCTGGTTTCACTTCCGCTCTGTGCAAGTGGCTCCTTCCCACAGGCACAAGTGTAGCTCACGCACACTGTGCCCCATGCTTTCAGCAGCCTGGGTGCTCCACAGCCCACAGCACCTTGCATGTATAGAGAAATTGCATATTAGGGTTCAAATCCATCTGCCACTTTGGATTGCTGCAGACACATCCCTGCATACCTTATTATTGAGTGGTTGCTTTTAATTTAAAGTAACTAATATGTTTGTTGGATCCCCAGTGGGGGGAAAGAACATTTCAGACATGCACTTCTCTTTGCAAAGAAGGCTTTCTTGACCATGTGAGAGATGTGTAAGAATGCAAGATATATTGAAGAACCCATGTGAAATTAAAATAATGGATGAAAGCAGGGTTAAAGGACCATTATGGTAAAACAATTTATTTCCACTCATGGAGCTTCTATGTAGATAGTTTTATTTGCTCGCATTTTTGGTGAATTCATAGAGCCCCCTTTTCACACACTAGCAGATAACAAATGGACAAGGTGTAACTGATCATACACCACTTACTACCTGATAAGTTTGGGGGAAAAAGTGTGTAATTCTGAACATATGGTGGAACTTGGGACAAAGTGTGGTGGTGCCTCTGACCAGAAGGGTAAATTAGGTCATTGTGGCAAGGTGGATCAAAACAGAAGGGAACGACAAAGGACTGGAAAACATGAAAAAGTGTGTCATTGATTCTGAAGAGCTAGAATCTTTTCTTCTCTTGAAGTGCCAGGAAAAAGCACCAGTTGATGTCCTTACCAAACAGCTGAGTTCTTGTCTTCATTTTCCATCTGCGACTTTAAGCAATTCTCCTAGCATGGCTTTCAGCCTCAACTGCAGTCCTGGGTGATCCTGCAGCAATTAAACTAACACATACATCAGTAGTTTATGGCTGGCTCCTCAGTTTCATCATAGGTAAAACTGGGCACCCATATCTGAATTTTGTGAAGTTGGCAGCTTCTGCAATGAGCTAAAACTGGTTGCCTGAAGTTCCCCCCAAGAAATTTTCCTACCATGCTACTGCACATTCCCCCCATATGTAAACTCTTCTTTTTTAATTTGTGAAATGAATGACTATACAGCTGAAAGATAATTAAACTAGCAACCAAAATAGATGTTTTAGAGGCCTGTTGGAGTGCTGGTATTTTAAATGTGAATAATAAAAATTTTTAATGGTAATTGCTGCCATTGAGTAACACAAGATTTTACAATTCACATTAATTACTGAACTCTAATTTATTTCCCAATGTATACATTTTAATTTAAATCTCTGTGACTCTACTGTTTAAGCATAGGCTCAATTGGTTGTCAAGAGTTGGCTTTCTGAGAAGTCTAAATTATAATTTTCCTAATGGAATTATTTTCTTATAGTTAACCATATAGATGGGCGGGTAGTTTCATTTAAAAAATGATATGCCTCCTTGTTAAGCAAAGATTATGACTCTTTTCATGCTTTTAGTAATTGTGTTGTGAAGCTCTAATCAAGTGTCTGTAAAAATATATTGAATTTTATTAGTAAATTCACAACCCTAAGAGTAAAGTTTGAGTTTGAAGATTAATAATGAGAGAAAAGCTGGAATAGAACCATGCGAGTTCTGAGTGTGAGTCAGTTTTCTGTCCCTCTGTCTTTCAGAAGGTGACATCTCTACCCCACCTCATTGCATTTGCCTTCATGTCTGCAATACGCTCTGCAGGGTCTGTACAGACAGTACTTTCATGTCACTTGGAGTCATGGGGACATTCTTAGCAGCTGTACCGGTCCAGTAACATGATCGGGGAACCTGGCTTTAAGTAAGACTTCTGAGACTGTTTCACTATGCACACAGGCCTCATCAAGAATTATTAAATGTCTTCTAGGAAAAATTGCAAATATCTCAAACCCCGTTTAACCTCTCCCTCTCTGATAACTCTTGATAAACTCATAAAAAAGCTAAGGAAACATAGTTTTGATGAAGCCTTCCAAAAGATGGATATTTTCCTGGCTGGAAAAATATATTTGGAGATCAGTTATCATCACTGAGACACTGTTCAAAAGGAAATCTGCACCAAGCAGGAACCTGTGCTGTGGTCTGGTCTCACCTGTCAGTGTCAGTAGTATCCTGGGTGCAAGAACCAATTGGACTCATTACAACCACAAAGAATGTGAGCCTGGGAGAGCAGCAGGCATGCTGGAGGGTGGAACTGGAAATCAGATTGGAGAAATGATTGGCAAAAGTGTTAATCATCTTGAAGAGAAAACAAAAGGTACCTACTGTATACATAGAGAAAAAGTTGGGTGCAGAACGGAGGGTAAAATATTTGATTCTAAAGAAAATAATAGAGAAGTTATGATACGTTCAACTTTTAAATCTTCAATGATACAATATTGTAAAAAAGAAAAATGTACTACTGAGAATTTTTTTAATGAATGTAACCTGGAAGACAGGTGTAAGCGTCCTTCTACCTTCCTCAGCACAGGCGAGCTTTGGGCATTACTTTCCAGAAAGGACATGAAGCAAAGGAGAGAATCCTGAGCCAAGTTGTCAGAACCAGGGAAACTGGAAGGATGGGGGCTGTTTACAGTGTGCAGAAGGGAGCTCAGCAATCTTCAAATACCTAGAAATTTGCTGAAGGGAGGAAAGAAATGAATTAACACTTTTTTTCCCTGAACTGGTAAGAAAATCTAGACTTAGATTACTCCAAGAAAAATTCAGCTTAGGCATTATAAAAGTCACAATTAAAGAACCAGTCAGATGGCATTGGGAAAATGTGTGCATTTCCATTGCTGAAGGATTTTGTAAAGTAGTTAAACAGCTGTCAAAAATAGCATAGGTACAGTTGATTTTTGACCTCTTAAAGTCTGTTTCAGCTCTGCTTTCTATTATTTTCTCCAAGTGGATTCTGCCTCTTGGATGTTTGTTGGTAAAGCCGGCAATCAAAATAATAATGTAGAAGCAGAGGCCTGTAAACAAAGAGGATCTGGTATGGTTTCCAGTTGTGTCATCCAGCCTCTGGTGGAAAGTGCCAAGATATGTGCTTTGGAAGACTCGTAGGGCACATAGCTGCATGTCAGCCTATTTCAATTAGCGTGTTGAAATGGCGGATTACACATCTCTATAAAAATTAAATTGGTCTCATCCCTGAAATTATAAAAAGCCTGAGGATCCAATGGAAGAATGAAATCTCGAGCACCTCGATTTCAGGGGCCACTGGAATGCATTGTAGCACTGTTTCCATGGCACCCCACTGCCATTGCTCGTCCTCTCTGAAGACGTTGCTCCCCTCTCCCACAGCATGGGGTCACAGGGACAGGGACGCACTGATGGAGAGCAGTCCCTAACAGATGGCTTTCTGCTTGGAGTGTGGTAGCTGCTGAGATGTCAGGGAGCCCTGGCAGCCTTAGCTTGTAGTTTTCTGAAGACAGTCTTGCCCTCTTGAGCACCTGTATTCAGACTATTTAAATGTGATGGATTTTGGGTGTTTAATTGTACAACTGTCCCTCTGCAATATCGAGCTTGTGGCACACTGTAACACACCATCCATTCACTATCATCCAGAGCCCCAGCTCGGAGCTCAGGTGAGCTGGTGGTTTCCCTTGTGTGCTCAGCCACTTTCCTCTTTTGAGTCTTCTCCTTCCAATCCATCTGTTGTCTCATGCCACCAGCCAACACATTTGCCTCCCCCAAGCTCTCAGGGGATCTGTCATGAGCTCTATCTGAGACTGAAAAATTTCTCAGATTTTCTCATTTCTTCATGCCACTTAGAGGGGGCTGTCAGTGTCCCTGAAGTTGTTGGTCACCGCTGTGGTCCCTTCTACCTGTGCTGTAGGTTGGTGGCAGCCCTGGGCAGAGGAAGAGACTCAGCCTTTTGTGTCTCCATTGCTGAGGCAGCCAAGTCTTTCCTGGTGGCCCCTCTGTCCCTGCTGAGGCTGTCGTGGTGGGTGAGCAGGTCATGGACAGGCTCTGAGGGCCACAGAACTCCATACTCATGTCCAGAGGGAGAATGACCTCTGACAGATCTTCCCACCCTGTTTTGGGTGGTGAGAAATCCTGAGGGGAAAGCAAACATGGAGAAAAGATTGGGCAAAGTTCAGGCAACTTCCCTGGGGAGGGAGCTTAGCCTTCCATGTGTGGATCCATGCTCTGTACATGAATACAGTGACATTTCTGTCTCTCTAACATCTCTTCCTAAAACTGCTCCAGGATGTCTCGCTCGTCGGATGTGGGTGGATCTGGCATTGCATTTCTTGTGGACCAAGGCACAGAGTTCTTGGGAAATGGTCTCAGGAGTCGTTATTTCCGTAACTCTCATCCTCCAGGGACCGGGGGAAGTGGGGACAGGAAGAATTGTGAGACTAACTATTAAAAAAAAGAAAAAAAAACTGAAAAAAACTGCTGTCTCTGATGCTGCATGCTTGAACTCTAAAAGTACTTCTAGATTTCTATAAAAGTCAGTGACATTACCATGTCACTGGATTTTTTGGCTCAGCTTTTAATTCTTTTTGTGGTGAGAATACACTGAAGGGTAGGGGGACAACTCCAACAACTTCTACCAGCAGTCCTTAGGCCTGGCACACCAGTTCACCCCCTGCCACCACCTGTCCCCCTCCCCATCCCTCACAGCCCCAACACCAGCCATCACAGGGAATGCAAAGTGGTTTTGCACAATGCCAAAGTGACTGCAGTGTATCAGGGAGGGCTGCCACACCACAGAGCTCTTCAGTCACGCTTTTAGGTGACAAGTGGGAATCACAAAAGCTGGACAGGCAGGTTAGATTCTCCCTGCTTACCCCTGTGCTGGTTTTGATTGACAGACAACAAATAAAAAGCAAACATATTTTAGGAGGTGCAAAAAGAAACAAAAAGCAAACATATTTTAGGAGGTGCAAAGGCAGTAGTGGCAGTAGGCTTGAAGTTCAGGGACTTTTCTGGACTGCAGTTCAGTTTTCAAGAGAGAAGCACTGGTGGGATGGCAACAGACTGAATTGTCCCCCTGCCTGATATTTTTCTTTGCTTTTCTTTGCTTCTTTTTCACCAGGGAGAAACGTGGTGTGGGTGCTTCTGAACCAAAAGGCCTGGAGACCCATCTTCTGGCCTGCAACAAACTAATTTCTTTTTAAAACTTCCTGACAAATGAAACTTCTGTATTATTTAAGACCACATCAATGGGCAGGAAACAAAATCAATTCTAAATTCAACTGTTTTGAAATGAAAATGTTCTTTTTAGATAAGGCCGGAATAAAGTGCTTTGAAACTTTCTGCTCGCTTTGGTTTAGAAAGTGTGGTATAGCTGAAATGGACCTATTCCCTGAGGTGTTTTTCATTATGAAAAAGCGACTTTTTCTACCTGAAAAGCACTGCCCCCCTCCTGTTAGAAGCCTAACAGTCATGGTGGTTTGTGGTGGGAATTTTCTGAGGTGCATAAATAACTTGGGTAGTTATGAACACTTTACCCAGAACCAGATTTATCATATTTAATGTCTTAAATATTGGTAGAACAACTCATATTAAATCCTCTGTACTATAATTTTTTCCTGATCAATTCCATATTTATTGCATTTATCATTTCTCTGCAGTTAATTAAGAGAATTGATGGCTCTTAGGCTTCCTTAAGCTGATTCTTTAAATAAATATATCAAACAAGATCTCCATTACCCAAAACAGACTCCGTCACAATAGCTGTACAGGGGCCAAAGAGACAGGAGCACAGATTCAGAGAGTATCCACAGGGACTTGACAAACAAAAAAGTGATATTTCAAGCTTATGTCTCAGTGGAATGGGGAAATAATAGCAATATAATCAAGGGAGTGTTTGTGTAGCCCTTATGGTTTAAAAACCTTTTGCCTCAGCCATACTAATACTCTAAAACAAGGATGCTGATTATATGACCAATTGTTTGGCATGTGTTCCTAAACTGGTTTATAATTACCAAATTAATCTCTCTGAGGTATTAAAAGCCTATTTGCACAATCTTTGTAAAACTAAAAGGGAAGTGAAGCACTTTACCTGTGTTGATACAGAGCCCTGCAAATAGTGACTATTTGTTTTTGTAGCTGTTGTGGCTCTGGGAACAAGTAAATATAAACAGCAGGAAACACAAATACAGAGGCAGTGCAATTGGAGGCTGTCAGGAAGCAGTATGGTGGCTTCAGGAGCTGAATTCGGCTTGAAATAAGCTTTGTCTCAGTATGCGTAAGAGGCTTTGGCACTGTATCAGACCTCTGGGGAAGCCACTCAGCAGGGTGGGGATTACTATAGTTTGTGCTTCCCAATTCACAGCAAACTTGCTTCTCTGTCATACTCGCGCGTTAACTCTCTCTGTCCCACCTCGGCGCTTTTTGTGGGGATTTGTTTGGTTTCTAGCAAACAGCCTGACATCTGCTCGGGAGAGCGGGGAGAAAAGCCCCAGCACACATGAGTGAGCGGCTGCAGAGCTCAGCTCCTCACTGCCGAGGGAGGGAGGCAGCCACAAAGATGGCTAATTTTGCCAGGCTGGATAATTCTCCTCCGCAATGGATGTGCTGTAGTTGCTCTGACAATACCATCTAAAATGCAAATGAATTATGCCTGCATCGGAGAGCTGGCAGTGAGTGTTGCGTAGACCTGCTGCTGGCATAAACTTCCTCCTAATGGGGATATTTTTCTCTCTCTCTGTGTGAACACATGGACTCCACTCTCTCTTTTGAGGTTTCACAAGGGTTAATTCTCTCTTAGCTGTGGGAATATTTTTCGTTAGGAGCAACTCGATGGTTATTCCTAACACATGACTATCAAAGAGTCAGATTAGCTGAGGGGGAGGGGAAAGACTCCTGAGTTTGCACTTCCTGTCTCTTAATAAAGCTGAGATTCCAGAAGTATTTAATATCATTGTGGTTTACATAGGAAATTGTCTGAACACTCTTAGTAAGTAACTGAATATATGGCTGCTATATTGAATACCATTTGTCCACGGTCGTTTTTCTTTCAGTTATGTTAGATATCTAGAAAATGTTGTAAAAGCAGGATCTTGTTACGGTGCACAGCTAAATGAGGAACTATAAAATACAGTTTTAAAAATTTAAATATCTAAAATGTATTGAGAAATGTGAGGTGCACCAGTACTAAAGAAACAACAGCAATTGTTTTATATGCACTGCTAAAGCAATAAAATGTGGATTCCTTATGTAGGTCCAAATGTAGCAGCTGGATTTGGCTTTATGAACCATGAAAAATAGTTCCCATCTGGAAGTTGATGTTGAATAAAGATGCAACAGTAAGGCTGCATCTTACATGTAACATTTATATGTTTCCAACTCAATACAGCACTAGTATTGGAGAGGAAAGAGTGAAGGAGAGGGAGATGGCAATACACAAATCAGAAGCCTCTGGCCAACATTTTAATGTGTATTCTCTAATTTAGGAGCCTCAGGTTTTGGCTGCTGGGTTGGGCTTTTTTGGTTGTTGTTTGTTTGGTTGGTTTTTTTTTTTAGAATAACTCTACCAATAGTCAACACTGTACAAGTAAAAAGGCTTCTGAATGTCTTCCACCACGTTCTCTGCTTCAAAGATCATTGTCTTCATCTCGCTGTCAGAAAAGTAAGAAAGTGATAATGTTACTATTCTGTGATATTCATCCCCCCAAGACTCCCTACAGCCTTCCCACCTATCAAATTGGGATTTAAAAGTGCATTCATGGGGTCTGAAAATCAGGAATTCTGTTTCAAAGTGGCTGGCCCCTTGCTCTTTACCTGCACCCTGCCACGAGCAATGCTTGCAATGTGCCAATCCCTCATTTTCATATCCCAAACCCCTAATCATAAGGTGCCCAGGAGATCCTGCTTCCTCTCACACAAAATTATAAAGGTCCAGTTTAGAGACTTTTTAAAAAAATCTGGCCACAGACAAACCACTATTAATTCTGAAAAGATTTTGTCAAATTCATGATGCCCCAAAGTTTTTAAAATTCAAATTACATACAACCATAGTTCGTGCTAAAACCTTACACTGTAAATTAGGTTGTAAATTCTTATTAATAACATAAGGCAACAAAAAGTCAATAAAGGAATGAAGTTTGAACATTTTATTGGTTCTTTTTTTCTTCCTTGAGAAAGAATTATTTCTAACGCAAGATGAACTGTTAGGAGACGTGATGATCCCTTTTTTGCCTAGAAGATGTTGTGAGGTTTCTTTAACTGCAAGACTTTCATGGTGGCCCCAGTGCTGCAGTGCATCTGGCTGAAAAGATTTCCTGTATTTTTCTAAAAGGGTGCTCTTATTGTTCCTGCTGCCCTGGTTGTTTCCATGAGCCTTTAAAATGAAACCAGGTCTCACACCAATGTTGTGAGGCAGACGTTTTAAATGTTGGGAAAACGTTAAAATCAAAGCTGGATTTTGCAGGTATTCATTGTCATCAGACCATGGGAATCTTGAAACACCCTTAAGCCACATTTACCATTCATTTGAAATAACAACACACCCCCGATGCTTGCAAACTGTATTCCTTTAACATAGGAAATAAAAACCACATATGTTTAATATACTGACATGTGCAACACTCACTTGGTACATGTGGGCCACTGATGTGATCATAGACTTTCCTCAAATTAGCTCTTCAAATCAGAAAGCAGTGTCACCCTTTCACCTCTTGATATCCTGAGATCCCACACCTACACTGCACCCTCCTGCTTATTTCGATCCCCGGCTCAGTGTAGTTCTAGAGCACTGGTATTTGAGAGGACAGAACGAGAGGGAGGGGATTGATGGGAATATAAGAATCAGAAGCCCCTGAGCAATATTTTCATGTGTATCTCTAATTTAGGAGCCCCAGCTTTTGATTGCTTGTTTTGTTTTTAGTTTATTTTTTTTTTTCCTTCTAGGTTAACCCTACTACTGTCAGCCAACTCTGTACAACTCTGAATGGCTTCCACCACATACCACCTTACTCCAAAGCCTATTGTCTTCATCTCCCTGTCAGTTAAGTAGGAAAGTCATGTCACTGTTTTGTGATGTTAAACCCCTCAAACATCCCTACAGCCTCCCATGCATCAAGTCCCTTGCTAGACAAGGCTCTGGAGGTTTGTCCCAGGAAGGTGTGTGGCTGTGCAGGCACAGCGGAGGCCACAACCCCTTTGACAGAAATTGTGCCACAGCCTGAATGTCTGCCACAGCCCTTTATGGAGAAGTTTCTGTAGCTGAACTGAATGTGTTGGACTCTAGCACTCCATTTTCCATGCAGGGATATTGGAGTTTCTGGCAGATACTCCTCAGGCTGGAACCCAGACAGCTTGTCTGAGCACAAAGAAAACATTCTCCTTCACTCTTCAAAAAATTAGGAAAAGGCACCGTATTTGCTGCTTCCTTGGGTAAAAGCATCCCTAATAGTGAGTATGGTCTGAATATAGCATGATGAACCTACTTCAAAAGAGATTCACACTTGCAGGTTTAGTATCTCAACAGCAGCCCAGCCCCTGAAGGGAAAGGGGGGTGTGGGCTGTGTCTGCTAGCCGAAGCAGGAGCATGGGGGTGGCGCTGGGCTGGGGCAGGTGGGCAGCAGAGGCAAAGGGCACAGTGAAGGCAGATTTGGGACTCCAGAGTGCGAACAGGAAGGTCAGAGGAGCCACTGAAGTTTGAGGAGTGGGGAGAGACCCTTCACTCATAGCCTAACCAACATCCTCCTTCACTCCCTCTCCTTCATCGTGGGGCTGTCCCAGCTCTGCACTGCAGCCGCTGCACGTGCTCCGTGCACCTTGGGCTGGGAGAATGAGGGCAACCAGACTGTGGGATAAAGGGACATTTCTGCTCTGTCTGTCTTCCAGTCAGTGGGCTGCAAGTCTTCAATCTTCCTTGACCTGGCAGAAAGAGGAAGAGCACAAGGCTGCATCTACAGGAGTGCACTTTTCAGGGTCAAGGATCCAGTTCCTTTCTCCTCTGCCCAAAGTAGAGCAGATGATAACCATTACCTACTTTGTCTATGCCTTGACCGTACTCTGGATTCAGTATAAAGACCATAAACATTCATTAACTTCCCTGTCTAGCCTCCATTAAAAAAACCCCAACCCCTGGAGTAAGCCTATAATGTTGGCCATGGCATATGGAGAGGTGGCTGCCTCTCTCCACTGTATCTTTACGTTCATTATTCAAGTTAGTTTTGTAATTAAAATGGCATTAAAGAAATCAAATATCTAGTCCAAGACCAGCTTTCAAGTTCCAGACCTGTTTTTATCCTTATACTTGCACGGAAAAAAAATATTTTTGCATGGAGGAGATTTTTATTCCCAGTTGCAGAATCTCCAGCCTTTTCATTGTTTAATTCATGTACATGCAAATATAGGGATTGTGCAAGCCTTGGCAGGGCATGCTCTGAAACTTGTATCCACCGCTGAACAATTTAAGCAGCTAGGTTTCATGGAGTTTGGCAATCCCTTCCAAAACTGCTGAATCTAGGCCAGGATTTAGGATGGACTTGCGTGGTGCTATTAGAAAGCATAGGTTGTGTGCAGTTAGCCTGGGAGCTGGAGAGCAGAGCTACAGTCCTGCTTCTGTCCAGTGGCTTTAATAAAGAATCCCATTTATATTCATTACCGCAACCAAGTCCTGTCTCTAATCTATCGCAAGGGACACTACAGATATATTATTTCTTTGTAGTCTCAAAATGCTCAGATGGTTTTTAACCTTATTAAATCTAACCCCCTTAAATGTGCTTCTGAAGCAAAAGTTTTAGCAATAAGCCTTCCAAAAAGTGCAAGATTTACAAAGCAGATTTATGGCTATGTGGTGAGTTAAGTAACATTTCTCTCAGCATATCATTTGCCAAAATGAGATGAAATTCCCTACTTCAACTGAACAGAGAGCATTAGGAATGTGTATTGTGCTGCGTGATCAGGTTGTTAGTACTGTAAGAAGCAAGACAACAAAGTGTTAATCTACCTAGATGATGTTCTGATGGTTGTTGCATTTCAGGAAATAATAAAACTTTGTTTGAATTACAGAATGCTTCAAAGTTCTCAGGATTTCACATTTACTGTATGGGAATAAAATTGGTAATAACCTCCCAGAGTCTCTATCTCTGTTTTTTTAATAGAACCAAGAAAACAATTCTTTTAAAAGGTTAAACTACAATCACATGTGCTGTGGCTCCGTGCAACTATGTGATTGTTTCTAAGACTGCAGGTACTTTCTTGGTATTTACAAGTAAAAGATCAGCCAGGGTGTTTCAGAGCCACTGTGGGACATGGTGCAGCACACATGGCAGTTTACTTCACACAAAAAAAGGCACACAGGTGCAGAAGTTATAGGTATTGATGAGTCTAAAACTAAAAGAGCGATCCTCCTATTCTGCTTAGGGTGGTTTTTTCCTTTCTTTTTTTTTTTTTTTTTTCTTTTTCAGAAATTATGTAAATAATCATTAGCTGAATAATGTGTTATTAAAATAATGCTCTATAAGTTTTTTGCTATATTGTGTAATAACTAAGCAGACCTTTTTGCTATAGAAAGAGGAAATAGTGCATAGACTGGACTTTGATTTCAGCATTTGGTAAACAGTATGATAAGGCAGATGTTTGTTCATTTTTCGTCTACATTTTGGGGCCACATGTTTTCAGTCAAGTTTTGGAGACTTATTTTCTGAGTTAACTGTATTCTTTAAATTATTATTTTAGATAGAGCCAGCTGGAAACTAAGGAGGAACTGCCTAAGACCACCTCTACACTCACAGCACTTCTTTTTACAGTATTAGTAAAAGCAGAATTCTGTGAGAGAGCATAGAATTAGAAGCCAATCAATGGAGGTAAAGAATGGCCTTAGAAACACCAGTGTCAGCATCTTAGAGGCAGCAATTCTTCTTTCTCTATTCTAGGCAAAAAGAATTCTAGAGTAGAGCCTTCTCCCAGCACCTGGCCTGGGGTAGGACGTGTCTTCTGGCAATTTGGCTAAATATGGAAGCTGAAAAATGAGCAAATCTACACTGTAAAATCCTGTAGCCAGATGCAACAGGAAAGCCAATTTGTCTGTCTCTAGGCAGAGTAGTACAAAATGTAGTTGAGGGATATATTTTGCCTAGACAGGGAAAGCAAAAGTTGGATGGGTATTTACTCCATCTGCCTGTTTTGGACAATAGGGTTCAAGGTGACCAGGAAGCCCTTCAGAATAACATAAAAGTGTTCCTCTGCAGGCATTTCTGTATGTTTTAAATGCATGTTCCTAAATGGGTGGTAACTGATTTTATATCATGGAATATGTCTGCTAACAATCTGATAGTACTGACAACAAGTTGTTGGTCTCCTCAGTATCCTCCATATTGCAGTCACTGGCAATTCCAGGGAGAAGGGATTTCCGTGAGTAACAGTGATTTATAATATGAATCCATTCAAAGTACATTATTTCTGTAACTTTTATATTAAGTGGAAATGTGTTAAATGTAGTATGATCCAATGTTCAAATGGATTTCTAATATGCATTTATATAAATGTGGTGTGTTCACAAAAATTAATTTACAGAAAATTTGAGGTTAGGTCTATATTTCCTCGAGGTTCTTTTATGTATTTTTTAAGTACTAGGAATTAAAATATCCACTTTTTAAATTGTATTCTTTTAACTTGGAAGTAGATCCACCTGGAGTGAAGTCTGTATCACTTGAGAGAGAATCTTGTTCTAAATATGTATTGCCTTCAAAGCAATAGATATCATCCTTGAAGTCTGGTTTGTTGATAACTTCTCAAATACTTTGAAGAAGGAAGTCTCAGAGTGCATTTGCAAACTTGGCACTTGGCAGAAAAAGAATTGTGAAGGCACAAAATGTTGTAGTGTCAGGTTCTTTAGTCCCATTTCAGGTGATATCCCAAATGCATGAGGGGTAAAACTGCAGACTGCCATAGTGATTACTCAGTGGAAACCAAGGACACTGATTCACGTGCGACTTGCAGAAAATCCATGGGCGTATCCAGCTGCCTTCAAGCAGCAGTGACCCCTGGGGGAAAAGGCAGGGTGTATGTCTCCACTGGTTATCCCCAAGGACAGCTTTAGGCTGGTCCCAACTCCCCTCTGATGGGCTCTGTGCTTCCCAGGAGAAGGCTGGTTGCCCCTCAGGCAAGAAATCACCAAAGGCACAGGCTCTGCTCTGGGGATTCCCTGCTGCGGGAGCCCTTCAGGCACCAATACCTGTTTTCTTTCCTATATGGAAACTTAGGAAAGGGTTGAAATATATCTGAGGGAATTCTACCAGATATTCATGTATCTACATTTTCTACTCACTCAAGGGGAGCAGTGGTAAGCAATGTACTAAAAGTCTTCAAATGCTGACAAATACAATTTAGCTTTGAAGGCTGCCAGCAATTCTGTGGTAGTAAATCCCATTTGCAATCAAAGGGTGAGTCATTAGCCTTGACATTTGAGAAATGGAGATTACTATAAATTTATGAAAAAGGTTCCCTAAAATGTTTCCTTAGCAACTGCTGCTGAGGAGCCTGGGGCATCTCTCAGGTCCCCAGGCTCAGAAAAGCCGGCAGCGGTGGAGCAGATGGTTTCCTATCCACTTGCTGTACGAAGTGCTAAGGGTTCACTATCCCTTTCCACTCAAGTCTTGTCTAAATAAGGAAAAATGGTGTTTTCTTATGTTCAGTTATCTTTACTGAGCTGACTCAAGGGAGCTGAAACTATTGGCAATGGGCACTGCTTGATCTGTTTCCTACACAGGGCCACGAGCGGCTTGGCCAGTTCCAAACATGATCCCAAACAGAAATGATATGACAGTTTGTTACCACCATAACAAGCATAAAATTTTATTTTAAAAGGGTTTTGTTCAAAAAAAAAAAAAAATTTTTTTTAAAAAGTGTTTTTTTAAAAAAAAAAAAAAAAAAAAAAAAAAAAAAAGAAAGAAGAATTAAATAAAGCTATTAGTTTTCCATTTGTCCACTGTTTCTGAAATGCTCTGAAGGCCTCTACTCAATCTTTTCTTTACAACCATGAGTTTTCCTTCTAGGTCAAGAAGACAGAGTAATGAAGACCTTCCATGTATAGGGAAACAACAGAATATTTCTTGATCTGTAAAATCACAGCCATCAATAATATTATGTATTTTATAACTCAGCCTGTTAATTTAAGCTCAAAACATTTAGTTTGGTAAAGCCAGAGAAAAATAGTTTTCTCTTACTTGAGCAAGATTCTTGGCTGGCTGCCACATCAGCAAAAAAGGTTGAGAGACCTCAAGGTGAGCATGTGGGAAGGTGGGGATGGGGGAGAAGGGAACAAGGGCATATGGAGAGACCTGGATGCTCCTTGGAAATAAAGAGGGGGTATTGGCTGGAGGTAGCAGGCACTGTGGGTTATATAGGAGAGGGAATCTCTTGAGTATACTACAGCAACATCTGTGCCTTGCCTCAGCCAGGTAGGCTATGAAACCAGAGATAAATCCCAAGAGAAGCTGGATGATTGCAAAGCCATGAAGGAATACCCTTATGGCATCTGCATAGACCAGTGCAGAAGGTTTCTTCTGGACCTAGGGAACAGGTCTTAGTGAAGAAATATGCAGCACCTGACTAGCACATAGGGTATTATTTCTTTTGTTGTATTAAGTGAAGTCCTTTATAAAATTAAAGTCTAATTTTCTGTTTCTAGTAGTCAATATTCTATTTGCATGATTTTCCTATGGTGGTAACATCTCATGATTTTCATGTATATGTGATTTTTTTTTTCTTCAGGATTTTCCAGATCTAAGTAAGATGAATAAAACACCTAATAGCTTCTCAGGAAAAGATACTACTGCTGGTGTAACCCGCAACACAAATATGACCACAAGTCGTATACACAGTACTTAGCAATTCTACAGCAGAATATTTGCAGGGGAATGGTTCCACTTCATGACATTCATACAAAAATATGAAGAATATTAATTTTTTCCAATGGAAAGAAATTCTTTATTTTCTCCTCTGTGAAACAAGACACTCCCCATATTTCTGTTGCTCCTGTGCTGTGTATCCATGGAGAATGGCCTGTCATGCTGCAAACTCTCATGTTTTTTACAGAGTCAACATTGCTATTCATCTCATGCAACTGCAGCCAATCTTGGCTGCCAGGTGAAACACAATGTTGAAACAGAGAAACAGTCTCAAAGAAATACAAGCTCTCAAACCGTGAATGGCTTTGTGGATCAAAAAAGGCATTTTGAATTACACCTGGAAATGAAGTAGAAAGCGGCAAAGTCCCCGGAGCACGAGTGCAAGGATGGGAAGGAGGAGCGGTGGCAGGGCCAGCGATCCCACCCTCGGCTGCTGAGGCTTTTGCAGGTCGGCTCTGAGCACATTGGATATGATTGGGAGCAGCTGCAAGCTGAGCCCAGTGCAGCGCTCCCAATACATTCCAGATGATGAATATGATGCAGACTTACTGGAAGAAAAATATATTTCTGAAGAGAAAAACAATTACTTCTCAAAGCAATACAATGAAGCCGAACTGACGCTACGTGGGCATAAAATAGAACAGAACTTTTGGGCAATGGCTTTAACTTATAATAAATCACTCACCTGGAGATCCTTTTGCAGAGTGAGTTTGGATGTATCAGACCCCAAATATTTTCGGAGTTACATAAAGTTGAAAAATTATGCATTTAAACCTTGATTTCTCCCCAAAGGGACAGGTACTTCGTTGTGTCATAACCTCTGATTTTCACGTTGGCAAAAAGGTGCTTTTGCCACCTTAAACAACATGTGAGCTGTCTCATGGAAACTATGTGAAAAAGGCTTGGAAACACCACTTGATACAGTGGGTTTCACTGGCTGAGTCTTCAGAGGGGACTTGAACGAAATTTGCAAAAACATGTCAAAAGTTAAGTGGCGAAAATCAGCTTAAATGCCTAATTTTAATTTTGTTTGTGCTCTTTGTTGTTTCATTGTGGAGGGAGGGAAGAAGCTTTCTTTTTTCTCCCTGTCCTTTCATTTTGTTTGGGAGAAAATGGATGCTGGTGAAAAGAAGAGAGCTCTGGCAGGGACTGGAAAGAGGTTGTTTATTCTGTTTTGTTTTCTTTAGAAAGGGGCAACTCTTCTAAAACTGGTGATGATCCAGTTAAAGGGGGACTCCGAGTGGGGAAGAGAAAAGAAAACTAATAATCAGCCTCTAAATGACAAGTTTTCTCTTGAACAAAAGAGCAACAGGAGGCAGTGCAGGCAGGGGGTCAGTGCCCAGGGGTAACGTGACCAAAACAATGGCTGGAGAATGTGTGTAGCTTTTGCCACTCCAGAAGCTGCTGCCCCAGTGCCTTCACTGATGGACTGCAAGGATCAAACCTGATTCAGTGCTGGGCAATATGTGCTGCCACTTCTGGAGTCCTCCAATGAGGAGGCAGTGATTGACTGTGGGTAATGTAAGCAAGGAACTGAAGAATTGCAAGAGAATCCCCCCAGTTCCAAATGACAGGTATGATTGAACAGCCCCAGCCAATAAGGCAGAGCCGCTGTCGGCAACGGGGCCAAAAGTGGGGTTTAAAGTGACTTCAGTTAGAGATGGAGACTGCTTGACAGTGTTTGTGCTTCTCTTGCACCTGCTTAATTGTCAGTGGGGGAAAGCCAGCGGTGCTGGATAAACTGAAGCGAGATGATTTTAAACTATTGTGAGCGTTCACACAGAAGTTCATTCTGGTTTAGACTAAATTGGTTTTAATTTCAATTCGTGTAACTTCTGTGTAGACAAGGCCTATAGCTTGCCATTTTGCAGCAATGGTGAATTTATAGCATATGTGCTCCAAATGGACTATCATGCAAATTCTCCTGGTATTTGCTCCAAGTCCAGTTCCAGCTGTCGGTGGAGATGGAGGAGCAGAATAGACCACTCACATGGCCTCCCATGTAACACAGATTGGATCCATTGTCAGTCAGATGGACTGGTGGTGTGGGAGCAGTGTGAAGCCAGTTCTTTCACTACATGGTGTGTAAAGCAATGAGGCAGACAAAAGCTGGATTTAAATCAGGGAATATTTCTGCCAAATTTCATTCTCCGAAGTAGAAAAATAAAACACTTAATGTGTCTGGCAGTGTTTATTCTGTGCACAATGTTTTAACTGATCATAAAAGAAAAGTTACGTGTGAACATTATCTAGCAACTTCATCATATTCTGAGGAGAGCAGAGAGTGATTCCACCGTGGTCTGAAAATGTTTTAGACTGAGAAAGTGGATGCAATTTGGCAAGAAAACAAGATGACAAGAGAAAAAAAAGAAAAAAAGGTTCTTTTCCATTAGGTAGGAATTACCAGTTATAATCACAGCTAAATCATATCAAATCAAATTACAAAGGCTCCATTTTGAAAGTCCTTGGTGCCTTCTGTGTCCTGCTCAATGGCTAGAGGCTTCCCACTTTGCCTTCTTGCTGCTTATTCAAAGGAAAGCAAGATCTGAATGGCTGGAAAATATATGTGCTGCTCATGCAGTAACTGCATGTGCATGAAAATAAAAGAATTCTTGCCTGTGCGCAGTGGGTATCTGTGCTGGTAAGGAGACAGTAACTCGCATTACATGCATATTGGCCCTTTGAAGATTTGGCCTGGAATTCTACTGGTGAAATATTTTCCATGACTTTTGCACTGTATCTTCTTAGGTGTTTGTGCTCCAATCATCCATTACCTTGACAGAAATAGAAGACAGTGTTAAAAATAATCCAAAGAAATAATACTAAACGATTTTTAATTCCAAATGATTGAAAGAGCAAGTATCAGCTAATGTGAATGAAACCATAGTTGTGTAATCCAAATAAAAAGAATGTCAAGAATAACAACTTTGTAACTGGATTTGGAAAAATAAACAATTCTTTCCTTTTTTGCATAATAAATATGGTGTGGGTAGCAAAAAATAACATTTTATGAATTCTGTAATGTGTTTTTATTTCTACTGGTTCAAAACAGCATTTGCTTCTTAAAATTAAATGGAATCTGGTTGAGGTTTGTCTTTTCAGAGCCTTGTCTAGTACAAGGTAATGCATTGACTACCCTATTGATATTGTAATTTTTCTGTTATACATAGAAATTCACATATTGCAAGTTGCTGGGGCCCTTGATATTTCACAAATTTGGGATCATTAAGAATGTTTTCCATGTCAGAGCTATACTAATTGTGACTGTGTTGATGACATCCACCATTCTACTTAAATTGAAAATTGCTGCTTACTAAAGAAGTTGGAACCTGAGCTTAAGTCCTTGGTGACTGATTTGATTAGTCCATTTGAGTGAGAATAGGGCAACACAGGGGCTATGTTAATGGAACTTAAACAATAGGCCATCACTAATCAGAGACCTCAAGGTTGAAGTGAGGTTAATTGTTATGCGGGTGGTATTTGAAAAGAAGTGTTGACTGGTGTAATGCACTATGGGACTGTAGCATTTGAACATGCAGCCCTAAGGCCAGAGGTTTTGTTTAGTTTCCCAATGAAATTTAAAGCTGCATTATGTACATCTCTAAACAACAGCCTATATGCTACTGCCTTTTGATACATCACAGGAGCAACTACTAATTGATAACAGAAATGAGCCCCCAGGCACAAAATTCAGATCCAAATCTGGAACTGGATTTTAATCCCTTTCTAAACTTGGTGAGGTGGGAATTGATTGAGTTTTGATTAAGTCCTTCATGAAATGCACACACCAGATTCAAATGATTGCCCCGCTTCCAAAAGTTTAGAATATTCTAAATTCGGTTTCAGTTTAGTCCTAGAGCACACATTTTGTGGAAACATATGAGCTGACAACTACAATGTTCATGCAAAAACATTTTGGCATAATTGAGAAGAACTGTTATTGATATTGCTGTGCAGAAAGGGATTTATATCTAAACATGAGTGGCACAAGTTCTCCAAGATTTCTGAAGAAATGCAGCTTGTATGAAAATATTGGTATTTCATCCTTCCAGAAGCTGTGAACCTGTAGAAACAAAGCCTCAAACTTTGTGAAAATAGCCTTAAAGAGCACAGAGGTTCTTAGTGATCCCACTGAAAGGGAGGCTGCAACCTTGGCAGACATTACATGTACTATAGACATGAAATTAGCCTGCAATTCACTGCAATAGAAACAGATCTTGTAAACTGGATTGATATGTGCTTAGGCTCCTTACAACTCCATTTCATGTGGTTCACAGGACTAATTTTTAATTAAATAGAGTTTGGACCTCTGGCTGGAATGCCTCCACTGCACATGTGATGTAAAATTTTCTGTAAGGAATGTATTAGCTGTGCACTAGAAGACTGGCTGATGGTGCAGACCTCCTGGTCGTGACTCAAGTACCACTTTGGCGCTGGTGTATGGCTTTAGGCTGAGTTTTCTCCAAAGGAATCTGGTTTGCAACCACAGACTTGTAGATGAAGCTCCTCTGGTGTGAATGCTTTCAAGGAAATGAATGAGATGAGAAAGAAAATTAACCAAACTGGGGCAGGGTGCAGTAAGGGAAGGGAAACAACTCCAAAATAATTTCGAAATAAATACAACTATTGTTTCTTACAAAATGTGGAAAACAATGACAAAGACAAGGGGAGAAGACGTAGTATAGGTGGGAAGAAGAGACTTCTTCCTTCTTTTGCTCTAAATCAACCAACCTTTTTTTTTTTTCAGAATGCAATTTTTTTAGGAAAACAAATTTTCCATTTCTGTGCATGTAAAGTGGTACAGGAGGAAGGGCAGGGGAAGTGTGCCCGCAGACATAAAAATCTAGTGTGAACATGGGAAATGTAAGGACATTTTAACACAATCACATAAGGAATTTACAAGGTCCTAAGTCATGAATAAGTGCCTTATTCACAGGAAGCCAATATTTTGATGTATTCCCATGGCAGAAACAAAATGATGGGCAAGAAATGGACAGACACATAATATACACTCCAGTCGTCCTTTGCAGTCAGTGCCTTTCCCTAAAAAGAATCCTTTCTCTATTTTCATTTCTTCTATCTAAATAATCACTCCTCCCAACATTAGCAAAGTCTTTCCAATGTGATCAGAAGAGCTACTGGGTGCTGTAGACAGAGCAGCTGGGGGCCTTACAAAAACCACTGATTCAAAGTATTTTAGCATAGTATCCCACACACCAAATAACTACTTAAATGAAAGTTTAATTGCAGCCCCTAGGGAAGGATGGAGGAAGGGTCAAACTGTTAGACACATGTGCTTTGTTCTTTGTAACAAAAGCCTTTGAGCGTAAGTAAATGAACTCTGAAAAATAAAACAAAATTGTGTTTTGATGTTTTGGATATCGACTATATGGGAGGAGGGCACACAAAAGGAAACGAGGAGCAAGTTAAAAAAAAAAAACAGTTTGTTATCTACTACAACAAGTCTTTCGCTTTAAAAATCCCAGCAGTGTTCAAACTACCTGCTTATATTGTACTCTAGGCAAATTCAGGGCTCAGGGTTAATCTGGCAGGGATTTGTTTACTTGCCTTTTTATTACTGCAGCCATTGCAATGTTTTAAAAAAAAATCATGTGTTTTGAGTAGTGTCTGAAGCTCCACACTCCCACTAGGACAGAATGTGCTCAGAGCTGTACAGATGCAGAAATAGGGTCCTATTCTCAAAGAGCTGAATGTTCACAAAAGGACCCAGCAGCCGACAGGTGGTTGCAGACTGGTTTTCTCAACAAACATCCAGCCCAGCCAAGCGTGCCCTACTGAAGATTTGTCCCATTGAAGTCAGATGAGAGTATTTTCAAGTTCAAATGAGCTTGAAAATTACAAGGGACATTTCTCACTGTGTGGAGCCACTATTTAAAAAAAAAAAAAATGAGAGCAGAACTGAATCTTGTGCCTCCTGAAATCCTTCTTCCCTGCATAAGGCAGGTGGTATGAAGAATGAGGAGGAAATGCATGTGGCAGAACAGGTGGCTTATTCTCATTGGGATTAAATCTTTCAGGTCTGCCTTTTGCTTTGGAAACTACCCTTGCTTTCCATTCACATGGCCTCAGGGTGAGTCTGCCTTCCCTTTCTCTGTGGTCCTGGGAATTATCATTCTAAATATTATTAGTGTTAGAGTTTCCTCCATGCCTTTTCACTCTGCCCACCAGTCACTGAGCTGACTTTCACAGGGACGTTCAGGAGAACTTAGATGGGCTTGGTTATCTGATCAAGTGCCACTAATTGAACAGCTATGGAGATGCCAATTATATCTCTTTGGAATGTATTCTGAATTCTGGTCCCTCTATTTATGCAATTCTACTACTTTGGCTGTAAAGATGTGTACAAACAAGTGTTATCCATGGCAACTGATGGAATAAATAGACTTTGGAACTTTCTCAACTTTATAACATACAACAGCCCCAGTGCCAGAGCCTGAATTCAGAAAGCTCCCTGTAAATAAGAAATTCTTATGACTGCCCTCTGTAGTGCAAAATGTAGGTTCTAAGTTTGTGTTCCAGCAGTTTTACCAGCGTTCCCCTGGCAATGAGTGAGGTACAAGCCATCTGCCATTGTTATGCACCGTGGCTGTTCTCACTACAGCCCTGTCTCTCCAGCCTTTAGTCTCACTCAGCTTTCAGATGTGCAGATACCCATCTCTTTGCTGGTAAAGGTTGTTGGAGCTGTCAGTTCACTATCTAGATCCATCTCGTTACACTGTGAACTCCAGCCTCAGCCAGAACTCCCAGGGGATTCAGGGGGAGATCTGATAGTGCTGAATAACTACATGGCTTGGCCCACGTGCTCATGCCGAAAGGGTGACAAGAGAGGCATTACATTTTACATCCTTACATGAAAGAGGAATGCTATAGTGTATATGAGCCATGCCAAAAGTTGTGGTCCCCTTTCTACCTTATTTTCTTTTGCAAAAAGCTTCAAAATTGAATAATTTAAATGTTACAGACATCACAAGTTTATTTAAGGATTTACTTTAATTTGGGGATAATCAAAACTTTCAGTAGTGTTACATCTTTAAAAAAAAACAACAGTAACTTAAGTAAGATCCTTCTGATTCACAGCTGAGCTCTCAGTTTCCTCAGCGCACCACTCACCAGAGCTTTGATTCATTGTCCAATGTCAGTAAAAGCTTTCAGATGTTTTAACTAACTAAATAGGAAAATTATTCTCTCAGATCTAGATATGTTTTTTGAGGTTGGTTTTGGCTGAATCACCTTATTTTTCTACCACAATCAACACAAACGCAGTAATGAAATACTTTTTAGCTGCTGACTTGTATTTGTTGTTACTTTCTTCTGTCTCATACGTCTGTGTTTCCAGGTAGTATAAAACCCCTCACACTATACTAAGCAAGCCAAGTTAAAAAACCCCCCAAGGTTTTCAAATCAGCCTTAAAAGATACTGTTTATATCCCCAAATTGCAGTCTAAAAATTAGAAAAACTTTCCCCTGAGGTGAAGTAAACTCACACTGGACAGCAGACATTGCTAAACATGTCAGTGTGCCTGCTATATGGCCAAAGTGTTTATTCAACAGAAGCTTGGACGACAGCCACCACATCAATGTCACAGCCTCTCAGCACATGCGAAGAAAATACATGTGATACATAGCAAATTAGGTGTCCTGCTCTGGAAGGAGTGGAATGGGATTGATTTGCCACTTTTAGCAATGCTCTTTTACTGTCAGCTTGGCTTTGAGAAAAGCATTAAAGATTCTTGTCACAGATGTTTCTTTCATAAACTGTTGTGGGAGAATGACATTCTGCAAAAATGGTTTACTACTCTGCTTTCTTCTCCTGGGAAAACAAAGTGCGCTAGTCAGCCCAGCCAAATGGGCTCAAGGAACGCTCTTCAGTTACACCACAATAGCATTAAGGATCATGACATTTACAGAGCTGATCTTAGAAGCTCTCTTGGCAAATGTACAGTGTAGAGGTATTTATCCAAAGTGTGTGCCATTGAGGGTGGTTGGGTTTTTTCTTTTTTTTTTTTTTTTTTTTTTTTTTTTTTTTTTTTTTTTTTTTTTTTTTTTTTTTTTTTTTTTTTTTTTTTTTTTTTTTTTTGTTTTTGTGTTTTTGGTTTTTTTTTTTTTTTTTTTTTTTTTTTCTGTCTTGCATTAGTTCAGTGGGGTAAAACTGGCTGGTTGGGTGTTCAAAACAGGGAAGATAAAAAGGACTGAGTTTACACGCCATGTATTAAGTGAATGGTTCACACTGCATTTGAGTAATTAATCACCTTTAAACAAAGCAAAAAAAAAAAAAAAAGAGGGAAAGGGGAAAAAAGAAGGACAACTACTACAGTAATTAATATATGAAGCCTCACTAGAGTTTACTCAAAGTTACTGGATTGCATAAAATATAGCTGTGAGATGAAATCACTTTTTATATCACAGTGTAAGTCTTTGACCATGGAAGCATAATTTTAATTGCTTGTATCTAGCTGAGAGAGATGGGAGAAGGGAAAGACAATGAATCTATTGTTTTTAGGTCAAAAACTTTACTTGAAAACATTTTGAGGATGCAAATTTTTTCACTAAAAGTCAAAAGGTTTTGTATGAGTATTTGCTATGCCGTTAAAAAGAGTTACTATAGCAACAGCAACATCATATAGAATCTATGACTTGTAAAGCACATTCTAGAAAGAACAAGTTATCCACATGTCACATTAATTTTCATACTTTATATAAAGTTAAATAAGCAAAAAAATCCTACAATGTCCAGGTTTTTCTCCTTTTGCAATGTTTACTTAAAGCAATGTGTTTTCCTCTATGCAGGTCTATATTTGCACAATAGTTTAAATTCTAAGGTTTTGGTGGTTGAAATGCACCCCTTGTGGTTCTCCATACAGCTCTCTGATTTACTGAACTAATTCCTGCTAGAATAAAACACCACTAGCGGAACATGAAAGAAATTCCAAGTTTGCTGTGATTATGAGCAGGATAACTGCTTTGCAGAAAGCAGCATCCCTTTGTGTTTGAACAGCCTCAGCACAACCCTCAACATGTGATCCTGGGCTGCCCAGAAGTGCTGCTGCTGGGCAGGGGCCATTGCTGGAGTGAGTGTGCATAGGGAGAGGGAATAGAGGTTTGCAGCTTCTCTCTTTCTCTTTTCCTAGAGCGGTGCTTAAATATCAGCGTTAATGGTGCCAAACTGCATGAGGCTTGATATGTAAAGAAATGTTTACTAAACTGGCAGTGTTGTTTTGGGCAACAGTAAAAAACATCTAGAGTAAGTGCAGGCCTAGCACAAGGTAAATACCTGGAGGTGGGGTGTTCATTTGGAAGGTGTTGTACAGGTTTAGTGCAGTGTTGCACAGGTATGTGATAAGTTGATGAGACTTGGTTTTGCCAGTAAGACAGTCTAACACACATCCATTAAAAAAACCCAAAATGGTTTAAAAAAGGTGATTCAAAGTTTTCAGAAGAGAAAAATTATTGGAAGTAATTTTTTCTGTGCCCCACCAGATGGAAATTCCAAAGGGACCTCACTGTACTCCAGCTTCCAGCTGGAAGTACAGGTCTCCATCACCAACTCTCTCAAAGAGTATCTTTCTTTCTACAGCTGATGTGGCTTGCCTTGTTTTTAAATGCACTGCCTGGTGTCCTAGAAAAAGGACAGTAATAGACAGATTTTATTTACTTTGAAGCTGTGACCATGTGGTCCTGTCATTATGAACACAGTTATACTGAAAATATATGTTTTTGTTTCTTAGCTGGCTTGATTCCCAGATTGCAATGTGGTAAGACTTTTGATTTGAGATATTAATCAAATGACAAGAATTTCATGCAAGATTGCTTCTATAGAGGGCCTGTGTAATCTATATCTTTCTTTTCTACACCATTAATGTATTCAGGGGAGGCACTTTTTTTTCCTCCATCTAAATGTCAACAAGTCTGATTAAGTGTAAGCAAGAAATCAGTGTTCCTTCTTCAGTAGTATCTCAGTGCAAAGAGGACTTTCCAGAGGAGACAGTGTCATCACTTTTAGACAGACTCTTCCCCAAAACCCGCACTTCTGGAATTCTGTGGCAGCTCAAGACTGACTTTCAGACTGGGATAAGGATAATTCTCTGGCTGCACTCCACAAAACCCAGCCTTGGTGAAAATTCCCCAGTCTGGAAATCAGTCTATAAGCACCTATGAAATAGTTTCAGTGCACACTGTCACAGCTCTTGGGGAGCAAGAGCAAACAGTAGCCCACGTCCTGCCCGTGCCTGTGCTGGGGGAAGAAAGAGCAAAACGAGTGTGTTCATTCCTCCTGCCACACGCACGCATGAGATAACAGCTGACAGGATCTGACAAGCTGCAATCACAAGTACCCCCCAGCACATCGATCAGGCTCTGGGTGACTTTGCCATGGGAGGATGGACACCATGGCTCCTGTGTCTGTGAGCTGGGTGCACCTGGTGTCACGCGTGGCAGTGAGATGCCCTGGCACCATGTGCCTGCACCGGGGCTTTGCCCCAGTGCCCGAGCATGAGGCATGGGGCCTTGCACAAAAAAACTCCCAAGGAAGTGCTGAATGGTTAAAATATGTTACATGTGTTTTTGTGGGGAAAAAAAAAATAGAGAGAAAAAGATAAGACTAGAGGCTTGATTACTGAGCAGACCTATCTGGTGACATGAAAGCTGTTAAAGCTGGATTTCTTCACCAACGTCAGGGATAACACCAGGCTGTAAAAACCAAGCAAACAAAATGCTAGTACACTGCTGTTGACAAACATGAAGGAACTGGCTCACTATTCAGAAGTCCTTTTTCCAGCCCCATATTTTGATTTTGCATATAGCCTTCCTTTACCTATATAGTGTCATTTCCTCAAAAAAATTTTGAGTGTGGCTGTCTATCTTAAAAAGTGCTTGAAATGATTCTGTTAAATTTGTGATGCAAAGCAAATACTGCTTGCCTAAAGTTCCTTTCCTGGTGCTGCTATTTTGTGAGGTAACAAAAAGAGGACAAAATAGCTATTTGAAGGCTGTTGAATGATGTCACCACTGAAAATAGTGCAGGAGCATCTAAAATAATCTCTGTAATAATATCTGTCTGGTTGATTTTCTTTTATTAGTTTATTCCATATCACCATTTTGTCTTCAGATTTATATTTGGTTAGCACTTAACATAACATATGAGGCTGATAGAAAATTTTGATCCTTCATTTAGAAAAACTGTGTCTATTTTTAAATAAAGTAAAATGAATTCTCCAAAAACACTGAAAATATCCACAGATGTGGTAAATTGTCTTTAATGAAGTTCATAAACTTGAATTAAAGTCCCAAGTGACTGTGTAGTTTGTTTACAGTCATCTCTCTTTTTGCCTCTGAATGCTTGTTCAGGAGGGATTTTCCTGAAGGTAACATTAAGGAATAAATATTCTTTAGCTGAAGGCCCAGATTCTCACATACTGTCCTGAAGATCATTCCTCATAACAAATTACTCATTATTAGACATTAATTATTTATTAATTTTTACAAGTTCCCCTCTTGCAGTCTGTCTACACAAACAGCAGAATGTGAATTAAAAAAAAAAAAAAAAAAAAAAACACATGATGAACCAGATACAAATACCCAGTGGTTGAACTTTGAAAGCTCTGCACTTGTTTACAGATTTACCGCTGACTCAGAGAAGAATAGACTGAGGGAAAAATTGCCTGTGCATAAATTTTCTTTCAAAACAGAAAGAATAAGGGATAAACACAGCTGATAAATTGTTCACGATGAATGATGTAAATATACATCTACCTCAACTGTATTATCCTCATTGTTAATGAAACCAGATTTCAGGGCTTTGTGTCGCTATGCGTGCCTTTTGCTTTCCATGAAGCACTCACTACATGGCTGTTGAGTCTCAGGCTAGCTGGAAAACCAGCATAAACTCATAAATGATAGACATCTATATTGTAATGAAAAGGTCCAACCAATTGATGAGTGGGCATAATGCCATTCAAGCAGATGGGTCTGAACAGCAGAAGCCAAAACATCAAGTAAGTCCATCAAATGGAGATGTTGAGGCTGGGTACATTTCACAGCCAGGAACACTGAATGTTAAGACTGTGTAATTAGCAGAATATGACACTATTAAAGCAGCTCTGGGCTGGATTAATTCGGAAAAATCTAATAAATACCTTCCACATTATGGAAGGGAGAGCCTGAAAAGATGCCCGTCTTTACTAGGATATGACAGATGGAAGTCAGGATTTCCAGGTTGGGAGTCTGAGGTTTCCCTTTCAAGCAGATTCATAGCACAGTGCTGGGCTGTGAATGTGTGCTATTTAGGTATTTCCAAGGCAATATAAGGGCAAACCTTTGCTTGCCTAAAATGCGTGGCATGCTACTGTTATGGAAGAGGCATCTTCCCACAGGAATGTCACAGCTAACAAGAACAAAGCTCTTCCTCCTGGCTAACATTTGCACAGTAGCAAAGTGTCTGAACACAGCTTTTAGTGATTAAGGGTTAACTTAATATACATCATAATTTAGTCATCCAATAAGAGAGTTAAAGCAAGAAAATGTGACTTTAGCTAAATGAATTGTGAAAATTATATCTGATAAACCCTACAGAAATTCAAATTATATTTCAATTCCATAAATTTGCTGCCCCAGAAACTGTGAATTACTCTGCTTTTCTAACACAAAACATATTTTCTATAGATTAATGGGAAATGTGCATTGTTTATAATAACTCAGATTTCATAAATTAGCAGTGATCATATTCTGGTTTCCATTTGCGTGCTTAGTTTTTTTTATGCCTCTCAGGGACACAGAGAAAACTACTGCTCAGATACTAGCCAAAAGGATAAAGAGATGCATGGTTACTTTGCAAGTGCCACCCTGACGGGAGTCTTTCTTGGAATGGGGGTTTTGCCTTTGCTTGTGGCTTTCCTGGAGAGGCACCGGGATGAACAGTCTCAATGACACCTCCGCCTGCTGCCCTGTCCAGCAACGAATCCCAAGGCCTTAATGAGCGGGCTATAGTGAAACCCTATGGAAAAATTACGAGTGGTAAACTGAAGAGTGTTTTAAGAAGAAATTTAGTGCCCAGAGTGTGTTGGTCAAACTGGAGGAAGCAGAGCCTTGTGTGCAGTTAAAGAACCTCACCGTTGCTGGAATAGCTGTGGCGTGACGGAGAAGTGGTGCAGGTGGAGTAATGTGGTGGATGTGTGCAGGCTCCCCAGGAGGAGCTGCAGGCCAGGGGTTGCCCTGATGAGGAGCAATGTGTCAGGTGAGTGGACATCCTCTGTGGGATGGGAAACACACAGGGTGAGAGTTGGAAGGTTGGGAGAAGGGAGGTCAGTGAGTGTCATCATGGTGGTAGTGCATTGCAGAACAGACAGTCATGGTAAAGGTCTGAAGTGCAGGTCAGAATCCAACATTTTCTACTAATCAGGACATCTGTGTGGTGCTGCATGGAAAGAGTAAAGGTCTCAGGCACTCCGAGGCATAGGGCAGACCTCTGTTTCCCTCCATCACCAGTTCCTGACATAACTTGGTCCTCTGGCCAAAGAGTGTAGACAGACTAACAGATGAGTCTTCAGGAGTCTTGTTGCAATGGATGCTTGCTTTGGCTGCCTTGAGAAGTTGCTGAAGAGTGAGGGACATGAGCTACAATGAGAACTGAAAAGGCATCGTTACTAGGAACAGCAGCAAAACCCAAAAAAGCAAAGAAGTTTATTCCTCTTTATGTTTTAATGCCTTCCTCCTCCACCCCCAACATTTATGTATGTCCTTAGTCATTTAATAGGCTTATAATGTCACCATGGGAAAGCAAGATGATATAGCCACAGTGCACATTAATAGACCACTAATCACAAAGCAGCAAGAGTTTGGTTGACCTGAGGATATTCCAGCAAATGGTGAATATTTACATTTTTCATTATTTGTATGGCATTATGTTCACATGTAATTTTCAGAAGCAAAAGCCAAATCCCGGTCTGGCCCTAAAATGACCTGTTGAAAATGAATTAGCAAGGCTGCTCTCAAAGGTGTTTTACAATTTAAGGTGGGGTGTGACAAAAACAAACCTAGCACAGCATGGTGCAGTCTTTATGGATGGTGGTATGTTAATATTAGTTTTTCTAGAAACTGGAAGCTTAGAAACCTCAGAAAAAAAAAAAATCTATTTTAAATTTACACTACATTGTTTAATTTGCACTATATTGTAGGTGGAGCTGAGGTGGTAAGGGTAAACCACTCGATTTTTTCATACACTAAACCAATCTAAAACATTCTGAAAAAAGCATAATATCATTACTGTAACCATACTGAAGGACATTTAACCTTTGGCTTTCTATTTCACGGTCTACCTTAGGTGTAGTGATGTTTTCTTAATGTTGGTACCCAAATTTATCTTCTTAATAACTGTAAAGCTTCATCCCATCCATTGTAGGTTATGCTAATCATGGCTTTCTTCAAGAAATGTTTCAGCTGAGTTATGTGAAAGAGACAGAATAAGGCAGAAGGCTAAGGCAGAAAATTTAAAGAAAAGGGAAAACATACTAAAAATGCAAATTATGTAACATATTCAAGATTGCTTTAACAAATCTATTTGAAGCACCTTTGGTTTTTGGCAGGGTGATACACATTTTAAACTGAAATGTTGATAAAGCCAGCTTTTATTTTGAATAATCAAGATGCAAGACTAAACCCCACAATTTCTGCCTTCTCAAGACCTGAAACATGCAGTTTGCAAAAGGTGGCCTAGCCACATTTCTCTTGAAATCATTTGTGGAGCTTCTATACAGACTGTTTAATATCTGGCTTGTGAAAAAGTAGCACTGCCCTTCATTTTTTCACTAAAGAAATATCCAGCTGCAGCCATGTCGTTTGTTGATCTTTGTGGGGAATTACCTTGCCAGCTATGATCCTGGCACCTGGCTGTATCCCTGGGAGCCATCCCAGGGTCAAAGCCTCTGTTCTGCTCTGCTCACCCCTGCCTTTGCTTCCCTAAGGCTCACCTGCCTTGCCCAAACGTACTCTTCAGGACGCAGCTCCTTCTAATGGCACAATAACATCTCATCAAACACTGTCTTTTGTAAATGTTTCGCCACAAGCACACAGAACTGCTCTGTCACTTCAATCTGTAACACAAAAAGTGCCTGGTTTGTATTAATGGACCTATAACAAGCAAGAAGTATTGTATGAGCAGAGAAACTGTTTTCTGTGTCTCTGCCTTATTATTTCATTTGTGCTAAATAAAATGGGGCTAGCAGATGAGTTATTCATGTGAAGGTTGGAAGAAATACCACTTTTAGTTCCAGAACCCCTGCAGATATTCACGAATTTTACCAAAATATTTTTGTAGATTCCTATTGTTTTTTTACTTAAAAATATGGCAGAACTGAATGAAATGGATAGGTCTCTTTCAAGAATAAAAAAAATTCAATTTCATTGCCCAGCATGTAACATTTTTCTCTGTGTTTCAAATATGCTGTAAAACTAGATCTCCATGTCTTTCTAATAAAGAAACTTAGCACTTTGAAAAATCACAATAAAATATGAGAAGACTGTTGATGATTCAGCTTTCCATAGTTATACTATTATGATATTTTTCTACTTTGTTTGCATTGTTTTGTTTTCAGCAAGTTTTGCTTTAACTGCAGAGAAAATACAGGCTCTCCAGAATTAACTTTTGCTTTAAATCAAATACAGAATCAAAGCCACATATACAAGGATGTAGGTATATATGGCTGTTACGCAGATAAAGCCCTTCTGCCTTATGTGGTCCAGAGCTTGAGGCCAGGATGACTTTACATTTCCTGTAAAGGTTATTTAGGCTTACTAACACTTTTATCTGAGATCTGATATATCTCCTAACAGGAAACAGCAACAAGCAGGGAGAAAAACTCCTGAAATTATTGATTTCCTTTGTTGGATACTCCACTATAGGAACACCATGATAAGACCTTGTCCATCCGAATCTGCTGAGAATTCACCAGTGATCCGTGTTAGGAGTTGCATTTGGACTTTCTCCTAGGTCAGCTTGCTGTGACCTTTCTGTCTAAAGCACAAACCTTGTATAGTGGAGTAGTCTGAGGAGTGGGAAAACATGCTGTTCATATCAAGAAGCAGCAGCTGTTAAGTTTGAATATACCTCGACTTAGCAATACCTTCAGGTCCGTAATCTAGTATCTAAGTAAAATTGAGAGTAATCACATTTCTTTTAAAAATGTAAGAGTTTTTAAGTAAACCCAGTTTCTCTAAAAACACGATGTTTTTACAACCATAGTTAAAATTGTTTTCCTGAATCCATGACCTGTTTTGTTTGGTGGGAAACACTTATTATCTGCTGCATTTTGATGTAAAATTTAGTAAGTGACATTAAACAAAAAGCATCTGCCTTCACACTTCTCACGAAGCTTCTTTGAATATGAACTCTGTGCTTGCAAGGGGTAAAGATGATATCCACTGATTTTTTTATGCGAAGCATAAAGACTCACTTCAAAACATATTAAGTGCTTCATGAAGCCGTGTCCTGTTTAAAAATAAAATAAAATGCAAATCTGATTCGGGTTTGTGCTTTTAAAAGGGGCAGATAAAGAAATTGCATGGGTGTTGTAGTCCTGCTTTAAGTGAGGCTGGGCAACAGTAAATACAAGTCCTTCTTTATCCCTGCAGTGTCCTCTGGGCTAACAAAATATTATCCAGCAAAATGTGGGCAACCTCCAGACCCACTCTGTCCTTGTCTCAACTATGGCTGCCAAGAGAAAAGCAGCTCTTGCCAGGAGTGGTATGGGAGGCCCTTTGGGAAATGATCTGAGGCCGCTGAACTTGTTTTCTTTCGGCTGTTCCAACCTGTACAACCATACCAAAACACAGATTCTTAACTTGTCTGGCCTCTCGGTCCAACAGGGATTAAAGGACAAATAAGATGCTCCATTTCTTGTTTTTTGAGGTGAATCTTGTGGTGGGTGCTTAGTTAAGAGTTTGTTTTGCCTGAACAGCTGTGGATACTTAGCTGACTTTCTAGTTATTTTTTTTAGCAGCCTGCCTGAGGGTGCACTGTAGCCTGTTTTCATTTTGGTGGGCTTTGGGATACCTGCCCGTCCTGTCACTGGATGGTGCGGCTCTCTCCAGCCCTGGATGCCTGAGCTGGCCCTCCTCTGCGAGCTGCCTGCTTGGCTTGGTGCTGCTTTTCATAGGACTGCCTGGGCTTAGGTTGCTCTGACTGACCATCTGCTCCTTCTTCCTCCATCAGCAGCTAATTTATTCAAATCTCAAGTAATCCTTGTTTTGCTTGTAGTTTTTCTTCAATTGTTTCCACCTCCGCTCATTCCTGCACTGATTATTACTAAGCATTGCAGAAGCAATTGAGAAAACTGGAAGATGCTGCTTGTTCAGTGCCCAGTGAGAAGCAGAGGTTGGGTCCCACTGCTTTAAAGAAGAAGCACACAGGACATTTCCTAAATAACATCAGACATTTTCTGCCCTCCCAGTATCTCTGCTTGTTAGGTTGTAGTAACTCTGAAAGGTACAGAGTTTGGATTAGACTCCTATAACAGAAGCCAACAGCAATAGGGAAAGGTCAATGGGACAAAAGAATAAAAAAGGAACCGAACTCCATATGGTGTTTTTGTGGAGTTTAACAATCTTCTGGTAGCTTCTAAGGTATAATACTCCATGATGCATTTAACTGATTACCCTGTGGGTTTTGCAGAGAAAACCACGCCGCTGTGTAAACCTGGGAAACAATGAACCTGCTCTTCGTTCAAGCCTCCATTCTGAGAAGAAAGGTGATGACTCAGGGAGTGTATGTACATATCAGTCCTTGACTTGTTCTGAGAAAATGACAACCCAACAGCATGAATTTTAAAGTGACTGGATGCCAGTTCTCATATCTAGGACCAAAGATTTCCAGGATGGCAAAGTGTGCCTTGGAAGGCAGTGACAGTGAGAGACCTGAGGCCCAGATAACCATGTCCCCATGACATTCAGTGCCATGTACCACAGCCATGGCCTGAGCTATATAGGTCAAATTAAATGACTGCAATTCTCCTCTTTGTCTTAGGTTCTGTTAACTTGCCACTTGGAATATGAATTTGTTATTGAAATCAGAGGACATTAAATGTTAGCAGCAGTGAATACAGAGAGGGGCCAGAACTGTGAAATGTTTGTGGGAAAGGAAAAAAAGGACATTTTCCAAATTTTAGTTGAGAGCTCTCTATAATGAAGGACCATATATCTTTTAATGTACAGATCAACTTCCTTCTCTTCTTCCAGTAAATTTCCAACATCTCACAGATGCAGAAAACTCATACTGTATGTGTGTAAGGATTTTCTCCCTGGGTACAGTGCTTTAGATGGCTAAGATTACATGAAGCTCTACAATGGAGATATGAATGCTGCATCCTAGACCTGAAACAGTACAATCTTTTTTTCTTATTCCCTGTTTTCCTGTAATTTTATTTCTCCACAGGAAGTGGTTTCACTTGAAGCAGGCATTTTTTATACAACCTGATTTGAAAATTTAATGACAGCGGTAAATCAGGAGACAAAAGGAAGTTTTGAACAAAGGTGCCCAGCATTTTTGTTCGTAGTTTGAGCTATCCATGCACAGACCTTTCCCTCATTTTAAATCAGATAATATTCTTGTACTGGGTGCAGCAATCGCTTCCATTGCACTGCAACACCATGTAAGAAAGGCTCTGGATATATGTTTATTTCCAACTCCTAAATGCCATGCAACCTAAAGAAACAACCATGACAAGGAAGTCTTTTTGTGGACAGACAGTGGCCCCAGACTGCAAACAGAGGAAGCTTTTGTAGTATACATTTAGTTTTGTGTGTAAACTTTTCAAGACCATTTCAGCCTAATAGTCTGAGCTGCATTACCTCGGAGGGTATTGTCATTAAGACTTAACACGTTCAGCTAATAAATTACAGTGATGTAGCAGCTTTTATGTCAAAGGATCCTGAAGTGCTTTACAAACTTTACAGTCCATACATGCATGAATCACTTCACCCACTATTGAAGTATGGCCAGGCCAGGGATGAATTGTGGCAGCTGTTTAACAGCACACAGCAGTTCAACACAATGGGTTTAGGAGAGCAAAGACAACATGCTCTCCCAGCGCCAGTCCAAGTAATTCAGAGGGACAGTGAAGAACACCTTGGGAGAGAAAGGAAGGGATTTCTCCCTCGTGGACTAGTGCAAGGCATTGTTACTTGTCTTTAGTGTCTGGGGCCGTGTCTCTCATCTTGTACCAAACCTGTTGCGAGAAAGTCCCCCATTGTAGCTAGAAAGTCTGTAAACACACATGTAAGCATGTAGGGTCTTGAAAACATCAAGGAAATTTGTGTAGGTAGAGTTTTCCTAGCCAAACTGGAGCTAATCAGGATTTAGTGCTGCCTCAGTATGGAAAATACTAAAAATATGCAGTGTTGGTTTAGGCTGTTTTTGCAACAGGGAAACTGAAGGAAAAGCATCAGTTGCACTCTGTACATATCTGTACATCTACTTGAACAGAACCCAGATCTTTAAAGAGTTAGATAGGAAATTAATTTAATTCCCACTCCCTTTCTGGTTACCAGCTGTCTTCTAACATAAAGTGATGGTCCCCATAAAGGCCTTCTGAAGAAACAAGCAATTTCCTGAATAAATCAAGTTATCCTTTCCTCCTTCCCTTTTTTCTCCCTTTCATTGACTGGTATCTTTGGTGATGATTCTGAGCAGTCTTGTTACCAGCTGCTCTAATCTAGGGGGTTTTGTCGTTTCACCTTGATATTTCTTTCCCCATTGTTTTGCCTAAGTGCACAAAACAAAGTCTATGAGTGCTGCATGCAGCGCTTAGAGCAGAGGGAGAATTGCTTGCAGTGACACACATCAAGCTAAGACTGGCTTCTTCCATAGGAATAGATTTATTTTTTCCTTGGAAAAAGTACCTTCAGTTTTTAACATCTGCAAAAGAGTATTATTTGAAGAATTTATTGTTTCATTTTCCTTTTTCTATATCTATCCATGGACACCAGAGGAAGCCAATGTAAATGTGTGGGGTGAAAATAGTGACTACTGACTTATCCAGAGTTGTTTGCATTGGGTACTTAAAAGGTTGCTAATTCCTCCTGCTTAATAATGTAATATTTGCATGATTGGAGACACTAAATGTATAGCATTGTGAATTTCTACCCAACAGTTCACTGCAGAAACAGTGATTAAGAGGCCTCTACCTTCACTCTTAGTGCCTAATTATAAACCTTCCTCTTTCCCCATGGAGGTTTTTTGTGGGATTGCTCAGATGAGTGTATGCTACTCACAGCCACAGAGCTTGGACGCTTGCAGCCCTGAACCTGACCATTATAAGCAGGAAGAAAATACTTGAGACAAGGAAGTCCACTGTTTTCTTTAAGCTGCAAATAAAGAGTTAAAAATAAATAAGCGTCATAGAGCACAATCCTACTTATTTTCTAAAGATAGCCAAAATTAATTCTAAAACAGAATATCTAACCAGGATTTTACATATAAAATACTGTAGGTGTTGAGTCTGGTTTTTGTTATCAGCTCTGTGCTGAATAGAATCTTTTGCTTGTAAATGCACTGAGCCTTAAAAGCAATTTCTGTCATATTGCCCTTCATATTCCTATCTATTTCATCACCATCCAAAAGGAAACACTTTAACTTCAGGCATTAAGAAGCTTTTAATTCAGATATAAGTTTACGTGAGCTATCTTCATTACAGTGTAAAATGTAAAAAATGATAAAATTTAAAATCATATTAAAAATGTTAATTAGATCATTTCTGCTGTTTTGCCTGTTTTAAAATATATAATAAAACTTCAGTAAATTATATTCTGGGTCATATCAGCTTCTTCTCAAGAAAATGAAGTTAAATCTTTGTAGTAACCAGCAGCTTAATTTTCATTAGGCTAGCTATTTGATAATTAGTCATGCACCATAAATCAAGTCCCCAAGTCTTCTCCAGGTTTCTTAATTGAAAATTATTGTTTCTTGGCTCTGTGGCTAAATGTGCAGCAAGTCTGAGGAGTGATAGATGCTGAATCTAGCACAAACAGTTTGAAACAGTCAGAACTTGATAGATCATTGCCCTGAAGGGGCTTGTAATGGTGGAGAGACTGTGAATTTCAAAATTAAAGGTTTGTTCTTAAAAATCACAAGTGTAAAAGCTAGCTGTAGTTTACCAAATAGCTCCTAACCTTCAGCCACTTTTCCTTTCATTGCTAGCTGGATTTCAGTTGCTTTTCTAGTGACAATTGTCATGGGTTTGTGTGGCTATATTTGAAAAGTTAAAATGTTGGCTTGGAAAGATCCAGACCGATATATTTGTGTTCTCTTTTGTTGGTGGTGTTCCTTTTCTGGTAAATCTCATTAACAAATATGGAAGTTGTTTCATTTTTGGCATTTTCAAACACTGAATGAAATGGTGGCAGTCCTCTCAGAGCCACTATGAGAGAACAGATGGGCCTGCTACGCATGCCCCAGGCCATAAAATAATTTCAGATATGATGCAATTGTGGCTAAGTAAAATACTTTTGCAAAGTCAGAAATATATTACTTCACTGAAAGAAGGGAACCCTTTGTAATTTTTCTTTTGACAGCCTAGCAGACTTTGCACAAAGCTCAGCTTGTGTTTGCCATTCTGTAGATAAGGAGAGCCACAGGGTTTTCTGCCATTCATGCCTTGCTTCCTCAGGATCCGGCAGCCAGGACCTGATGACTACCGCAGCAGGAAACAGTGTGAAATGCTCCATAAATTTAAAAGCGGGAACCAATTGATGCTGAAAAAAAGGGGCCTAAGATTTTTAGGCGAAAATTTCCAAACCACATTGGTAAATTCATGCTGAAAACCATCTCACACCTTATTTAAGCTGACGAACAAATACAGACTTGGAGCTGATGAGGGCATTTATTTGTTGTCAGATACACCAAGACCTGCACTGCAGTTGTTCTACCTCCATAGCCCCTTGACAAAACAAAGCACCACGATGGCTTCATGGGCAGAGACCACAGCCTAAGGCGTGTGTGTCTGTCCTGCTCAGGGCTCTTCTCCTGGGACACATGGGGCTGGCAGAAGAGGTGTTGAGCTGAGGGGTGCAGATGATCCCCATGGATGTCCTGTACGGGTGCGCTGTGGTGCATTACAGATGTATTTCTGCTGTTCTAGGTTCATCTCCTTCCAAGATCAGCATTGTACTGCCAATTCCAGGAATTTGGTGTGTACGTAATAGCTTTCTGAATGTGCTGCTCACAGCAGAGTCAGGGGTGTATCATGAGTAATTAAACTCCAAGGAGGGAGGGATTTAAAAGACCACACTGTCAACTGGAAGAGAGTTTATTAAAATATGTAATCAAATAATTATTGTATTTGTGGATCATATTCTTTCTGGGGCCCTGAAATGACTGTGCATAAATTTTTTTTTTGTAGAGATTTATTCTTGGAAGGGAAAGTCATTTGCCTAAGGGATATATTGATTTCATTCAGCTGTCACCATCCCTCTGTAAGATGTTACAGACAGAAAGCCACATTCAGGCCCAACTTTGTTTTATTTTTGCGTTATACCAAATCTGAATATGGTGCTGTGATTACAAATGAGAATTGCTATTGATTGTTCCAGTTTCACACTGGACTAGACTGCAGCACCAGCTGAGTGAGGAGCAGCAGAGGGTGGGGTGACAGCAGAGGACGAGGGAGTGAGCAGTGTCTGAGGGCACTTTTGGAGCCTCTCTCTAGGGAGGAACTCCCTCCTGGTGGGCAGGGCTGGTGAGGGGCTTCCCACAGCCCTCGTGGGAGGAATGGAAGGGAGCCAAAGCCACGTGGAGCTTTCCATGAGCAGCCCCCTCACTCGCAGGCAGAGCTGGGATGCAGGGAGCAGGCTTTGCTCTGGGCTGCGTTCTGATACACAGAGACATGAGCTGCAACTCTGACAGCGCAGGGATTGTGGGGTCAGAGATTCCGAAGCCAGAAGAGAATATCCAGTGTAACTGCTGTATAAAACAGGAACTTACCTGGGTTAATTAATGAGAGCTGATGTGTCAGTGGTGACGAACAGTCTCCACCAGCATCCAGATGTGGATGTGCACTGAAACCACATGCTCTGGCCTTGCCACGGCTGCTCCTTACTCAGGGCCACTGGTTTGGTGGCTTCCTGCTGACGATCTTGTAGGGCTGGAGGCCCTTTGTGCCCCTCTAGCCTGGCAGGAACAACTCAATATGTCATCTGAAGGATGGACAGAGCAGATTTTACTTTGTTGGCACCTGGGCTGAGCTGAAAGTGTGAAGATCAGGATCCTGATTCCACTGAGGTTTATGAGAGATTGGCACTGTTTTTAGACATAAACATAGGAAGAGTTTGTGACTGGATTCCTTGTGAAATAAAGTCTGGTAAGCTGTTTGTATCAGATTTTATCAGATTTTGATGCAAAACTGTAGGCATATCAAACTAGCAGTTCTTGTTTTTCATTTGCATTCATGAAAACAATTTTTCTAGCTAGTGTGATTTTCACCTGTTAAAACATTAAAATACTAACATTATCGGTTTTGTCCATCTTTTAGACTGGTACAAATAGATCCAAATTCAGAGCTGAAATGCCTTCTACTCTGTCAGCCTTATTACAAAACCACACAAAAATAAAATGGAATGACTGGTGTTTAAGATTAAATTTTAGTTGATTCTCAATTGCTATGCACTTCATCTCCATGATACTAAAACTTGAGGACTATCAACCATATTTTCTTAAGGCACAAACACACAATGTAATTTTTATTGTGGGGTTTCTTTTCAGGATGCAGAGTGTTTGTATTCTATTTCATTAACATTTTACAGAACTATATGAAGATTCAAATAAGACAAAATCTTTTTCTCCCTCATACTTCGTCCCACAGTCAGAATCTGAGCTCGAGTATACGAACCAGAAAGGCATGTGACTGAAATGGTAGCTTTACACCATCAAAATGAAAAAGATCTGAAAATAAAAATCCTGTAGCTGTTGTTTCTCACAAGATGCGGGCTCATTGTCAATCTGCACATCTAGGTAGAATTAGTGTAATATATATGATGCAACAGCAACTAGTGGATAGATGAATTTGAATGGGGCTATGTTCTCCTTGTAAGGAAGAGGCAGTGCTTACTCAAATGCTGTTAAAACTCCCTCATTTACAGCTCCTGGAGATGAAACATACAGCAGATTGCCTGTAACCATAGCAATTGGCTCCGACATGAAAGATCTCCAGCATAGAGGTAGTGGTAATGGCAGAAGCAGTGTGGAAGATAAAGGTGCACAGATAGAGACAGTACCAGGTGGAAGTGAACTACAAAATAAGTGAAGACGAGGTGCCCTAGACAGATTTGGGCAGATGTGGGAGTTTGATGGGAAGGTTTGGGCTGACGAGGTGTTGAGGGGGGGCAGGGACAGCCAAAGAGAAAGCTGAGGTTTTGGCACTAGTCTGGTGTACGGATGAAATCGGAATAGGGCTGGCCCAGAACATGGGGGACATTATGTTGCTGGAGGCTGCTGCCTCTCAGGTTCTTGCCTTTCAGCAAGGGTAGATGGATTTCAGGGACCCCTCTCAGCTCATGGAAGGAGCCCACACAAGTTGATAGTTCTTGATGATGTGTCATGCTGTGATTCCTGGTGTCGAGGTGCAGCACTCAGAAAGATGTAGATATTCCATATCCCAAAGCAGTGCCAGAGTTGTAGGCCTGCACTTTGGAGATGGGAAAGGAAAATGCCCAGAAAAAAAAGCACTGCTAAGAGATGGGGGAGTTCAATTGCCTTGAATTATGAGCACTGGCGTAAATAAAATATATGAGGTATTTGCTTTAATGTTTTTCTTGGTCTCCATTTTTTGAGCTTTTTTGGGCAAATATATAAAAGTTGTTTCCTCTTATTATTTCTGACAAACTTAAAAGGAACCACTTCTAAGAACAAAGACCCTTGTACAGTAACCATAGAATCATGGATGTGAAAAGTTTTTATATGATAATAATAATGATGATGATGATGATGATGACTGAATTGGCCTATGAATTCCAGAGTAAAAGAATCCATTTACAGGAAGCAAACCATATCAATGAACTAAGGACTGCAGGTCAGTACTCTTTAGCTTCATGTATGCAATTTACATCTATCCAAAATGAATTTATGGAATCATTACAAAGATTGAGACCAAACCTTTCAAGACCCATTCAGGTCATTGCTTTCATCATTTGTCATAAAGACTTTTTCAGTTTCTACTGAAAAAAAGAAATCTCAATAAAAGGCCTTCAGTGTGATTATGGTTTAAATCTGTCTGATTAGGGATAACCTCATTTGAGAAACTGAAATTACACTTGCGTAAGAGCACAGAACCCAGCAGTGAGAGTCCCTGGTTGCAGGGACCCAGCACTGAGAGTCCCTGTATTCCAGGACTGAGCTGGCTTCCTGAGGAAGAGGCTCAGCTCCCACACCACAGCCTGTAAATCTACCACATTGTGCAGAACACCTAATCCCCTTGAGTCTCCCTCACCCTGCCTTTCTACTACTTTTTCATGGCTTCTAAAACTCTTTTTTTTGGTCAGCCAGGCAAATCTTTACAGAAGGCACAGTAAATATAAGATTTATGCAGTTATGTGTCATCTTTAAATCCACTCAACTCCCCAGGTGAAAAACAGGATCACAGCAGTGAACATTTTAATAAACAAGCAAAGACATTGTACAAAAAAAAAGAGAACAGATAGAAAAAAGATGTTACAGTTCAACACCTCCTATCTCGGCTGGAGAAATGAGGCTGAGGTTTGTATACACATTCCCATTCTGGAATATTTTCTGCCGGTGTTTGGTCTTGAATTAGAGCTGTAGGTGATCAGCTCTAATTCATTGTTTCACTCTTCTGATTTTGAAGCAATCAGGAACTCGTGAAACCAGCTGACTTTGCAGGATTTGAAGGCTAAAATCTGATTAAACAAGGTTGCTGGATATTACCCACTGTCAAATCACTGGTTCATCTTTTCAGTGTGTCTTTAGGAACGTATGATTGCCCTCAGATATCTGCTGAGAGAGAGGGATTCTTTTATGTGTAAGAATTAGCTGGCACTGGTATTGCTAGTATCTGGCAAAGTTTCACTTTCTGCTATGATTTGTGCTTCTAAATTAAATATGGTGTGGTGTTAGCAGCTTGGGATAAGCACCAGTTATAAGTTTTGATAAAAAAAAAAATATCAAAACTATAAATCTAAACCTGTCTGGATTACTGCTAAGATTTATTCCAAAGTATTTCTACACCCACAGTGTACCTCAGCCCTAGACAACACCTTTTTGCATCATCACTTTGCAAATCTAGACAGTCTTCAGAAGCTTAAATTTTAACATCTGCTAAATAGGGTTAGCATCACTATCAAATTGGAATGAGCCTTCAGTGACTGGGTCCAAGTCTGCAATCATCAACTGTCTAATTTGGTAATGGCAACTTCAGCAGAAGCAGAATCAAGATGGATAATTTCTTCCCTATCAAATTTATGTATGTTGTAATGTAATGAAAACATTCCCCAAGGGGATTTCCTTTGCTGTGCATAGCACGCTATACCAGTTGAACATTTTTCTTACCCCTTTTTGTACCTTATCTACTGATATTAAAGTGTCCTCAAGAACTACCATGGCTTATATAGGTGCAAGGTGCCTTAAAGGTCTTCTACTGCCTTGTAAAATGTAAAAATACATTTAATCTTAATTATTGGAAATATTATACCAATCTTCCTCCCTCCATCAGGAACTTTGCCATAAAAATGCATTCCACCTGGAAAACACTATAAGCTAAACTAAAAATTTTCATTTAAATGCTATGAATCCAGACAATCTGAAAGGTATTCCAATTTCTATAAGGTTTTTAGGGAGTCAGTATTTAGAGATTAGGCATCTGCTGGAAACTGCAGCTCTCTGGTAGAAGAGGTAAATTCCAATAGGGAAAAAAAACCCTAAGCTTTTCTGCAAGATGTGGGTTACTTCTAAAATCTGTGAGGGCATCAATTTTCCACTCTCAGGTCAAACTGTAGTCAACACTGATGTCAGCCCACGCAAGCACATATCAATAATGACAATGTGGCTCAGCCAGCAGTGCTCTTACCTCTTGGCTAGAAGGTCACAAGTTTAAGTCTCCCACCAGGACTTGGGCTGATTCTTAATGCTGACATGGCAGTGCAGCACCAGGGAGGTGTTGAACTGCTTGAGGTGCCGTCCTTCATGAGATGAGATGTTAATCCAAAATCCCTGTCTCCTGTCCCTGCTGCCTGTCTAGGCAATACCGCCGTGGCACTTTTGTGAAAAGAGGCTGCCTAAGCCTCCTTCCCAGCCAAAACTCCCTGTCACACGCCAGGCTCGGCTGTCCAAGGCAGAGCACAGGCCATTGTGTTGTTGCACCACCATTACTGTATTTAGTTAAATACAATGGAAACATTGTTAAGCATTTTAGGATACACAGGATATGAAGGCCCTAATGGAAAAGCCAAAATCTAACGCAGTTTTCTAAGTTCTATTGTTTATCATGTCTCTGTACACAGACACACAAACACATTATATGTATATTTAGAAAGTGGGGCTCTGTTAAAAATTACATTCAGCTTGCACCCATTCCATTTATATTATGTTGAGCAATTATACTCCTTCCCTCAAACCGATTTTTTAACATATTGAAATAAGAACTCTGCATTTAATATCGCACATTCTTTATTAAAGAAGCATATTGTTTAACTTGTCATGATATAGAGTTGCTTTTCCCTAAGTACATTAAGCATGGGTACTCAGGGGATATTTTCTTCAAAGCAAGTGGAAATTCTGGGAAGAAATGTATTATAACAACTGTCTATGGTTAAGAATGAGAAATAGTAGAAAGCTTGGATGTTCCCTGAGGAACAGGGTGCTATATGTAGTATTGTGGAAATGCCATCTGAGGATGGTTATGAGCTAAAAGACTGCATGCTCCATTTTATTTTATTTAATTTCATTTTATCTTGTTTTACTTAATTTCCCCTGACACATTGGCTAGAGCTAGATTGTTAAGTATTCATTTTATTTACAGTACAACATTATTGATAAATGCATGTGTATGTAACCTAAACCTTAGGATCTTCATATAAAGAATTAATATGGAAAAGATTATTAGCCAGCTACAAGTTTGGGAGCATATAATAATAATGTAAGAATTTTCCTCCCCCCTCAAATTACAAGATCTATGATCTTCTGAAATTAAAGTACCTATTTAAAAAAAAAAAAGCAAACTGGGGAGTAAAACTTTTTTTTCACTCCCTTTGCATAATATAAAGTCTTTAAACTCTTTTTGCAGCAGTCCTGCTGGCTTTCTGTTGCTTGATATTCCAACCATTTTTGAACCCTTGAACTCTGACAGAGAGGAGGGACTTGGAGAGGTTGTCATCTGATCTATGTAAGAAGGCAAAAGGAATAGCTTTCTCTTTAATAGCACTCTTTTCTGCCTAACAGTTGGTGGGAGATTAAAATGATCTAGGTGGATAAGGCAGGTTAAAGGTCAAGGGACACCACAACTCCCCCTCTTCCCCACATGTCAAAATATAGACAGGTCATTAGATGTTAAAATTTTGTGACCCTTTCCAAAATATTTCAGTTTATATATTATCATTTATATTATTTATGCACTAATTTTTATTGTAAATTCCAATTCTTGAGGGGGACTGGACCCCTAGTAGGCTACTGTCCAGCCTGTATAGTCGTCAGGTGCTGACATTCTGAGTTTCAGCCATATTAATTGCTGGATAAAGGCTATAATCCCCTCTCTTTGAAGCCCAAGACTGATTTTTAGGCAGTACTTCAAAAGCAGCACACAACTGAAGAGGCATATTTCCTACTAGCACTGAATCAACATGATTTACTCTGTTTGCATTCGTCTACATACGCCGTGCATATTTGGCTGCACAACAAAAAGGTGTGAGTTGGCTGTAATATAGTCTAAGGGGAGATTTTTACTCTCCTGAAGTTGATGCATGACCTCATCTGAGACATACCGTTCCAGATCTTTGCTTTAAGCGTCATTAGGAAAGTATAAACTCCTATATCACGCTTTTGTTACCAATGAAAAATCTTTCCTTACATTGCTAGTAAATTTTTTCTCCCCACAACATCATATTAAAACTATAATTTAGAGTGAGGCTGTTTCTTAAGCTGTGAATATATAAGGCCTGTGTTTTGTAAAAGCAAACCTTTTTCGAAACATGTATTTTAATATCTTAAATACTGCAGCTCCTTAATTAAATGAAGCTGTGATCCAGCAGCAAATATCCATTATTACGAATAAATAAACATATTGTTTAGCTCGTTTTCTGGAAAAGGAAATGGGTGAAGAGGTCTTTGAATCATAAACAAATTTGTAGCAATTGCAGAGCTCGTGGCTCAGTGTCGGTGTGTTCCTCTGGTGCAACTGTGCCCCTTTTTGTGGCGGGATGTGCTTGGCTTCTGGCTGGCTGTCCACAAGAGCCGCACTATGGGGACTTTCTCATCCAGGATTTGCCAAGTATACTTAGTGTTATGTTTGAGAAAGATTAACAATATTTCAGATCAAAGGAGAATCCTGCTGCACGGTCTTACAAGATTGTCATTCACTTCCATTATGGCTCATTTGCACAAGATTTTCATGTAATATGCACCATTGTTTTGATGGCAGTGATTTGACATAAAGACAGGGCCAAAATGCATCTCGGAGCCCCACTCTGCCAGGCTGGGGGGTAGCTGGGGTGCAAAGAACTTGCCAATCATAAAATGCAACTTTGTCTCAGTTATAGTAAAGCCTTTATCAGGTGGGAAACTTTTGAATGAGCGTTGATTCAAGGAGAAAAACTAACAATGGCCGTTCTTAGTAGAATGTAGGCACTGTTTTACCAGGTAGAGTTTTGGTTACTGGGGAATACAAACCTCATGTAAAGAGCAATTTTAGTCAGCCACATATTCTGATGGCTTTTTTGTTTCTCTGAAATTTGCAATTTGTTTTAATATGTTTTGCCAAAGTTAGAGTGCCCCATGTCAGGAGCGACGCATGAGAAATTTATTTCTTCCATTATTCATTGTTTAACCTAGTAGCTTCATTTTAAGAATCAGATTTCCCAGATGGACGCTTTGCAGACACTTTAAAATGCAGATGCATTAGACTATAGTGCAAAACAGGAATCAATAAAATTTATTAGAGAAGAAAAGCAAAGTATATCACATAATTTTCTTCAATTCCATTCTTTTTAGTAATAACTTTTTAGGTAAGGTTAGATTTTCTGGGTAAATAAATGTTGAACTTAATAAAGTTGCTGGAGCAGTTTTTTAGTTTGATTTAAAGTCACAACTTGGAACTGGACAAAGCCTGTTGCTTTGGCTTTAATACACCCTGTCGGGCTTAGGTAGCACAGGAAATCAGTACAGGAGCTGATCCAGGGTCTCTGATGCCTGAATCTGTAATTCTCACTGAGGTCGAACTTCCAGTGACTCCAGAAAAGGACTGCAGGATGACCATCCTTTCCCGTGCAGCTAAACACCTTAAGTAAAATTGTTCAAGTTTAAACCAAAATTTCTCCTGTAACTGTAAGTTTACTGGCTTTCTGTGGGTCTAAATTGTCATTAAGTTTTTTATCTATGGAATTTTTTTCACTCTTTTTTTAAGGCATGGTAGTTCTTTTGCCATCAGTGGGGGGAAAAGAGAAAATGTGAATGCATGAGAAGATGTAGTACATTGTGTAGGGATTTAAAAAACAATTTGCGTCAAGGAACTAATGATGTCTTTAAAGCTGTTAGTTATGCGTGTGGAGGTATAATGTTAATAAATGCATACGTAAAACTCAAAAGAAAAGTTATTGTGCAGAAGATTATTTCAAGATGTGAATGCTATATTCCTCTCTCTACTGTTTTTTGTGGGTATAATTAGTTAATAATTTGTTATGGGCAAAACACCTGAAACAATTAGTTATGATCTGCAAAGAATATTTTAGAAAGAACGATGTTGAAGAATGCCACTGAAGTGATGTGTTTCAAATTGTTTTCACACTTTACATTGCAAGTTACACTTAAACACATCTGGTGTGCTTTTAAAATAAAAATAACTGAAATGTCCTTATATGAAAATGTGTGATGGAAGGAACCTTGTGGCTGGGTTAATAAAATCTTAGTAAATGGACTGTAAAGTGGAAACAGTGAAAAACATTTCACTTTAGTGACGATAGCTGGCATCTCCCTTCTAGACTGCCACGAAAAGGATTTATTTCGGGAAACTCATCACATACTGTGGAAGGTAGCATCTATATGTCAGCAATTCCACTGACATTTTATGGAAAGCATAAAAATATAAACATTAAACTGTTGGATCCGTGTTTTTCTCCCTGCTCAGGAAATGCTTGCAGAATACACGAACAACAGCGCCCTCTGCACCTGAAACCCCTCCGGTTATTAAACCCAGACTTTCCTACGTGCTGGAGGAGCCTTTAATTTCAATTACTGCTTTTTTCAGCTGCTGGTAGGTATAGCTGGGCAGCGGGGGAGGGGTGAGAATATTCAGCTATATTTTTAAGTGCTACTTTACAGCATTACCTGAAAGCTTCAGCACCCTTAGGTATAAAATTTACAGTAATACATAATTTAAAGTTACGTAGAAAAAACCCAAGAACAAAATAGCAGCAGAGATGTTGCACTTTTGCATTCCCTACAGCATAATTCAGATCCCCAGCGTTGCACTTTTGCATTCCCCACAGCATAATTTAGTTCCCTAGTGTGTCATCAACAGTGAAGCACATCACTGTCTGGAATTTTGTTTTAGTACAGGTTGGCTGTATTGTTTTAATAATTTTTGACTCTTCAAATATTAGATACAGAATCAGAATTACCTGTTTCTTGTAGTGCTTAAAGATTTGTTCTGGGGAGTTTCCAGGAACCAGTAATAAAGCCAGAGACTGATACGACAGTATTTCAGGATTTGTTAGACATAATGATGCATTTAAAATTGAAGAACTAGAAATTTTTTGCAAGGCTTAAAATAGATTTCTGCAAGGAAATAATTATTATAAAAATGTATTAATTCAAAATAAGTGTGTTCCTACAATAATACATGTAAGAAAACGGTCCTGTGTCAAAAGTTCTTGCATAGTATTTCTTGATGATCAAAAAGAACAAAAATTAATTTCTTTGTGCTATTTATATAAGCAATTAGTACAGCTGAGATGCTAATTAAGGCCATAATATACTTTGCTTATTTCTATAAAAGGCATTAGACGAGCTGCCCAAAAAACTCATAGCAGAAATATTGTATTTCTCCTAAATGAAAGCAGCAGTTTTTAGATTGTTTCCACCACAATTTATTTCTTCAAACCAGAAGCAGTGAAATATTAGAGTTATATGTATGTATTATATATATCCGTGAAGTATAGAAATGTAGCAGGACACTTTGAATTTTTTAAAAAATAGATTATCTTTTTCCAGTTGCTCACTGGGGATAACTTAATTCTTTGCTATTTCTCATCCTTTCCTTGGTCAATAATTCCTTATCTTTAATATGAAAGTAGCTCCTAATTGCAAGTTTTGTGTCTGAAATATGAGTTTTAGAAATGGCCAGGGTTATTTCTACATGGATTACAGTTTATAGATTTAAAGAAAAAAACGAGTGGATTGCATGGAAACTATTATAAAAGATTAATGTTATAAAATAAAAGTAGTAAAGTTAACACTAAAGAGTGGTACTCTCGTGCTTTAATAGAATGGGAATAGATCTACATCTACAACATATTAATTTTACAAAATAAGTTTTTAAAATTTACTCATTTAAAAAAGGCAAACTGTCTCTGTCACAGCAAGTAAGAAGTAGAAAAGTAGAAAGTCTAAAATCATATCACTTCTGTGTATGAACCAAGACTTCCTAGGAAAATTCAAAGACATATCTGAATGCTAATGTAAGCTTAGATTATTGATGTGAACGGGATTTAACAATCAGAAAACAATAGTTCTTTGTTACGTTTCTACTTTTAAGCAATTTAAAGTGCTGCTTGGAAATATATGAAGCCTCACTAAATTTTCAAAGACAAAGCACTAATGGCTCTTAATATCACTGTGTTCATTTTAAGAGCAAATTAAAAGAGTGAAAGAACCGTGCAAATAATTGTTTCATATGTTCTTTGCTTGTGACTGCTGTAATCATCCAGGCTGATTTACAAATGTAGACTTGAAGGTTTCTCAGCTTCCTGCAGTGTAGAAGACTGTTACTTTGGCACTCACACTCATGCCCTTGTAATCACCACTCAAAACTGTGCCCTGGTACTTCCAATTCCCAGTGTCTTGATTGAACACCTCATTCTGTGCTAACAAGGTGTCCAAGGTATTTGAACAGGGGCTGCAGTCAGAAAATTGTTAATGGTTTCACTCATTAAGAGTTGCTGCACTAGTTTTGGTAATTTGGTAACTGTCTAAATTGCAAGTTGATTTTTTTCCTTCATTTTAAATAATGATGCTAAAATTTGAGACCAGGAACACTAACAGCTAAAAAACCCCAGAAGGGTGCTTAAATCACTGTATTTGTATTAAAGCAAAGGGTTTTCATAACAGAAAAGGTATGATTTTATTTTTGAGGTTATGTTTTAAAATTATTGAGAAATGCATAAACAAGTATTAAATAGAAATCTAAGGATAGAAAATGCATAAAAATGGAATAGTAAAGTGTAAAACAGCCGGAAGATCTTAGAGAAATTATTTAGGAAGCAAAGCTAACATTAAAATTACAAACAAAAAAGTAAGAAAGAATTTGCCGTGGGCCTGGATGTACTACTTTGGGTAATTGGGATGAAATTCTTTAAACTAAAAGGATTTATAGCTGCAGGAAACTGTAGTATATGTACCTGAAAAAGGCCTTAGGAGTCTTAAATATTTTTTTGCGGTATTGCAAGCTAAGCAGAAAGTAAGGCAAGATCAATGGGCCTGATCCTGCAATCCGTACTCAAATAAGAATCTTTTCTTTTTCACTTTTCTATCTTACTGAGAGCAGCATTTAGAAAGAAATGTATTCTCTGGAAAAAAAAAACAAAACCCAGTAAATTGTTATAAAAATTTATTAAACAAATGACCTGAAAGAGATTTTTCTGTTTGTATCCTCCCTGTCATCTGGGATCAGTAAGTTACTTTCTTGAAGTAGGAATATTAAAGCAGTGAGTAGGTTCTGTTTTCAGATAACATTTTACACCTGAAGAAAATTTTCCCCATGGAAATTTAATATTTGAAGTGGTACAAAAGAACTTTTCTGAAAAAAGAAGGTGGAAAATCATAGTTTGCAGGTTTTTATTTATTCCACTAAAAGTTTAAGCCACCCCCCAAAACTTGCAATCTACTCCTTTAAAAACGGGATTAAAATTCAGTGAGTCATTCTCTGCTGCATCTTTTGGCCAGGTTTTGTGGTTTTTCAATTATATATATATATATCTTTACAATTAATCTCTCTGAGGCTGTGAAAGATGTACACAAAAATGAAGGGAAACTAAAGGAAAAGCTAACACTGGCCACACAGAAAGCACGGCCAAAAGCACACTATAAACAAACTGAGGAGAGATTTTTTTTCCCCTGTTGTTTTTCTTCCATTAATTTTAAATATTCTTTGTAACTTTAGAAAGCAAACTACTTTCCAGCACAAGTGTGGATAATATCTTTGTGGTAGGTGGTTTGAGCTTGTTCATTACTGAACAAGTATACACTTTAATAAAAATCATACCGGAAAATGTAAAAATAATATTGTAAATATTTTTGCCAGGTTTGAAATATGATATGATTTGGCCTTCACAGAAATATTCTAACCAGCAGGCAATACTCATCTGATTTTGTTCGAGCAGAATCTCTCAAACAGCTCCTTTAACCACTGCACTTTCATAAAGTTATGCTACCCACATCATTTGTCTCTCAGCTGGCTGGGATATCTCTCCAAGGTACACAGCTCTTGTTCACGATGGAAAAAAAGATTGCAAGCAAAAGAGCAAAATAAAAGCGGTATTTGCAATGCTGCTGCAGTTTGCCTAGAAATGTGCTGTGAGCAAACAAGTCAATGTGAGCTGTTGAACAGAACATACTCTTTGAACATTAGAGAAGTGCAGCACGCCTCTGTGTTTCACTTTAATTCCTATCTTTATTTAGGGTCATGCTTTTAAAAACTTTTTAGCATTTCTATTCATTCAATAATGGAAATTATGCTGTTGTCTAAAAAGCAAAGAGCCTATTAATATACCAATGTATCAGTTTTCTTCCATGTGCCTATTTTACTTTTCTCTGACTGCAGTTGCAGAGGGTGTGGATAAATAAATCTTAGAAAAAAATATTTTTGAATTTTGTTGTGTGATTGGTGTATTTCTGAGTTACACAGTGGAGGGTTTTTTTCTTTTTAGTAGTTAGGTCATTCCTCTGGAACTGATTGTGAAAATAAAATCCTATCTGTACAAATTGAAAACTTTTCTTTTTGAACTGGAAGTTGAATACAGACCATGACTTTTCCATGGAAAAATTACAGAAATCACGGCCCCTGGCTGTAGAGGCTTTTTTTTGTTTTTCATGAATCAGGCACAAAATTATTTAAATGAATTCTGGTCTCATCACCGTAATAGAATATCATTACTGATCTTTAGAAGAAATATTAGAAATCACCAGTGTGTGGATGCAATAGCAATAGCTGTTTGACCAATTTCCCCAAACAATTTTTTCTTTATTGAAAAGCAAGATTACTGATGACAATGCTCACTGATGATGCACATGCTTCGTGCATTTCACATATTATCTTTTTATGTTAATTGCATGGATCAAAAGTACAAACTACTCTATTGCTTCATGATCAATAGAGGCTAATTTATTTACCATCTTTTGAAAGCAGTAATTAAAGAAAAAACAGAAGAAGAAACTTTGTTAATATTTCCATGTAATTAAAAACTATATGGAAAAAAAAATTATTACCCAAGCTGCGTCTACAGCTATGCACCACCTAAAGTGTTCTGCTCTTCTGAATGGATTCACTATGCAATTTGTACTCAGGTATGTTTAGATGAACTTTTTTTGCAAGAAAACAGATTTAATTTCTCTGTGACTGTTGCCTAACAGAATGCAGGGTATCAGGTACCACAGCTGTGGCAATTGAAGTGCTAATACTTCCTTAAATGTGAATATTTTAATTCTTCCCTTCCCCCTCCCTGACACTGACACTTCTGTACTGACACTTCTGTGATTCACCAGTTCTTGTTTTAAATGTGTGAAATGTCCCTGAAATGAGAACCCTTCCCCTGAGTTTTCTGAATAGGTCCTTTTGCCAAGGGATGAGAAAGCTTGAGGTGGTGTGAACCAGTGGATCCATCCCAGATTTGGCACTCTCTCCAGTGGCCTACTAGTTCCTGCCTACTAGTTACTGTGTGTGGGCTTCCTACATATCTCTCCTGCTCCTTGATTAGGTGGGAGATGGACTTTAGTGGTCCCAGTGTAACCTGCCCTGAGAAAAGACTAATTTAAAGTTGGAGCAGAATCTATGCTTTTAAGACACTCCTGAATGAAAAAGGCTGGTGCCTTACCTTAGCAATGAATGCAGCAGCTGAAAGATAGCCAGTGTGCTATCCTAGCACTGCTAAGAGCAGGCCATTCCTTCTGACAATCATCAATTCTACAGAAATTTGTCACTAACCAGAGCAGAAGGAGAACTGAGCTCTTCTTCAAAGGCTCTACTCATCTGCTCATCCTACAGCTCAGCACTGCGCTCCTCCCATCCAGCTCTGCCAGCGATGAGAGTGCTGAGAAGTGCTGAGTTTCCCAGGCACAGGCACAGTGAAGAAGCAGGGACAATGGGTGATGATGAGAAAGCTTCCTGACACTAAGAGGAAGTACCTTTCAAAAGTTCCTTATGCCTTCTCTGCAGCACAAGATGAAGAGGGCAGAGGAGAATAGTGAGAAGGAGGGTTTCAGTGGTGAGTAGGTGGCCCTAATGTGGCTAAGCCCAATCCTTAATAAGGAAGTACAGTAAGCATTTAGGTTCAACATTATCCTCACTGGTAGCTTCAGCCCTCCCTCTATTCCAATATCAGATTTCTCTGCACTTCCTGTCTTATTTATCACTTTGTTGGTTCATACACAGCACTCAGTATGTGCTTTGTTAAAATGGATCACACAAGACGACGTGGATTCAAACAGGTGCTGTGACTTTTTCAACTGTTGGTTGATTCTTCTTGACTATGTTTGAAACCTCCATTTTCCAGCTGGAGTTAATGGTGGCAATGGAATTAATTAATGGGAAAATTCTTACATGAGTCAAAACGCTATTCAAAGCTATCTCTGTTTTCCATGTTGATTGTTTATTTCTGATAGGGTTTTTTTTCCCTCCTCCACATAATATCAAAGATGTGGGCATATATTTCAGCGCAGGAGCATCTAGTTCATCAAGAGTATCCATAAAAACCTTTGCAACAACTTGCTGAGCAATGGTAATTTCTTTGATCCATTTTTTGAGTGACTAACAAGTTCAATATAATAAATAAATAATGGGTTATCCATCCTTGAAAAACATCAGTTGGATAGAGAGGAAATCGCTCAGCACTGTCATGGTCAATTGCTTTTTTTCCTCATGCAGTTCTTAAATTATATACATTTTATACAAGCAAGATCTTTCCCAATCCCTGGTGAGTCCATCTTCCAGCTTAGGACAAGGAGAGCTGTGGATCTTTTTGAAATTTTTGGGGAATCAGGACCACTTCAGCTTTATTGGGAGGTTTCATTGTCAGGAGCGTGAGTATCAGTATAATGATTTGCTGTAATCAGAAGAAATGAGGTTCTGGGGGATGTGGGCAGTGGTGGTCATTCATGAGGTCTCTGAAGTGGCTAAGGAATGTGAATCCACCACAAACCCCTGCTCAGATCAGAGGTGCATCATTGTCTTTCTGAAGAATATCTACCAGGAGGACTTGGTGCTGATGTTCTGGAGAGAGGAGGGAGGGGTCAAGGATGTCTTTGGCATTGTTTGGAATTATCAGTCAGCACATTTGGAATGTGCTGACTGATAATATAACAAGTTTTACTGACTTTCTTGGATACTTGTTAAAGGCACTTTGGTTCCTCAGGTTTTGTCTCTGTGTTCTGAACACTACTCTGTCCTAGTTTTAATCAGTATCTAGTTTGGGATAAAAACGTGCCGCACTTTCCTCTGAGGTAGCAAACCAGAGCTTGAATATTAACTTGAGGTGGGTGTTTGCTTTTGGTTTAGCCGAGCTGTACCCAAACAAGACAAGAACAGTGTTTGTATCTTGATGATCCTGTGTGCGTGTCATGAGTCTTTGGACTTGCCCCAGCTTGGGACTGGTTCTGGGCAAAGAAACAGTTGTTTCGGCTGCTGCTGTGGGGGAGAAAAGCAGGTCTGTGATGCTGGGGCACACAGTGCTGATGGCATGGAGAGCCAGCTCTGGGAAGGGGATAGCGTAGTTTCTGCCTCTGGATTCTCAGCTGCCCTGGCATCAGCAGGTACAAGAAGTTCATGCCTTCCCTCACTGCTCTCTGCTTTTGCTCATTGCTCTCCCTTGGATCAAGCTCTGTTTATCTTGCTAAACTGCCTTTAACTGAACTCCTTATTGAGTGTGGACTAAAAATCTTCAGTAACCCTCAAATCTTATTGCTAGGATGAAGTATAATTTGCTTTGAGTACAAGTCTGGTTTGCCACTCCACAGGTAGCAGTGGGGTCAAACAATTATACAGCACTGGGCACAATTCTCACCTTTTAACTTGCATGAACACAGTTTGGAGGGAAGCACTGCCTTGCCTCCAGTGAGGGCTGTGTCTTCAAGGTCTGGATGAGCCCTAAGGGCTTGGAGTTCATTCCTCATGCGTGGCATGAAAGCTGCAGGGTCGAAGGTCTTTAACCAACCAGCAGCGGCTTCTAACACTGTTACAGTGCTCCATGTGTATAGCATAGAGAACAGAATCACCACTGTTTTTACTTTCACAGCTTAAAAAGTCTCAGTGTTACAATTTTTCCTATTGATCCTCTGTGTTTACTTGTGATACTGCGTCTTGTTTACCAAGTTTTACACCATCATTGCTAATTATATCCTGCTTCGCACCACCTTGTGCTCTGCCTCTCCTTAATGAATATACCCTTCAAATTCATTCCATTACTTGCCAGTCCATCTTTGGCCAACATGTACCTAAGATTTTTTTAAAGTAAATTTTCTCAGTATTGTCAAATAGAGCAGCAGAAGACTTCCATGAAATTATTTCTTTCTATCTGAAATCAATGACAGAGCTCCCAGTTGTAGTTAGTTAAGATCTATTGTTGATTTCCTCTACTGGTAATTTAAGTGACGTGTTTTTTCATCAGCAGATTCTTTTTTTCATGAGGATGGTTTTATATGTTATACCTGAAAGGAATAAAAGGAAAGACAATATAAATTAGAAAAAGTATGACTATGTGGGTACAGAAAATGTTTGAATTTTTTCAGTCTTCATAATAAATCTGGAACATATTTATTGATGCATCCCAGATAAGAAATTTCTATTGTGATGTGTTCTCTCAGAGAACTGTACTATGGAAAATTGAGAATAATGGACCGTGTCATGCCTTCAGTCCATGTGCAGAACTCACACTGATGTCAATAGGAGCTCCCTTCACAAACCAAAGCCTGTATATGACCCATAGAGTCACTAGTAGAACTTTCCCATACATAACTACAAAATTAATGGAGCATTGTAATCCATTTTGAGATCTAATGAAATACATCATGATTTAAATTGCAATTAAACAGAGAGATGTCAATAGGCATTGATGAGTTTCCACATGAAGACAGCAACATTCCTGCTACAAACCTACAGCTTTTGAGGGGTAATGGCTCATGGATTCTAAAAACACGTTTACTCAGAGCATTATTGATCAAGCATCTCAGGAGCCTTAAACATGTGAATTATATCTTTAGTTGTAAGACATAATTTGTACATCTAAGACTTGATCCATTCAGGGAAGATCACAGAATCTCAGTGATGGAATTCAACATTTTTTAATTGCCTTACCTTTAAAAATTGAAAATTGTAACATTAAGTTATGCTTTTGCAACAGGGGAAGCTTGGAAGGTTTTAGAGTTCAGATGATTCACAAAGATGTTGTTTAAAGTTCATATACTTGATGGTGTTTCATCTGTCCATGACTTTTTAAATTATTTAATGTGATAAAATATTCTGGGTTTGTCTTTGTGTGAGAAATGTCATGAAATAATTAGGGTGTGTGTATTTCACAGCACAGAGAGACCAAGTTTCATTACAACAGTGTTTAAACGCCACACCAGAACTTTTGAATGCCACAGTAATATTAATCTTCTAATGCTCTGAAATATTTCATTCCCTGCTTCCTACCCTCATAAAAATATACACAGAGCTGTGGCTTATCTTTGAAATTACCCATTGACATAAAATATGAGACCTATTATTTTCAACTGTGTTTCAAGGAAGTGTTTCTCAGTATGCTTACTAGGCAGAGCAGTTCTGATCTTTAGGCAGGAGCTCCTGTGATCCTGCCCAGAAATCGACCTCCCTGCTTGCCCTTCCCTACAGACTGGTGCCTTCTCACGACACCTGGCTGCTGAGAACTGCCTTTCTTATTTCTTCAAACAATAGCTCATCTCCTATCTTGCATGCTTCTGCAAAGTAGTGAGGATGCCATTATCTGCTGTAATGTCATTATCTCTTGCTTGAATGAGACAAGTCCTGGCCAGAATGCTGGAGACTCAAGGCTTCAGCACATCCACAGTGTCCTGAAGACCTCCAATTTTCCCATGAAGAAGATCAGAGTTTGCTGGACTCCAAGTGAACTAAGTGAGGAATCCATTCCCCTAAGACTACCTGCAAATTCTGTCAGAACCCAAAATTTCATTTGGTTTTCAGAATTTTTTTTGGTGCAATTATACGGACTAGACATGACATATATTCCTTTTCAAAATAAATTAGAACATGCTAGAGAGATACGACTAAGAGCTGAAGTATGAAATACATTTCTTATTACAGAACCACAACAATTATTTTTAAAAAAACACATAGAAAAGCCCAAGATAATTTAATATTAGTAATGTTACAATAGAATTTTTGAGGAATTTTGAGATTGACCAAATAATTTTATACTGAGGATTTTTTGATGTACCAGTTGTCTGTTTTTTTTTGTTTATTTGTTTTTGTTGGTTAGGTTTTTTTCTGTAATACCGTGGCTTCTCTAGTAGTTATCTTGTCAGAAAGCTTACCTGTAAGAAGGTTGGGCAGCTATTTTGTGATGTTCTAACAAAGCAGTAGGTCTCATTTACTCCATGACAATAGCTCCATTTAATACCCCACCTTGGCAGGGAGATGGATACTTTGCAACTGCATCCCTCTGTGTTGAAGTTTATCTCTAGACAACATATAAACACTCCCTGGAAACTATTTAAAGTGGGAGTACATATAAAAGCTGTTTTTTCTTATTGTTTCCTGACTTTCTGGACGCTAACCAAGACCAGCAAATTCTTAAATCCTACGATTGATTTCAGCCATCTGTAAGTTATAAAAGAACTCTGTTCAACCTCAAATACCTGAGCTGATTTCTGTTCTATTGCAGGTTGCTCCACTGTTGAGCCTGCTTTGGTCTGAAATAGGCTTTGGGCTTTTTCCTTCTTCCTTTGTCTGCTTTTTCAGCTTACACCTTCTCTATGAGAATGGTATGAGATGAGGAGAAAAGGTCTCTGAGCCCACCATCCTCTACTTCCCCCACACTGTATTTGGAAGGGTAATATATAAAACTTCACTGGCATAGCCTGGACACTGCTGTCCCAGTAAGGACTGCAGGGAGAAGGAACCAGGGTCTCAGGTTTACTGCTTCTATTTTCTTTTTCTAGCCCTTTCCCCCTGCCCCAGAACAGACAGGTGATCTTTCATCTTACCTTTCTCCTTTGATAAAGATGTAATCGTCTGCATAATAGAACAAAATTTTTGTCTCGTAAACAGTGAAGCTCAACTTTGGAAGATCTACTGATTGCTATTAAATAAAGCAACCCTTCTTCCTCACCACAATGAGTGGATTTTTTTTTCCATAGTCAAGCTTGCTAAGAACATTTTAAGTAATGTTATTCTGGACTGAAACTCTCAGTTCTCAGACTCTTCTTTTTACTTCTGCGAACATAGTGCTGTACTATATGTCAATTTGGTCTTGTTTGTGGGTTCATTTTCCCCTCCATTAGAACAGCATTTCTCTTTTTTTTTTCCTTCTTGTGATATTGTTCAAAGGCTTCTTGTGATGCCTTGAAAAAAGTTATTGATTGTTAGATCATTTCTCTCATTCATTCAGATGTTTTCTGGTCCCCAGATGGAAACATCACAGCTGCTGCTCTGGAATTCACTATCGACTTTTGTCTCTGGATTATCAGAGCCCCCAGCAAAAAGTCCTGAATCCAGGCACCCTCTTTCCCTCTGCTGAGACTTAAAGCTATATGCTTCCAGCTCAGAAGAAGTCCCACTGCCTGTATCTGCCCAGAGTCTGGAGCAGTAAGGCCCTATGATTACTTTCTTTGAGCTATTTTTCTAGTGCTGCTTATTTTTTAGTTTCTGTATAATTTTTCAGCTCTTCACTAGGAGCACCAGATCTCGGAGACCAGTCTCATTTCCTGCCTCCCTCTGCTGTTGTTATTTCTGTGCTGGTCATTTGTTACATGTTTGAGGGCCAGAATCAGCCTGACAAATTAGTAATTTTCAAATTCTGCCTTTTCTGACCAGCAGCCATCTGCTCAGACAAAGAAGAAAGTGGGAAGGATTGCCATGTTTTAAGTGCTTTTCACCCAATCCCTCAAGGAAAGCCTCTTTTTTAAATTCAAAGAGTTGCTGTGATTCAAAGAAAATGCTTATTCTAAAGACTGTTTCCTTTCCATTAAAGTTTATTTATACCGCCCTCCTTGTCTAAGGGTATAATTATGAATGATCTAAGCTTGTACTGAAAATCCTAAATTAAAAAATACATCTGTTGCAAGGATTCTCTCACCAGCAACCTTGAAAATGTCATCCTGTCTGTGCATCCATATATCTGTCTGTCTCTCTGTAGGTTTATGGCTATCCTTTATATGTTCCAGAAGTAAGAGGGATTAGATCACTTTCTTCATACTTTAACTGCTGTATACATTCATGAATGGAATAAAACTATGTAGAAAACGGAATACATTTTATATTTATTTATAGTCACCTTTCAATCACATTTTCCCATGTTAACAACTGAGGAGATTAGATTGTATCTTTCTTCTCCTTGATTTAGAAAGAATCATAACTGTAAGAAAACATTATTAAATGGAAAAAGTTATGTTTAGAAAGAAAAGAGAACTATAGCATGAATGACATGAACTGCAGCAGCATTTGTCCAAAGCAAGGTGCTTTCCTGCCAACAAAGGGAACTCGCTGTAGCCCAACTTTTCTGAATACCTCAGGAAGCATGAGTGAAACACATTTATTTTAATGAAGGCAAATTCTGTCCCAACATTTGCTTTAAATATGAGGACCAAAGAGCATCAGAAAAGGACATTATTTCTTCAGTCCTTTGAAGCTGCTGCCTCCTGATATGTAGCTCCAGGGAGGGCAACACCACACGGACAGTGGATTCACAGCAAAATCTCCACTTGGCAGAAGATATCCAGACAGCACTTTTCACAGTCGGATTTCACCTGACTAATAATCTTATTTTTCATTTTTTAAACATTACAATGAAATGAGTCCATTAAGATGCCATAATGTTAATTAACATTGTCATAAGTTCTTCCTTCATTTCACTTACATGCATTTTTCAAAGGTACGTTGTGGAAATGATTCTTTTACCCTGCCATTTGCCTATATATCATCTCATGCTAGTACTGAAAGGTTAAATGTTATAATTTATGCTAATTTTAATTTTCCCTAGTGCCATAGGCAGTACAAATCAAGCAGCAGCAATTGATTATACATCACTGACAGTATAAAACAGAACAAACATACAGTTCCGTCAATGAAAGGCCTGTGCCAGGTCAGGCATAGTTAGGTTGTTATGGCCTCCTGAGAACAACAGTCAAAGCCAAGCTATAATGATGATATGAATATTTATTTTGTGCATAATTTTGGATCCAAGCCATATTAATAAATAATTTTTCATGGTACTGTTGTGCCTCAAGAAGTGTGATGGAAAGGCTGTTTGCCTTTGAAGAATTTTGTGCAAGAAATATCAGGTGTACATTTGGGCTTTGGCTTTTCATAGAGAGGTCTGATATTGTAGAGGTCAAGCAGAGTTTCACTGAAGCATGTTTCTGTACAAGAACATGTAGGTTATAGTTTCAGGAGTAGGAAGAACCCAAGGTCGGGCTTAGGCCGTCAAGAAGCAGAAACATATCACTGGCTTGATATCATCTGGCAGCTAATTTGTTCCCCTGTCATTATCATAAAGAGTATCTTTGGAGCTGAGGAATGATAGTCAGGTTCTCAGATAGAGCTTTTCAAACAGCCAGGATAAACACCCAAGTTGTTAATTTACTCAGGTCTTAAACCCTTCCCTCCCACAGCACAAGACAAGGCAACATATCACTGTTGTGATGTGTTGTTGTGAAGGCTTAGACCTCTTCAGAGCACATTTTTGCTCTTACTCTGCTCCTCCAAAACTTGCATTTTCTCCACAAATGCAGCGTCACCCTGGATGGCAGGCACTTATTTTCATGGATTAATGGCTCATTCCTTGCTCTGCAACCTACCTTGTAAGCTAATGAAACAGAAGTGAGAAATGACATCACAGGCTAAGAAATGTTGGGTAGCAACTGGTGCTTCAACATCGTGGGACAGAGGCTTAATTGCCATGAAAGACAGGCTGAGATGACTCGAAGCTCTTGGAGTCAGAAGAAAATGCCATTTGGAGGAAAACAGAAGTGACCCCTGCAGCTATTGGCAGTACAGGGAGACACAGTCTGCGCTGGGAAATGTGGTTATGTGTCTCAAGAGCTTTTCGGCTCCTGAGCATTCCCCTGCCTGGGTAAAAGCCACTGTGGGCACCTTGCTGGAAAGATACTGATGAGCTGCAGAGAGGGTTGTAGTCTTGCTGGTACGTGCAAGAGGACAATCAATGCCACGTTGCTTATGGTAGAAGGAAATGGAGCATTGACGATGGGATTAGGGAATTATTGCCTGACAGGAGGCCAAGTGGGTAACCCTATGAGACAAAGACAATTACACACTTACACAGATCACAGAAGATGGGAAGAAGATTCTTGCAACAAAGCAACAACAACTGAAAGGCAAATGATGCTATAAAACTTTTTCAAAAATACTTGATAAATTTCAGCATACAAATCCTGTTGACTTTTAATTGGAAGTCAATTTGAGTGGTTTCAGCACTGTAACTACAATAGCCATTCTTGCTGATTTTTATGTGTCCAAAACTTATTCAATGTTTGTGTGACAAAGCTTAAAATAGAAATAGGGATTTAGCTTGTCCACATATCAGCTTTCCATTACAACATGATTTTTGTTAGAGACATATTTATGAACAAAGCTGTTGTACCAAAAAATTAGAATGCTACTTTTCAAATTCAGTGCTTTAATTTAAAGAAGACACCATTATTTTTTTTCATGTAGCTATTGCTTCTTGATTTAGAATTAGTGAAACACTGGTTGCTTTAACCCAGATGGTTTCTTCCCCACTCATAAGGATTGGTTACTTTAGCACAGATGTCTCTTTTTCTTCCATAAGGCATATTAGAAGGAAAACAAAGATTCACATTTAAGCAATAAATAATAACAACTACCATCCCTATTGGCTTAGATATGTCCAAATCCAAAACCACAGCTTAAAGTTACTTTAAAGTGTGTTGGACCACAGCTTACAGTCCTTTCATTTTGCTTTCTTTTTAAAAGATTTGACTTTGTTGACGTTTTTTGCACAGTTTCAATTGATCTTTATTGAAAAAGAATAAGGATGGAGGAGACTGACAATTTTATTTGACAGATGATTAATAACTTTGCTTAGATCTGGCCTGAAGTGAAACCACAAAGTGTTTGATAAGGGATGGATAAAATATGGTTTGCAGGCAGTTGAGAGTTTAAGGGACATAAAATGGCTGAATGGCAATCTTAAAAATGCAAGGTAGAGAGCCGTGAGGTCATGTTAGCACTGCTCTAATGCCCTTTCATCCTGGGGTTATTCCAGCTTTTCTTCTGATCGCTCTTGGCTCATGGTGGAGGAGTCTCCTTTGGTACATGTGCAGAAATGTCTGTTTATGAGCAGATACCTCCCTTTGTGCTCAGGAGAGTGGCTCAGCCTTATGTCCCAAAGTCTCCAGGTCTGGCTTGAAGCACCAAAGCTGGGTCTGAGGTCAGCACAGAACCTGTGGGTCCTGCTTAGGGCCCTTGGGCCAGCCTGCTCTCCCTTGCCATAAGGAACTCTTCTCTTCTTCTCTGTCAAGCACCACACCAAAATGGTATCCTTGAAATTCCCCATAAATGTCAGCTCTTTGCTTTTCTCCAAAACGAATGTGGTCTGGCCCAAAGTAAGCTTGAGTGCAATTGAAAACAAAATTCTTTTATGCCAACAATTTTTCTCAGTCTTTTTAGCCAGTCCAGGTTTTGTTACTGCAGGGAAAAGTTGGTTGTAAGGATTTATATAATTTATTTAATTAGTAATTTTTGTAAAAGAAAAATTAATTCTGTTACTTATGGTGATGGGTCATGCCAGGAATAACATTTTGTATCTATGGCTTAACACGATACGCCATTTTTAAAGGACCTTTTCCTAAAATTTAATTTTAGATTTGAGACTATGGAGCATTTAACTTTCCTTCAGGAGGATATTTTGAATAAAAATAACAAGAAACTGCTTTACTAGAATATCAACTACGCTTGACTGATATTAACCATACGAAAAAATGTATGGGACATATAAAACTCACATAAGAACTACAGTTAAGCCTACTCATATTTTTCTTTTAAAATGGATGTCCAAACTTTAAAAGTCCGTATGTTATTCTTCTTAAGATCCAAATATATTTTTGGAGACTGAGTTCCTACTGTTTGCAATAATGAACACCTCATGGATGGCAGAAAAAAAAATCAACTTTCCTTAATGCTACTGTTGGCCAAAGGGAGAAAAACATTTATAACAAGATATCCCCTGTAGTAGAACTACACTTTCCACCCCTCCCTTGGTGGAGAATGAAGCATTTCAGGGAAGCCTGGTCACCTCCACTCCCTGTTTTGTTGCCTTTACCCTGGAGGTTTGCTCCAGAGCAAACCCCATGGGACTCAGCCTGGTGTTAAGGCTGAGGTAGCTGCTACAAGTAACTGCTTTCTCCCTGAGTGCCACAGAGCAAGGACTGACCAGAGTCAATGACAAGGTTCCTTGTGACTTCACTGGGTGTTGGATGCTTCTCAAGCAGTCGGTCCAGGACATCCTGCCTGCCAGAGCCCGTGGAAACTGGGGACAGCACATGGAACTGGTCTGATGCTGGTCTGAGCCTCTCACAGCACAGTGTTCTGGCTCCTCAGGATATACACTGCCTTGTTAGGTGTCCTATATTGTCTTCTGTAAATATAGTGAGTAATGCAAAAAGTGTTTACTAATGAGGCTTAAAATTTTCCTTCAAATGATATTCTTGCATAATTTACGTGCTTGTGGTTTGCTGCCATTATATGCACCAACTTGTGGCCTATCCCATTCATTCATGCTCTCTGGGAAACATGCTCCTTTGAGAGTTGCAGATAATTTCGTTCTCCCTCTTTTAGTAGGATGCTTCATTAGCTCTGTGCCAGTTGTCTTAGAAATGCTGGTTTAACGGGCTGAGCAGTCTGAGGGTTTTTTGGAGCTGAGGCCTCTAGCACTGGCACGTGCACCTTATGCATGTCTGAGGGTGGCCATGACGCCTGAAGACAGCCTGGTTCAGGCCTCGGTGATCAGCACCATACCCTCCGAAAGTCAGAGGTTACATTTCAAGGACCAGCTCCGCTCCTTGGGTTGCCGACCCCTGGTGATAAGAAGTCTGCTTGGAGCAAGGTCACAGCAGCACAAACCACCTGCCCATCACCCGGTGCCAGGGGCTGGGAGCCAGGTGAGCCTGTGCCAAAAGTGCAGGAGCCAGGAGGGGAATGGGAGGGGAGAAGCCTGGGCAGAGGCTGCTGCAGCCCTGCCCCTGGCCAGCCTCCGCTGGCAGCGGTCCTGGGGAGCCAGGATGAGCTTTGCAGAGCTGTCTTTCCCCTTCACTAGACTCCCTGCGAGAGGCTGAGGACACAAGGACTGCAGCTGCCTTCATGGGTGAACTTGCTTTCTTCAGAGGTCTGGCTGCAGCGGGGTATCTGACATGTCATAAGCACAGGCTTAAGTTCTTAAGGATTAAAGCAAAAGTTAGCTAATCTGATTCTCCAAACAGCAGCAGAGGATGGTGCTAACAGCTGTCTGAAGCTGCTGTGGCATGGCACAAGTGGCTGGGAGGTCCTAAAGAAAGAGCTGGAGGGGGTGTTTTGCAGCATTCCTAAAAGTGACTGTCAGCAAACCAAAGGGTACCACGTCCTCGTCCTCCTCAGTATTTTGAGGACCAAGCTGTGAAAGCACAGGAGCTGTTTCTGCAAAGTTCACAGCTGCTACTTCGTGGTTTGCTTTTGCTTTGTTCTTGGTCCTCAAGATAGGACAAGGACTTTACGCTCTATGACAAATAATACAGATGGAATGTAAATATTGGAAGAATCAGCTTTAACTGTAACAAATATAGCTAATGGTCAAACATTTGGCTTACGTCCATACCCATTTTTATTGATATATAATTGCCAAATCTAAACTATTTGATCTGAATTGGTAGTGGACATTCAGAATGACCCAACTAGGCAAATATCATATAAAGGCAAGTTCCAGATGAAATTGCCAGAGGAGCCATTCTTCAGAAATCCCAGCTGTAAAATACTGCCTCCCAGCTCATGAGACAACTGCAAGAAGCAAACATGACTTTAATTTAAGAGTAAGTTTCTCAAGGAACTTTAACTTTTATTTAAGGTCTGGAAATCTGTGTATCTGTAGGAAGCTATATGTAAAATGCATTTTACTCTTTGAAGCAGAAAGCTTCTAAGGAACTTAATTAATTCTGGTTTTAACATGGATGATGATATCCGTCTCTTAGTTTCATGTACTCCAGGTGACATACTGACTTTATTTAGGAGCCTCTCAGTTTATGTGAGCCAAGACAGTTCTATAGATGTGCTGATATAACTCTGCTGAGATACCACATGCAGATTGCTTTTTTTATGACTTTGAATATTTATTTGAAGTTTTCATTTCAAGAGATTTAGGTGGAGTCATTCTGCCTGATGAATACAGTTGTGGATTTTTTTTTTTTTCCCCTGATGTAAAAGAGTTTGCTTCCCCCATCTGGCCATGTGTCCATTGTGTCGATTTCTGCAGCTCCGTTGTTCCAAAAAAAAGCACATAGACTCATGTGGTTGAAGTAATCTGACTCCCAGCCATCTATTGACATAGCTTTAGTCACCCAAATACAAACCTACCTCAGACTCTTTCATATTCAATCCCCAAAACCAGATTTTGCAGCCTGTTCTTTCCCAACGCCATTCCCAGTTTAGACCTGTAATTCTCTTTCCCACATTGTTCCCTCTGGTTCTGCTATCCATAGTCTTTTCCATGACCCCATGGTTCTCTTGCCTGCCCCGTCTGGAAGCTTCTCCCACAGCTCCTCCTAAGTCCAGGGAAAGCTATGAGGCACATCTGAGCATCAGTCCTGCCTTCAACAACTTCTTACATTTGTGGCCTCTATACTTGAATGACCTTTAAACAAAGATTTTCAGAAGAACTATAAAAGGCTGCAAGAGGAAAGCAACAAAATAAATACATTTAGAGTTAATATCTCCAAGAGAAACATCTGTTTGTTCCTTTGAGTAACCAAAAGCAAATACACGTGTTCAGAACATGCTACAGACTAATGCCTACAGCTGACAAAATGAACTTTCCATTCAGTGTCATTAATAATGAATTAAAAACAATTTTTGTAGTGCTAATATAGCACTTTTAGTTTTATTAAATAAGTAATTGCACTTTTTATTTTTTATATTTTTTAGGTACATATTGTAGCATTTAGACTGCCCATATCTTCAAATTTTAGAAGCTTCAGTAGATAACTACTATCTCGAGAAGTCTTTTCTCACAGGGAATTCACTTGTAGGACTTCACTTAACTGGAGCAGCCTTCTAATTAGTAACAAAATTAATATTTAAAAAATAATCAGAAAAAATATACACACTGGAGTGTGCAAGAGTATTAAATACAAGCAGCAGAAGACAGCACTGATCAAAACATTGCTGGAGTGCCACTTGTGTTAATCTGGGTGCCATGGGCTTGGGAACATGGCCAGGCTGCACCTTTGTTCATCACAGGCATACTGAACACTACCCTTATGCTCAGGAGAAGTGGAAATGAAAGGCCAGTAAGGAGCTGCTGGCTCTGCAGTGCTGTGCTGGGTTTGGGCTCCCAGATGAGCCATGGAAGGTGACTGAAGTCCCCAAGTCCTCACAGAAAGCCTTACACTGCACATGAGGACGATTCCTTCTCACCTTGCTGGATGCGTATGAGAAACCTGGCCCCAGGGCTCAGACTGAATCAATGGGGTTTGGGAGACTGGGGGAGTGTTCAGAATACTTAAAAGAAATATTCTGTTCCTGCAAATCAGCTTTTGCTCCTTGAACCCTGCGTGTGGCCGTACATATATAAGCATCTCACTTAGAAGAGATTTGTTTGTAGACTTTGTGACTGTAAACATTTTTGCACAGTGAAACACTTGTGCTCCTCATATACTGCCCTTCTGTATTCTTCAGGAATTTTTCACTCATCTAGGCAGCAATGCAATTTCGAACTTTCCCAGGGTAGCAGTAACCTCCACTCTTCACTTTCAGTAATATGTTCCATATGTTTCTTGATGATCACACACATGAAAAATCATAGAGTATGTGTCAGAGTATACAAGTATGGATTCGGCATCCATCGCCTTCCGCGTGGTACCTCTCCTTGGAGGGGGGAGATAAGTTCAGTACATTAACCACACAGGGAATGCAAACACCCATTTAATGGGTGTCACAGAAAAACACAGTGTAGGTGAAATCATCCCACACTTCCCATTACTAAAAACAACATGAATCAGAAAGCAACTTCCTCTACAGGCTCAGTTTTCTGAGGTGTGGGTGAAGCCCTAAACATGATCTCCCACATCCACAGGCAATGCTCCAACATGCAGATGAAGCGAGATCTGACATTCCTAATGCAGCAGTTAATGATTTGTTGATTAAATACCACATTAGAATTTATTTATACAATAGAAAACATATTTTACAATTCTTTTCTCATATTTAAATTTCTAACCTCTCCTTCTGGCAACAAATCTAGTTTAGATCCATTGAACTTATCTTTCTGTGATGATAGAAATAGAGGCAAGGAATATTGATTTCAGTGGGATGTTGAGATCCAGCCATCTGTTTGCCAAGCATGATTACTTTCAGTTAATTTCCAATTAAGCCCAGAAAAGCCACCAAAAATAGTCACTTTTGGATGTGACAGACAGCTTAGACTGGAGACATTTTAAAAGAACACAGTTTCAAGTTGTTCTCCGCTTGCTTTCTGAACAGTTGGCCCTGTGACATTTGGCCAACCAAAAAAATGAGCATAATTTTGAATGGCCTCCTTGCACCATCTACAGGATTCGGTAGGACATTTTGGAGGTCACAATTTTAAAAACAGAAGTCCTTACCTCAGAAGTAGTGCCAACAGAGGCAGCAAGCAGAGAAGAAAGGTCCCTGTCCTAGTTGGGAAGTTGAGTGCAGCAAAAAGAAATTTGTGTATATGAAACAGAAACAAGTCACAAGTGCCTATCTGCTGTAGTCTGTAGCAAGAGGGATGAATAGGACTCTACACCCTAGAAATTGGAGAGTTACTATGGAAAGATGTCAAAGACAGCAGAAATTACTCCTATATACCTTAGAAAAAGAACTGCATGGTGACCAGGCATCTTCTGCAACTTAAATCACTGTAAATAATCTGGCACTATGATTTGAAAATAAAAATTTGATCCATCACAGAAACATTCAAGAAAAAAATCCTTAGGACTTCCATTTTACAAATACTTCATGTTGCTTTTCATATTTTCAAAAAGTATTTTAATTTTTCCGCCCCTAGGAAGTGTTGTCAACTTGTATTTTATGTTGTTCTCCTACAGTGAGTGAGGTGCATCTTTTCAGTGCACAGAAAAGCAAAACAGCCTATGGAAGATGTAGGGTAATATAAAACTCTACAGCATATGCTGCTTCACCAGGGAAAGGAAGCTTGTCACTCTACTCAATAAAAGACATAGAAATACCATGGGATTTTTCCCCCTCCAATTGGGCCCCAAATGTTCTCATGCTATACTTGTAATGTGCATTACTAGCTGATTAGAAGTGACATCAATTAGTCACATGTCTGTGTTTCTGATGGAAATAAAAATGAGCTTCTGTACACAAAATCTCAAATTCATCTCTACATTGCCTAGGGATTTTTCCTTCTGCAATATTAGTTATCGGTTTAATATAATATTGTTGACTTAACAATGATATATTTCAGGCTGAAGGCAGAAATGCATTTTGCATTAATAAATTGTTTTGAGATGGGCTTAAAGAATATTTCATTATATAAGAGAGGCGGCTATAAAACCTATTTGGTGGTCTTTCAATCACTGCTACCTGTGGCCTATTTATGTGGATGGCATTCATCAGTATGGCAGGAAATATTAAACAAGTGCTAGACAGTTATTAGCTCTCCTCAAGCAGAAGTCCTCATACCCTCTATTCATATACCATGGGAAAAATTCACTTGGTATTTTCTTTCTTGCAACTGTTCTGCTGTTCATAATTTGATGGAAAATTGATTAATCGCACATTTAACTCAATGCAAGATCTTCTGCACTGTAATAAATTATGGCCATTAATCAATAAGTACAAAGTAATTCCAGGAGTCTGGAGACATGCTGGTTTCTAATAGAAAAACTTGTGCTTAGGCCTTCTTGCCAGTGACCACTTCATCTGAGGTATTTTGCACCTGCCTCAATCCAATTAGATGACATAATTAATGAATCTTGGTGCAGTTGATAATTTGTTATACAAAAGAAAGAATGTTTTGGCACATCTATTAAGTCCTGATGTACAAATCTTTGCAAAGCGGGGAATACTAGGAACCCAAGAGGGGAACCTACAACCTCTGCTACTGCAAAAGAAATGTCTGTTTATTCCAGGGCACTGAGTATGCAAATTTTACTGAACTTTAAATCTGCACATTTCCTTCTCCTGTGTTTAAAGGGAAACTGTGCAGACACTTTGCATGCCATCTTGCTTCTTTCGTGACAAATTAAATGGTATGATTACAGCAAGCATTCAGGAAGTTTTATTTCCCAGGCAATCTAATCAATGCGTCCCTGGCTGCGTATCGGTTACAGTTTTACATATCGCAATCCATTTGCACCTGTTATGCGCAGCTAACATATAGACACTCAATGGATTTTAGTGAGAGAAAGAGTGTGAAGATAAAAAGAACCAGTCTGCTGCTAATTCTGTCACTAGGAGACGCCATGAGCAGATTTTATTTAGAGACTTTGAAAAACAATTAGCTGAGGATTATAGGACTAAAAGGCCTTTACTTGCTGTACCTGGAAAATACTTTGCCCATTTAATGCCTTCTAAGCTGTCATTGTGCTTGAACTTCAGTCCCAGTGATTAATGAAAAGCTGCAGGGCACAGCTAGAAGCTAAAGTCTCAATTATGGAAAAGCAGTAACTAGTTTAATGTGCTGATGCTTTTATACCTAAACTGACAGCTGTGAAAAATGGCAATATTTCCAATCATGCTTTAATAATTTATCATTAATTTATTGGCATGTCCAACACACTTTAGTCCTACTGTTCTTTTTCTCCTTTTAGGCTCATGGCATTTCAATACTGAAGAGCAAAATCTGTTGCAAATCTCTAAGGACGAACGTCCTTATGGTGCCTGAGTGATTACTGTTTGCAGGCAGTCAGTATTATCAAGTAGTCCATAGTTTATCGGCATAGATACAGCATGAACATTTTTGTGGGCTATCATATGTGAACGTGTTTCATTAGCTGCTGCTAAATTGCTCTAACTCCATCCACTTCAGTGGAGTTAGAGCAACTGAAGAGCATAGATGGCTTTGTGGGACTGAGGGCAGTCAGCCTCATGCAGGCATTTTTCGTTCGTCAGCCCAGCAAGCTCCCTGGATGGAGAACAGGAGCTGTCTAACTGCTCTAAATCAAAAATTAAATTTGGAAAGTGTCCCTTTTGAAGAGCACAGGCAGAGTCTCACCTGCTATGATATCTGTGGAAACATTATTATGTTTAATACTGAACAATTGAATCAGTGCAGCTAAGTCAATTTAAACCAGCTGAAAATCTACAGTCCATTTATTTTTGAAATATTTTGAATTTTTTCTTTGCTGTTTTGGTTCTTCCTGCTTATTCGGTTTCTCCTGACAAGGTGTACGAACAAAGGAAGAGGAACAAAGTCAAATAATAAAACCTTGTTTCAGTGCAATTTTCATGCTGAATTTAGTTTGTCATGGTTCATGGTTGTTCCCAGGTCTGCTGGGGACTGGACAAACACTCATGAAAATTGACAAATATTAATTTCAAAGTTCATTACTGGGTTTTTTTACAGCAGAAGTTGACCCTGTTTTATTTTTCATCTGATACTCCTGTCATTTATAAAATCTTAGTCATCCAAGCAGGAGTGCCTCTGAGTACTTTCTTTTTCACACAAAACCTCAGTTGTATTTATACTTTTGCACCCATTTCTCTTTATGTAATGGCTGACACAGTCTGGGTGAAACTCACTGCAATTTTTTTGAGGAACTTGATGACTCCTGAGCTTTTTTGCAAAGCTCATGTAGCCCTGAATGGTAGCTGAGCTCTTCCTGACAGCCTGGTTGTCCTGATAGTTGACCATTCCTGGACTGAGAAGCAGACTGACCAAACAGTGGGGAAAGTTATTCTGCACTGTTTGATGTAAACTACTACAAAATTGCTATCTGGCTGTCATTCATGAACTGGCTGAATAGGAGAGACACGGCTACGAGAGAATGTTAACACCAATTGATGTAACAGTCTAACAAGTATAACATATTATATTGCTGGACCGTTCACAAAAAGCTGCAATGTGTCCAATTTGAATTGACATGATGGAAAAGATCTGTCAAGTGGGTTGTTCCATAGATTAAGCGTTTGCCGTTTCCTATTTAAAAAAAAAAAAAAAAGAAAGAAAGATTTTTTTTTTGCCTTTGTTTGTATTTATTTTTGGGATTTTTGTTTGACATTTTGATCATTTTGATCATTCTTTTCCATGCAGACAGAGTTTATACTAATTAGTTAACAGTTCAATTATTATCAAAGGGAGTTTTGAATGGAAAGGAACCAAGTTCCCAGCCCTGCTCTAACTATGTGTTTGAGCACCGAGTGAAGCACTTCATTAGGAACCCTGAAAATGGGCAATGGAAAGTGAGTCATTAGTAATACTTATGCATACTACTGTTCCTTAAAGGAATTGAGTGCCTCTTTTGGGAATTTCTGCCTGGAAAAGAAGGCTTATTCTAATCCATATTATCTGTCATGCTGTAGACCTAATACTGTCTTTTAGCAACATGTGAAAGAGTGGAGAAATACAACAAAACACATACAGGTGGCTGGGATGCCAAGGTGTATCTGGATTTGTGAGGTTCACGTCTGGTTATTACTGGATGTAAAGCCAGACACCAGCAATCCTACTATTAACACTCTACTACCCTCTATTTTTCAGGCTCCTACTTTGAGCCTTGATTACAGCAATTCGGAGGATGTATGCAAACCAATTCCAGCTACTAATTGAAGGAATTCTGCTAACTTGAAAAGGCTATGGAACAAATAACAATTGGCGAGTATGGGGTCTTTTTCTCTGTGGAGCACCCTTCATAAAGTGACTTATATCTTGAACAAATTTGTCATTAGATTCTTCACAGATAGGAGACAGACTTTGAAAATCATTGTTCATGTTGATATTATTGTACATCTAAGAATATTTGGTATTTTCTTTAAAGCCCCAACTGTTGAAGCTATCTGATTGTTTAAGACTCTTAGTTTCTATTAAGAAAAATAAAAATTTAATTCCATTGCTTCTTGATTGAGGAGAAGTCTTGAAAGTATGTATCCCAAAGGCCAACTTGAAAAGGCAAATAAAAAAAAGAATATATTTTTTTTTAATTTAAATTTTAAAATCATCTTTCTCAAAAACCTCAATGTCTATTGGGAATGACAGCAATTTTTGAATTTCCAAAGTTAACACAGATGTGAATGTAACTGTTACCATAGATTACGTTTCTTTTTAGTGTGGTTAAATGCAAAGTTTGCAAGATCCAGCTCCTGTATCTAGTACCTCTATAGCAATTTTTAGTTGAGATATGCTCCCTAAAGATTGGTTCACATCTTTGCTGAGACAACCATTTAAAACATGGAGAAATCAGTTTTGCAAAGTATTTCTTCAAGTTACCTTGTCAGAAACAGTCAATGTTTTCTTAAACTGATTTTTAAATATGGAGATGTGTCATTGGGTAGCCACTGACTATCTAGTCACTGGCTGAACACCCCTTCTCTCTCTCTCTCTCTCTCTCTCTCTCTCTCTTTCTCTCTCTCTCTCTGTGTCTCTCTCTCTCTGATTGAGAGGCTGCTGGAGGACCACATCTCAGGATCCTTTCTGGGAGATGGATGGCTGCAATAGAATTTTATCCCATGCTACTTCCAGATGAGATTGTACCATTTCTGTTAGAGCAACCTTCTGTTTGTGCTAACGCAGGCAGGTTGACAAGAATGCATTTGGGCATTTTTACAGGAACACATCTAACTTATATACGGTATTCCATGTATTTGCATTAGTCTCCAAGTAATAAAATAAAAAAAAGAATTAATTTCATGTTTGTCATCTTAAATGCACTCTCTTAATAAGCTTAAACCTCTTACACTTATACCTGTGCTTTATCTCTTCACAAGCGGCCCCATGCTTCCTAAAAATAGTTCCTTTCCACTATGAGAAAGTGTCTCTTCCTCTGCTGCTGAATTGGATAAGAATATTGTCCATTCTGCAATAGAGGGATTTGTCTCACTTTCCCACTGCCTTAGTGAGGTATTTTTAGCAGCTATTAAAGTTAGCTTAATCCAAATATTATTTACAGTAGAAGCACCAGATATTTTAGTAATGTCATTTAATACATATAAGTCTAGAAAATGCTGAAAATTCAGTCCTATTGACACTTTGATAAGGTCAAGTATTTTCTATCGAAATTCTGTGGCTCTGGAATTCAGTACCAGATGATGAGTGTCTCAGGTGCAGTGCAGGTATTTAATTGGTGTGATCCTTCACAAAGTATGTGTGACAAAAATAAGAAAAAATTAACTCACAGTCAAGGCTTCTCAGCACCTTCACTGGCACAGACTGCTTTAGGACCTGGTTTGGCCATAATCTTTGTCTATCATAGCCAACACTGAGTGTTTCTCTGGTCATTGCTGCCTGAGAGCAGTATTCCCATGAGGAAGATTTCATGCTGCTGGAAGTGTTGTCTTGTTGGACTTTAGGACAATCTAAAAAATGTCATGACAAAGTACCAGTTTGTCACTAACTTCTGGAGCTGCCTAAGTACCTTAAAACATAACATTCTGTGTCTTGTGCCAAAAGCTGCTAGATTTCCTAGTGAACAACTTTCACTGAAGGTCAAAACCAGTCAGACATTTTCTCAGACTGTTATGTCACAGTGGGGTTACACAGACACCTGAAGTTGTGCTCGAGGAGGTATATGTACTTTTCATGCTTTGCACTGAAGTACCAGAGAAAATATAACAGAGTGGAGTTATTCCAATTGATTTCAACAGGTCAAGCTCAACTGCGCTACATGAGATGTGAGAAAGACAGATTCAACAAGCAACAGAAAACAAAGGGCTCTGTGTCACCTTGGTAGCGACTAACGGGTGCTGCAGCTGGGAGTCAGCATGCTGAAAAGCTCCAGCCCATAAAGGCATCTTACAGTTTAGCCTCATGTCACACACAGCTTGGTTTGGAACATCACTCACAAAGTGGCAAAATAAAGCACCACTTATAAGGAAACCGGGTCTTCAATTTTTTTCTCTAACCGTGTCATTCCTCATTCATTACACTGTTTGCCCAAACTCTGTCTCAAGAGCTCAGGTAGAAGTTGGACTTTCTTGTCAAGCAAGAAAGCAACATCCAACCTTTCCTAACTCCAAGAGACATTGGCTGGTTTGGGCTGTGGTTGTAAGAATAACTGGAAATTCTTCTTCTGACTGCCAGTCCGGGACTTCCCAGCTTCTTCTTTATAGCCCAAGAACTTGTCCCTCATGTAGTGATTGCACCACCTGTGCATTGCCTTGGTGTAGCCATAACACAACCTTATTCTTCCCCGTGGGGGATGGTGGAGATTGCTTTCTCCTGAGCCCTGGCCCATGTATCTTACAGGGATACTATTTTGTGGTAGAAAGTGAAGGAGCAGCCAATTATTCTTCACCTTTTCTTGCCCCCTTGCCCTTCCCTTAAAAGTGAATCTAGCCTGGAATAGTTCACTAAAAGTCACATTTCACAGAACAGTTTTTCAGAGCACCTTTTCTTTTTCTTTTGTGCAAGCTGAAGTCATGTTTGACCACGCTGTGACACTGAAGCCTATCCCGGATGAATAGAAGTGATTGTGTCCCTGGCCCAACTTGGGGTTTTACATGCTGGCTCTACAAGGAAGGGTGTTGCATGGGTTACATTACCAGGAAACATTTACTACACGATAGAAAAAGGATTCTTTTTTGTTTTAAAATTAAAAGAAGGCATCAAATCTGAATACTAAGTCAGGGGGCTCACTGGTAGACCCTGCAGTGGGGGGATGCACTATTGATTGAAATATCAGTGGTGGGAAGTGAGACATTGTCTTCAATGCAGACTACCTAAACACTCAGAAGTCAGGAGATAATATGTGCTCTGATTGATGTATTGAAGGCACACTCACAGTACCAGGATAGTGCAGTGGGAAAGTTCAATTTCAGATGTCTAGGGCAGGAGCAGATCGTTTGATAAGCCCTCTTTAGGTGTATAACAACTTGGAAAGTTATCTCCAAGTTTTGATAATCACTTTACCTTCTGAGACTGCCAATCTATTTCTTAACTGTTCTTTTTAGTGTGAAAAAGTCTCCCATTTCTATTCTCTGCCCTACATACTTGGGTCAGGAAGCGAACATCCTATTTTTGCAGCTTTGAAGCAAAATGGATATATAAGCAGCTGATTTCTTCACAGAATCCTTCTCAGACATTCTTTTATTATTTTTTTTACAAGAGGAGTCCTCACTATTTCCCCAGTCTTTACCTTAAAAGAAATAGGGCAACACAACTAAGAAGATTCACAATTTTACCTGCTGAAGGGCACAGTAGTCAATGGTATTCAGCCCTGCAAGGACCTGCTAATGTTATTTAAACTGTGTCCCAATTAGAAAAAATGGTTCTTTAAAATTTCTTTTTTGAATAGCAGACACGATAATAAAAAGGTATTTTAAAGAAATGTTCTGAATTTTCCACTAACTGAATTTTCTGAATATATTCTGAAATATTCTGAATATATTCTGAAAATATTCTGAATTTTCCAGCACTTTTTATTTGAAAGCCACATTTTTGTTTGACAGATGAACAGGTTTTGTTTGTTTTGAACAGTCTTGCTTCAAGAACTCATGGAAAACACATTTGAATCTGTCTTATTACAACTTCCGGCTCAGTTTTGACTCGGGAAGAGTTCTGGAGAAACAAGATTACATGGACTAACTCCTGTCTGGGACAAACACAGCCGACTTTAGATGCACATTTTGTTCTTACATGTTCTTATTAGCAGGGATTCTGTTTCTTTGCTAAAATGAGTTGTTCAGCTTCAAGGTGCCTTTTCATAAATATAAAACCAGATGATTTCTTGCAAGCAAAAATTCTGGGGAAGGAATAATGAGGAATCATTTTGGGAAGGAAATTAAGGGAGACACTTTAATGTAGGCAAACACAACATATGACAGTAGCATTGCATTGCTCTGTTAAACAAGTCATTCAGATTTATATATTGAAGTCTCTGTTAGTAGTTAATCTGCTGCTGGCCACCTGCAGAGGAGGAATGGAAAAGGTTCCTTTTGATCTCTTTTGTGAAATGACCTTTAAGGGTGAAAAAATATAAAAGAAAATAAATGTGAATGAACCTTAAAAGGTTTGGTACAAATATTCTGTCGGGAACTGTTTGGTCCTTTAAAAGGATGTCCATATAGGATACAAAATGCATGAAAGAGAGTAACATCTGTGCTTTAGGTCAAGAAGGCTCATCACCCATTAATGTAACTCAGCTAACTTCTTACAAGTCACTGAGATGTGGTGTTAGTCTGGTGAGTTACTCTGTGAGTGTGCTGTGTCTCGTCTGAGGAGAGCAGCTTTGAGTATGGAAATGAAGGAGGGAAGGACAGCAATTTAAACTCTGCTAAGCAATACATCTCTTCTTGACAAGGGTTACCATTCAGGTGTGGTGTTTTGCTGACCCCTATGTAGTTTATGCATCCCTGTGCCTAAACTCCTGGTCTTTGTCTTGTACCTGACTGTTGGTTTGGATTCAATTTCAATGGCAGGAGTACAGCTTTAATCATGATTTATACCCATTTCAGTAGAAGGGGCCAAAGCAAAACTCCTTCAATCTTGTCTAAATCAGCAAACACTAAAGATTCTCCCATGCATGGAAATAAAACTGAGCACTTGCACCTTACTTGCATCTTTGTGTGTAAATGGGGCTAAATGTCTGAAAATCATGCTCATGACCTCTGAGTGGGCAGAGATAATTCTGACTATTATACCTCTCCTCTTTCCTATGATCCTGGATTTCTCAAACTGTCTGTAAAAGCCCAGGTTCTCCTCTGACCCTTGCACGTACCCAGACACCAGGAAGACATATGTTTTAACAGATAATGGCTCCATTGTGTGAGTACTGTCAGTATCATATCAATGTGACATAAATACAGCAAATTAGCCGTATGTTACTTATATCAGAACTGCTTCAGCTCTCTGCGTGCAATGGAAAAGGTGCAAGTGAAAGCTCTCTGAAGCAGCATGAGTCTTGTCCTTTTTTAAATAGTGCTTCTGTGAAAACTGCAGCAAGTTTTAGATTTGGTACTAAATCAAGGCTATTTTTTCCCCAAAAATAAGAAAGAGCAGAGGTTCATAATTCACTTAAGCAGTAGGAAATTGGTACTTTGGAAGAATTTTCCTTAAGGAATGTTATTGCCAGTCTTGACCATACACGTGTGAAAATGATACATATCTTGTGCATATCACTGTGTGCTTCTGTCCCTGACACTATCATAAAGTAGCTTCTTTCATGACTAAAAGACAAATTAGTTAAGAGAGCTCTTTGCAAATACCTTTAGTTTTGGAGACTCAAATTCATTAAATTCCTTTCTACTGTATCTTCACAGATTTCAGAAAATAGATGTATTTAGTTTCCTGAAAAAGAAAATTTTCATTGTGACTGTTTTTGTCTTCTAGGCATTTGCGAGGTGGTACAGCCATTGATAAGGGACAATACTTCTTTTGTCACTCAAGAAGTATTGCAAAATGATATCCTGAGAAGTGATAGAAAAAATCAAATCAGACTTTTTTTGACCAGATGCATTTCCCATTCTAGATACATGACATTGTTTTATTCATATAAAAACATATGAATAATAAGATGATATCAAATAACTTCTGGAAATAAATACGTTTGAATTTGTAAATTTTTACTGAAGTGTGGACGTAACAAGTATTATGAAAAATCTTCATAAGTTTTTCTGAACTTAACATCCCCCCCCCAAAGTGTAATTCATGGAAAAAAGGAATGTGTCCATATCTGGTTGTGTGTAATCAAAAACGAAACATTACTGGAAATTAAATGTGGACAATATTTTTTCAGAAAATATGAAATAATGAATACATGTGCTCTGCTTTTTGTCAGTCACTTCAGTGTTCATGTCTTAAGCTTGTGTTAGTTCTCTCCCTGCCCCCCTGTCCTGGGAACATCTTTAAACAATGGTTTTCAACAAGTCACTTTTTTCAATTTTTTAGCTGTAAGGTATCAAATTGCACCAGTCTGATTGCATGTGTGTTTTTCTATAACAAATCAACACTGAATGCATGAACAAATTAATAGGGTGCATTTTAAAATCTAAAGAATAGAAATAAAACTTTGCACTAAAAAATTCTCCAGTAGTGTTCAGCAGACTTATTGTCCTCTAAAGTTGTAAATGCACTTCTGTTTTCAGAGCGGCTCTGTTATGATGATGTAATTCGTGTGAATTTTGCCAGAGGAGAACTTTGAACAAATATGTTGTGGATTAGTCCAGTGACTTTTTCAATATGTAAGATTATCCATGGAAGTGTTTTTGGGAAAGGACAGGACTTCAGAGAGACATTCTTCCCTTCCAAAATACTAGAGATGTTATATAAACATTACTCTGACAAGAGGCTTTGTTCTTACTCTTGTCCTATTATAAGGTAACTCTTCAGTCAGCTCTGACTCAAAGCAGTGATTACACCGACTTTGATGGGATGTTGATGTTAATGAATTAAAAGCATATTTGGTGCATATTAGAGCTCTGCATTTCTGTGATGTCTTGAGTTCAGATTTACAGTGTTGACACTATGAAGAAATATAAATCTGGTTAGCCAAAGTATGTATCTTCTCACCTCAGAAATTACAGCAACCAAAATTTGTGTATTTGTGTAAGATAAACAATACCTGTTTCTTCCTAGTAATGGGAGCACAAAATTCCTTTATATCCCTTGGTTTTCCACCAGCCTCTCCACAGAACTCAGCAAGGGCCTTCATATCTGTTTGTAAATGCCTGCACTGCTACAGCACCAATACACTCAGAAAAAGAGGGTTACAGATTTCTGTCCCACTTTGTTATCATTTACACTGACTCATTAGATAACGGGTATGCCCTACAACTAATGGGATGGCTTCTAGCTGCAGGAGTGTGCCAAGTGCTCTGAAGGAAAACAGTGTTGTCGAGTGCCCTGGTGTTGAGGGGTTCATTGAGTGGTGCAGCTGTAATGAAAGAAATGTTTCTCAGTCTTGTCTAAGAGATCATCACCTTAGTCACATCTTTTTCTAAGTATAATTGCATACGGTTTAATTTTTAGGTGTCTTTTAATGACTGGAATTACTCCACTGTTAAAAACCTGTGCTTGCAGGTTATCCTACAGTGTCAGATGTGCAGCATAACCCATACTCTATCTAACCATCTATCTTGAAACGATTCTGATGATATTGAGATGATAATTGAAATGACACCAGTGTGTCAGAAGCCTCTGTTAGAACACCAAAATAGACTGGATAATGTTAAAAAGAAGAAAAAGAAATATGGATAAACTGACTCTTGCATTTTGCAGAATAATAGTATTGAATTTAAATATGATTCTTAAGTACTGTATGGATTGACTGGTTGCTCAACGATTGAACAGCTTCTGACTCCCGGGCTTCCTGAGCCGTAACAAGAGATGATCACACTTCAAATGATAATAAAAATGCTAACAATAATCAGGATAATAATAAATTATGGGTACTTGGTGCAGAGATTATTTATTGGAATTTTAAGACTTGTCTTTTTTTATAGCTGAGAAAAAGCAAAGGTTAATTTATAGCCCATTTGTATTTTCCCTTCTTAAGCCCATACTCAACCAGTTGAACAACTTCACTGTGGCTCAAGGGAAATTTTGCCACTGCTTTATTGGAAACAGGATTGGTGACCTAGAACCTGTTCCTTTCTGGCATGACTCTGACTGCATCCATTCAAAATCAGAGGCATGGATCCTGGTGTAAAACTGCAGCAACAGCCTGGTGGAACAGGTCTTTAATCCGCCACATCCATGCAAATTGTGCAGACCTCAGAGAACGGAATATTCAGACTTTGTATTTATGCTCAGAGAAGGGAAAACGCCCATAGTTCATTCGCATAATAAATGTGATGGGAAAATAATTCTGTGGGGACAAACATTGTTTGGTTTGTCATGAGACATACTTGACAGTTACTGCTTTGTCCCTTTTGTGCCATTGCAATGCAGTGGTATGATTGTGCCATAAATCTGATAGACTGTTTTGCAAAGTTCGTATCTGTGCTTGCTACCTTTAATATTAATAGGAGAATATCTTTAAAGTGAGTAAATTGAGAAAGTGGCTGAAACTATAGTTTATAAAAGAAGATTAGTGGGTTTAATATGCACTGGAGAGTAAAAGAAAAATCTTATTACTGTATGGAGAAATTACCTCATAAAGAAGCTAATACAGCAGGCTAGGGAGTAATTTTTAACAAGGTTTTTATGATGCACAAGTGTAGGCAAGTTAATGAACTTATCTTTCTAGTTATTTTCAGATTGTAACAATGCATTTCTTTTCAGTTCCTGTGCTTTAAAAAGTAAAACACATTTAATCACTTACAATAAAACTAACTCATTAGTTTGATAAATCAAGTAAGATCCTATACTGCTCCTGTTGTGGCAGTGCTGCTAAGAAACTAGATAAGGTGAAAACATTAAGTATAGAACAGAGCAAATGACCAGGTTTATTCATTATTGGAATTAAAAGGTGTCATACTGACAGGAAATGTTCATTTCTGGAAAGACCTGCTCTGGTCTCAGTAGCAGAACTTAGGAAATAAAAACTAAAATAGGGACTCAGGCCAAGATTTTACTTTAACAATTCCACTCTTTGCAAAATAGCCATGTGGTCTTTGACATTCATAAAACAGACATCTGAAGAATGTCACATCCAACAGCAAAGAAACCACAGGGGGGAGTTGGTAAATACAGAATGTCCATCTGTCAGCACCCCAGCATGGCATGCGTAGGTATTGTTTAGGAGGAGCATGTCCACATTTTTCTGCCCAAATGCAAAAGACAGACTGCTGAGTAAAACAGTTCAATCTTTATATTGATTAAAGAGATGTGCTTTCCTACCATACAACAATGACTGTACTTGAAATTAATTCAGTAGCAGTCTGAAGGAAAGACTGGAGATTGTCAGGCACTCACTGCAGGTTTTAATACAGATGTCCTAGAACAGAAATGCTGTGGACATACCACAACAATTTGACACTACGACAGGGCATTTCATCAAGCATTTATCAGAACCTCATCTAGACCACAATCATGTAAGCCACAGTCTTGTTGAATGTTAGTGTTACTCACAGCTTCCTACATGTCATGGGATGGGACAACCTTCCCAGAAGCTCATTGAAAGGGAGAAAAGTGTGTGCTGGAAAGACAAATTATTGCTGATCAACTCATTGACATGAAAGATTGGATGGACGGATTTCTCCTTTGCTGCTGAGAATATTCTCCCACATGGATGTGGAAAGACTCTCTGCAAAGAGCGGCAGCAGGAAGATTTCTGCTATTACAATACTCTGAGTGATGAGCAAGTTGCATAGTGCTTAAGGCATTCAAGTGTCGCCACACCCTTGTTAAAGGTCACAGTCAGCAATCTTTACTGCACTGAAAAAACTAATCGAAAAAAGCTTATGGTTGGTGGAAAACTGGAGCTGTAATTACCACAGTGTATTCACCTTGGGATGAGGAAGTATTAGTTTTCTCAAGTCACATTTTATGGCTTGTATACTGCCGATGAGCCAGTAAATACAGCTAAAATGACTAAATTTGTGCCAGGGTTCACTGGTGGGGTTTTTTTGTTCAAAGTAAATAACCTGAAATAGTTCTTCTGAGTTAAGGTGCATCTACATACTGTGACAAGCACAGATCTGAATCTGGCTAGAGATATATAGAGAGGTCTATTCATCCATCTGTCTATAAAACTGCTAAAGGGCCTTTTGAAAGAATGTCTGACAGTTATTTTCCTTCTTCCCTACTTTATGGTAGACTCTGCTTCTCTTTTTTGGGGGGCCCAGGATAACACACTTTTAATTGAGTTCTCCTTTGAATCATATCTCTCTACAGGAAATTTAGGCTTTGAGGGAAGAAAAGTTTTCTCTTCCTTTACTTTTTCCTCAAGAAAGTTTTCTATGAGAAAATGCTGTGAAACTGCTAAAATTTGGTGTCTAAAAATATTCACTGGATGAGGAATGCGATTTCCATCTTTCCGATTCCAAGACTCGCATTCCTCAGCCCGTATTCAGCCTTAAACATTTTGAATCTACACGTCTAATCTTCAGAGCTGGTGATGGGTGTCTAATATAGATGACCCTGAGCTTAAATTAAAAGTCAGATTGCTCCTGAATTCGGCCAGATTCAAGGCACCTCAATCATTATGGTTGGTGTGACCTTGACTCTGGGGTTTGGAGCTGACATTTCCAGGTGGCTGACACCACAACTGCAGGATGCATCTAAAGTGTAGGCTTGTATCAAAACTATGTGATTCAGTCTAATCACTTCTTGAGAAAAAAACTTAAAGCAGAATTGACTGGAAACTGCAATAAGCAGCTGAAGGAGAAGAATGGAAAGAGGATTGGTTTTTTGTTCACTGAGGTTTTGACTGTTACCCGATCATAACAACCCATGTTTCTCTCCCTCTCAGGGACCCTTTGAATTCTCTTTCAATGAAAACTTTATATGAGGATGAGATCACACCACTGCGTTCGTCTCTCTGTGATGCATTTGCACCATTTATTTCAGCTTGGCAAAGATTGGCCTTCAAACCAGTTTCTGCTGAGTTAAAAAAGAAATAAATTGAAAGTGATATTTTCCCCCCAAATTAAAAAAAAAAATAAAGCCAGACAAAATGGATGCTGCCAGTCAGAGGCTGATGATTAACCAAAAACAGACTTAGAAATACAGTCTTGATCTCAACCAATTCCTACATGACTCCTTGTTCTTTGGGTTTGTTTCCAGAAGTAAAGTATTGTAAAGTAAACTCTCATTTTTCAAGAGCAAGTCACCTGTATGGATGTATTATTTATTATATTTATTGTTATATAGATTTAATTTATTATCTATAAATTAAAATTATTTTTACTGCAAAATGAAAGTATCTGCAGTGAGAAGGTAGCAGATATTGATCATCTATGATTAGAGAAACACTCTCAGTCAGGTGATGAATGAAGTTTACAAAGCAAACTGGAAGATTTTAGTTGTTTTCTACAGATGTCATTGAAAACCAATAAAATGACAACACTGAAGTGACAGGATAGAAAAAATGTGTGAAGAGAATGGGCCAACTTTTGCTTTCAGCAAAATTATGCAAATATAATCACAGTGCAGACCAAGAAGTTCCTCTAGATTTATGTCACTCCTTCCTCTTTAAATCAGAACTACTTTTGGGGAAGGTACAATAATTCTAGGACAGCATTTGCCCAGGAAAAAATATTTTGAAAGACAAAAACCTTGCTATGCCATTTTCCCCCACACTAACTATTAAAGCAATGCATCCTTCTTTAGACTGTACAATTAATTTGTCAACACACAACTGCGAGAAAACCTTTAACAGCCCAGTACCAGGACCAGCCATCCCTTCCAACAAAGAAAAGCTTCATAATAAGATCAAGTGAAAATGGTGCTTGAACTATCATAGCAACAAGCTTTACTTTCAAGTTTAATGCATTGAACTTGGACAGAAATACTGAAAACCAACCTTTTTTTTTTTTTTTTTGGGTTAGCTCAATATTTCTGTTCTAGAAAACAGTGGTGTGTAAATAACTTCTCAACAGAACAAACAGATCATCCAGATAAACAAGCATAACAGCTGTACCTTGCTTTTTTGAACCTGCAGAAAAGAAAGTTCAGTTTGAGAGGTGGGAAAAGCCTCTTCCAGTCATTATTTTGACTTGAACTTTTGGCTGTCCATGTTCAGAAGCAGATACTGGTTTCTTAGACACAAATTTTTGATTATTATGGGAAAAATAACAAACATTTTCCTCCAAAGTTTGCTCATGTTCTGAGAAGTGATTGCATCTGCTGGGCTTGCCTCATTTTTGCATATGTTTTGCATGAATAGCTCAGCTTCACTGGCTGAAACCTTCTCAGGAAATGAAATTCAAAGAGCTACGTTAAAAGCTGTCATCAAAAATGTCAGGTCTCAGTTTGCAACAGGGATATATTTATTTGTCTGTGCTCCCAGTGCACATGCTGGGGCTGGGGGAAGTGGTTTGTGCATAAATGGGTGGTACAAGGGCTTACCTGGCACAAGGAGGGGACGATGCCAGGCAGCTTCACTGACCACTCAGCTCTGAACAGTGTTGTTTAGCCTGAAACACTGATGACTGAGACACAGCAAGGAAAACCATGAAATTCTGTGATTTAATACATTGTGCGCCCCCTCTAAACTCGCAGTCACTCTCACCTCGGTGATCCAAGCTTTCTGGTGTTGGAGGGGATTGCTAACAAGACTCTTCCAGGGAACAGTTGGGGGCACCACTTGTACTTACCAATTAGCCATCTGTCACTCGGACTGATCACTTTGCAATAATGATATAGTAGTGATCAATTCAGTGATATTTCTGGTAGGGGAACTTGCTTGGGCTTTACCTTATAAGCCAAAGAGAGAACCAGCAGCACATCTTGGGAGAATGCCATGGAAATTGTATTTTGTACTGCACAATGTCCTGCTGGAGTGCATTGTGTGGCAGGAAGAGCTGAGCTCACAGAGTCAGATGGCAAGCTCTAGATCTAATGTTATCAGGAATATGACTGTCAGAGGAAAGAATTTGTTGGGCCAACACAGTGCCCAGAATAAGGCTGTCAGAAACCAAACGTGGAGCAAGGATAAGAAAACTGTTAACATTGAATGCTATAAAAGAATGGACATAAGCCAGGGAATAAAAGCATGTACTCAGAAGAGGAGCACTGAGCAAACTTGAACACAATCATTGTTAAAGAGAACCTTCAGTATAGAACAAATCTAATGTGAGAGTCAGAGAAAGAAAAGTGCAAATTGCAGAAAGTCAGAAATTAAATTATAACAAACAGCTCTGAAATATCACTTCAGGGAAAGCAAAGGGAGACCTGCAAAGGACAGGTGGCCATGAAAAAATAAAACCCTTTCATGGAAACTGTGCATCCATAGTAATGCAACATAAGGCAAGAACCATATTGTTGGGAGCAGGAGTGAGCATGGCACAGCCCAGCACACCCTCTCCCTTGGTGTCTGAAGCCTCCCAGGGTGGTGGAGCTTTCGCCAGCAAGGGCTGACAGATGCTGCGGGGGGATGGGGGAGCCGCTTCAGTGAAATCTGATTCTTTATCTCGTTCTCCAGCTTTTCCTGATAAAACCAGTTCAGATGCAAGGGACAGCTGAGTGCTCTTGCCCCTGCCAGTAGGACCATGGCCAGGGCTCATCTCACTGCGGGGCGACCATCTGCTGCCACTTAACAGCACAGGAAACCACCACTGAACAAAAGCATCCACTCGTAGAGCATCCCACCTCCTGCAACAAAATGGAGGGGTAAAGGCAATGCTACTTTATTGCACACAATTTACAGTGAAGAGAGGACAGCAAACATTGTAAGCAAGTCTATCTGGGAGTTTTTCCCCTGGATGCCACTATCAGGTACAGGGCTATGATTAGAAGGCTTGATACAGCCCAGGCGGATGAAGGGGAGCAAACAGCAACCACAGAGGTAGAAGGATGGAGGGAGCGAGTGTGGCCTCCCCCATCTGCAGAGAAACCCCTCTGCTGTGATTAGATTTGATGTTGAAAGAGGCTAAGCCTGGTGTAGGAGCAGACAGGGCTATGCCTTTCAACAGCATCACTCCTCAACAGTGCAGAATTTCCTGGTGATCCTCGGCGTGCCCTGCATGGTATTTTGGTGTTTCTGTCAGTCCATGTACACTTTCACATGCCATATTGTGTTGCTGCCTCAATAGGGGATAGTGAACACATACTGTGAACGTCACTCACCCAGAGATTTGCCTGATTACATACCTACCCACCATGAATTTGCTTTCTGCAGGCTTTTCTTGCTTTTTTTGGTTTTTTGGGTTTTTTTTTTTACATGGAAATTTAAAATCTTTAAGTTGGATCAATGCTACAGGATTTTTTTTTTTTTATAGAAGATTTGAAATGAATAAAAAGGTATGATACTTGTTTATTAAAACCTCCCTACTTCAACATGAGGGGTTTTTTTACAGGAAATGCTAAAAGGTTTGAACAGGGCAAAACCAAACTAGGATGTATGCCAGCAAATAAACACATAGATATGAAGTTGCCAGCAATATAAACATACCCATTTATTGCATTTTAACTTGACAATCAATCAGAGAGAAAAACAAAGACTTTATTATGGAAAAATCTTAAAGCATACAGAACTTCTAAAGAAGGGGGTAAAAGGATGCAGATGCATACCTTGAATGAAGAGGAATACTCAGTCACTCTTCCTGCCGATAGTAATTGCTAACATCATGTTCACCAAGAAAAACAGATCCTTCTCAGAGAACCTGAAGCTTCTGGGAAGCAGACTGGCCTGCCAGGGGTGCAGGCAGTGTCCCTGCCTGGGCCTTTCTACAAATGAGTCCTTCTGAGTGGCAAAACTTAACCAGATGATCAGGGTAAGGAGAGGCTTTTCAGAAGCATCTTCTGTGTGCTCTGGACTGCCATATAGCTCAGGCTTGGATTTATGACTTTCTTCTGATACAATACTCTGATCTCCAAGATGATCCCAGGGCGTGATGTGCCCTCAAATTGAGGGCACATAACACTGGCTGTATAGAACAGGGCTTTTGGACAGGGGACTGAAAGGATTGTGCAGAAGAGACTCACGTAAAGTGACTGGCTTACTTTTGGCTTTCTTGCAGAAACAGCACAGTAAGAAGCCAAGGTCTTCGATTACCAGGTGTTTATTGTCTGTGAAGACGTTGAATCAGTTCTGCTTTTTGATTGTGACTTAATTTTATCAAAGAGTAAGGGCAGGAACACCCCATTGAAAAGAAGAAAAAAATTGTTCTGGTATAGAAATGCTAACAGTAAAACCCTAGGAGCATTAAAGATCTCAATCTGGAGTTTATATTTAGCTGTTAGTTTTCAACTGTTGCTGAAGACTCTCCTCCCTACCCCATTCAGCCCTTTGGAAAAGGATATGAGTTTGAAGTACAAGCTGTGCATTTGCCATTCAGACCAGGGTGGGAACTCCACCTGCTCACAGCCTTGCTCTGTTAAAAGCTACTAATCCTCATAAAACCAACCTTTCTGCTTTTCCCCCACCCCCATCTCTAATTTCCTGCATTCCTCACACTCTATTCTCTCTTTGTGTAGAAACTCATCTTGTTCTCTTTTGAACATACTGATTCATAAACATATGTTCTAAGTTACCTCTCTTGTCTTTGGTAACGTATTCCACATGTTTACATGCCATTTTATGAAATAGTTTTCTTTAACCTTTTTATTTGCCTCAATTTCCTAATGTTCAAAATATATTCTTTTCTTTCATGTTTTTTCTTCATAAATATATTGTACAGCTAAACAATGATGATTTTAATGAAAACCAAAACCACGGAAGGCCTAATCCTTCTTTGACACATGAGGCTAAATTCTGTCCTTAGTTACATTTATGCAACACCAAAGTAGAAAAAGCTCTCCATTTTCACAGGACTTTAATGTTGGCAAATCACCTTTATGGCTAAATCTTGACTTATAAAGTATCCAAGGGAAGCTGAGAAATATATTAAAAGCAGTTTCAAAATTTATTTCTAAAATGACAAATTTAAAAATTATGCTCTGGTATAGTCCAGTAGGTATTGTGCTAAGTGTGCAGGCATGCACGTGGATGTGAACATGGGTTGTTACATAACAATGCAAGCTGAATATCCCAAACACAAAATACCCTGCAGCTGAATTCTTGTCTTTTTTCATTAGTAAGTTATTCAACTTTAATAATAAATGCACTTGGAATTGCAATAGGCAGAAAAATGTACAATATAGAATTTCATAAAAGCTTCATTAAAAAATAAATAAAAAGCAGTAGCAAATAACCCAAATCAAATAGATGCAGTTTGAAAAATCCCTGCACAGATATGCTTCAGAGGGAGGGACATGCAAAAGGAGAACAGGAAAAGGCCTTTCCTCATCCCAAGTGCTAACAGAAGATGGTAGAGTTCTGTCATTGAAGGTGGCATCTGGTGGTATTGTTTTCTGGTTAAACAGGAGTTAAACTGATTTTGCAAAGAGAGACACTCTATAACTCCAGAGCTAAACACCTTTAACTTAGAAGACTCAGGGACCACCAGATGATTAAATAAGATTATTAAGGTTCAATAAGCCTGTTTTGCTTAACTTTGCTGAGGGTGGTAGCCCAGTGCCTTTATAGCCTCCTGTCTGCATATTCCAGTAACAAGCACTCTAATACTCTAAACTGGTCCTGTTGTCAAATGCAACACTCAAGCAGATAAATTGCACAGCAGTAATTGTGTATTAAATGTCAATTGAAGTAACGTACATGAATTTCTGCTAAGGAACCCATAGGTTGCAACCTATGCTTCCATTTATCCAAATCCTGAGTGAAACCAGCCTGAAATCCAATTAAATGAATATCTGATAAGAGAACGAAGTTATTAGATGCATAAAAATCTGCCAATGTGCAATGATTGCCTTACCAGTGAAATAAAATGTAAAATGCTCTGAAAGGATAAACTTGTGGTAAACCAATTCATGGCATGTACTGAACATGTTGTGGAACCCTTACAAATGAATATGTGACAAAGGAATAAACATGAAAGAAATACACTGATTGTACATTAAGGCTGTGCATTTCAGAGAGATTCACTGTATTATCTTCCTTATTCATGTGTATAACAGGCTTACTTATGTCTTCAAAAATAATTCTTTCTATCACACTGCAACAATTCTAAGCATGGTGATAAATAGGAAGTATGAAAATGCTAATGTGTAAGAGCTCGTGGAATTTTAAAGGATCAGGACTGAGCCAAATTTTTAGATGAGATTTCTTAACGTGGAAAAACCTCACTGAAGAAAAAATGAACACAATAATATGTGTATTGCATATTTATAGTTCAATAATTTGACTCTGAGATTTATGAAAATCCATTTCAGAGGTTTTATTCCTGTTGTACAGCTTACATGGTTTTGGCATCCTTTGCAACTTATGAGCAACAATATCTAACAGATTTATATTTTGCAGGTTTTTTTTTACACTTTAATGTAACTTAAATTTAAAAATGAAAGCTGAAACTTCAGCTGGAACAATCTGTGCTTTGTCAGTCAAGTGCAATGTATGAAGAAAATAGTACCCTAAATTTTTATTTTTAAGGACAATGTTTTTTCAAAATTAAGATGAAAAGGACCAGCTGATTAATATTCTCAATTTCTGGGTAGCACAAAAGGAGAATATGCAAAAATTGTCTGCAGACAGAACTGTATAGTCACTTGCCGCCTTCTGGCACCCTCCAGATCATACCTCTAATGCCTCACTGTTCCCTGATGAACACGAAATCCATGGGACTCCACAAGACTTAAGGGCTGGATCTGCTGGTCGTGACTCTGCAGAGCTGGACTCCATCAGGCTACTGATGGGTGAAGGTCTTGTTAACACGCTCTCAGCCTTCATGCTTCATGCTTTGGTGTCATCAAATGTATGAAACAGTGAGGTTTGTGGCCAGGCATTTTGAATTTATATTGCAGAAAACCATCATTCAACATTTGTAGGCTTCCTGCCTCACCCTAAAGATACACCCATTGCTCACATTATATTCTGGATTTTGTGGCATCCATGAGACAGAAAAAGCTGTATCTCATGATATGTTTTTATAGCCCCAAGACTACATTCCAGCTGGAGCTCTGATAGATGCCCTCCTCAACAAACCATGCATGAGAAACTGCATTATAAAAACAGGGAATGTCAGGTGGAGTGCCACGAGATTCCACTGCAGTTTGGAAACATCAGAGTAGGCGAATGTTCCTGGAGGCACGAGTAGATCACAGGATGACTACAAGCCACAAATATGACACAAGCAATTGCTTTCCCATGTGTCAGGAAAGGCAAGCATTGTGCAAAGCACTGGTGAGAACCCACCTATGTATATTTGTCATTCCTCAAGCTTAAGGAAGATAAATTCCATTTGGATGAGGCCAAACAAAGACTAAGCAGTTGATTAAGGCCTATAAAAGAAGACAACTAGATGGAAGGCTGAGAGGGCAACCACACTTTCAAGAAAGATAGCAAGGATGAACACTAAAGGAGGAAAAGAGCTGTTGAAGAGCAAGGAAAAAGATGGTCAAGAACACAAACCAATTCTATGGTTTTTTCCAAGAGGAAGACCTCACCATCAACAGTGTAGTAGCAAATGTCACTCGGTGCACTGGTAAGAATTGGTGAGGAAATGTCGCATGCTCTCTCCATCTCCGCAAAATTCACACAGAGAGAAGCAAACCCTTTCTTGCACCTCTGGCCTCCCCACAACCAAATGAATATCTGGGGTATAAGTGACCTTATATGCTCAGCCTGAACATCGGATGAATCTACAGGGATTCCCAGCAGCATTCCTGTACTGGGTGTTCCCTCCAAGTACGGGAATTAGTAGCAATTAGTACTGCTACAGTATATTATTGCAGGGTGTGCTAATCAGCATGCATTTGTCTTGTGGAGCCCTTCGCAAAGAGTGTCTTAAAATACACTGGCTACCAGTTTGTTTGCAAGTGTAACTCAAAACATAAACTTTAGCTTATAAACTCTTTTGAAATCCTTGCTCCTTAAAATCTCTCACACTTTAGGGCTGAGAGAATTCTGAAGTTCTGAAAAATCATCAAAACCTGAAATTATCCTTATTCATATTCTCACTGTGTGCATTTTATAGCCTAGTCACACACACATAATAAACAATTTTTATTCTTGCCTGTGTTGCTGAAAAAAAATGCCCAATAATCTCTGTTTTAGTATTTCTGATTACTCCTTTAAATCACAAAGCCATCATTCAATTCCTTCTGGCTAGCTCTGGCTGCTGAAAAGAGGCACAAAACCAGAGAAAAGCGTGGTAACCCAGAGCTGCTCTGAGAAGGATTGGCAAGGCTGTATGGAAAGGCTTGCAAAGCATCTGCTCTCACACTATGCTTGGCTTCAGTTAATATACCCACTATTAATCCCTTAGCTTCATGAGAATAAAGAATAAATAACACTCTAAACAGAAAACAAACAAACAAATAAGCTAATGTTCCTGGGTGTCTTCCTCCTATCTGATCAGATCAGAAAGTCTGACTTGCTTTTTTCATTCTGACAGCCTATTCTGCACCCTCTCAGACCCAGTAAATCTGTCATCAGTAGGCTTAGGTAAGAACCTGCTGCATCTCTTCGATGGAACTGAGAAGCTTTTTAAATGTGAAAGCTGCAGGACCTGCTCCTGAAGAGAGTAGAAATTCTTCATGATGCTGACCAGGAAATCAGGGAAAGGAAATGATTCAGGCTGGAAGTCAGGAAAATGGTGACTCTTTTGAAGTGACATTGCTTTTAATTTTGAATTTGATATAGTTACAGCAATACAAATCCTGGCTAATGCCATTGCTGTGTTACTGCGATAGCTTTATTACTCAAGCTTGTCACCGTATGACTTTGTTATGGCTGGATGAAATCTGCCGTTTTGAGCTCATGGCCTGCTAAAGCCGCTGCTTCAGTGCAGAGGCAGACCTGACTCAGGCTACAACAGTGCTAGACTGAGCTCACCCAAAAAAGGGACAACTTTGAGGGCCCCAAAGGAATCTAGGAGTCACTGCCTAGGCAGAATAATTCAAAGTAAATGGCAGGCCAAAAGGATGGCTATTTTAGCAGAAATCACCAGGTGCTTACATTGCTGTGTATGAAATGAGGCTTCCCAAGCCACAAAATGAGCTACAAGGGTTTGTTTATATTTACTTATATTTGATACTTCAGGAATAGCATTGACTAGTATTTAAATTGGTTTGAACTGTTGCTAGTCTGACAGATTGACACGTCAGCACATTGCTGTTCACCACGACCTGAGTGAAAGAGGATACAAAAATTCAGTTTCATGAAGATGCAGAAATGTTTGGCTTTAAATCAAGATCCCTTTCTTAACCCAAAAAGTGGATGCATTTTGGAAACAAGCATAGCCCATCCTGAGAGACTTGGAATTGCTGAGTTATTCTCCATTTCTCCCATCCCCTGCCATCCTCTCCCATCCTGTGACTCAGCTCCCAAGCACTGACTTTCATCTTAGACCTGAAACCTATGCTGAGCTCTACTCAGTCTGGCTCAGCTGTCTGTCAGGCAAGACGAGGGGGAATTGTCTCCATATCAGACTGGCACAGAAGTACTTGTGCTCATGGCCTTTGCTGCCTGTCGCCACTCAGGTGCAGCTATAAACCCCTGGGCTGGACAAAACCCATGGCTTTTCCTTGCTGCGGTGGACATGAGGATGGGCTCCCTCTGCTCAGCATCTGCTTAAACGGTTATGACTGTGGTCTACCGTGTAGCCTGGGGAGACTGTCATCGGTACTGCTAAATCCAGTAAACGGGAGACCCTCCTGCAAAACTTGCCTGTTAGCTGTCAGATTTGGCTGGATGTAGACAATGTGATCCAGTGGAGCACCATGGCAGGGTCATCAGGATAGGAACTGTACAGATAGCACAAATTAATGGTGATAGTTGTTTTCTCACTGCTGACCCTGACACATACAAATATTTGGCAACAGCTATGGATTACTTCTCAAAATGGACTAAAGATAAACCTCTACAGGATAAACTACTCAAAAGTGTTGAAGGTCTTTGATTGAATTCATCAGACATTCATGTGTATCCGCACAAATCAATGTGCAAGGCAGGGAATTTGTCAATCAGGTAAGTGAGGAAATACATTAACAGGTGACAGACAACAATTTGCCAGGACACATAACCCTAGAGCCAGCAAGCTTGTGAAATGGCAGGATTGAACTGTGAAAGACAAATCACTGAAGGTGGAGAGATTGTCTTCATTATGTCTTGCTCTCACCTGCAACTGCAGAACAAAGTCCAGAGAATTTGTCTGCTCTCATCCTCTACTGCATTAAAAATGTGAACAACCTGTTAATATACATTACAAATTCTGTTACTGTCTCACTTTAATAGCGAGATAACAATCGTGTGCCATTTACATATTTTGCATTTTATTGCTCTTGCATAATTCATCATAAGTAACATAACATTCTTGTCTGAAGTTCTGTAAAATTTAAGAAAATGGAAGGGGAGCTGTAATACAATCAGAAATAGCAAATAGTATTGATGTGTTTAGGTAAAATAAAAGGAAATTAAGTAAGAAGCATGAAAGGAAGAGAAAAAAAAAAGAGCTGATTACAGTGAGGCACAAAATGAAAGTGTGGACTAGAAAGTGACATCCTGCAAAAAATGGGAATGCTTGGCTGACACATTGTAGGCAAGATGGGTTTAATGATGACTAAAATGGATATACTGCAGAAGGGTAATTGTTATGGAAGAACACACGTTTCAGGAAACAATAGCAGTGCTGAATCAGTTAGTAAAGTCTGTAGAAAACTGGAGCTATGACTGAGCAGACTAAGTTTTTGAAAGAACTGTAATTTCTGAGAGCTCTAAAATTGCTCCATCTCACATTAGTATAGCTGCAAACAATAGTCTGCAGTAGGATAAAAGAGTAGGATTTTATCAAATTTTCTACATTACAATCACCTCCATTTGTCTTGTTAATTTTGGCGCGAAAACACTCAGACAATGACATTTAAATGCTCTTCTTTGGATCAAAATTTGATCTCATTTCACATCTGGGCAAGCTAAACAAAAAGCACACATACATATAAAATCTTTTATTATCTAGTAACTAGAACTGTTAGACAGGGAACAGAATGTAGTTAGCTGGTTTCAATTCCCTTCTGCTTTAAACATGAGCCAGGTTTGAGGAGATTGCAGTCCTGGTAAGGGAATCCTGAATGTCCCATAAGCAAAACACAAGTTTAGACTGGATGTGATCTAACTCTGAAGAGTCCAAAGGGGTTTATGGTGGTACCTGAAACAAGTTAGCTCTCAGTAATTTTGGCTCTGGAGAGGACGACATTGACAGGTTTGTCATTCCCTTGATTTCAACTCCTATACAACTGTAAGCATCACACTGAGCCATAGCAGGGACCCAGTCATGAGCAAATTACAAACAAACTGTCTGGACTGGCAGAAAATCAAGCACCACACATGTTTCATCACTAGAGGAACTCTTCTCTCCAGGGATTCATGACTTGTGGGTCACATCTCGTTGCATCTGTGGTCACATATGTCCCCCTGGCAACTTGGTGAATGACATACCATGTAGCAGTATTAAGAAAGGATTGGTTATAGCTTTCTTCTAACGTCATTTAATGGCTAAAGATGAAGAACTGCATACTGGCACATACGTATGAATCACAGTCTGGAAACTCTATTTTGATTGGTAGGGGAAAATACAGAGATGTTGGATACCTCTGAATGATGATAACTGAAGGCAAATCTGACATCTAAGAGCTCTTCACAATACATTGATACACAACCCCATGTTTAGAGACACCCTTCCTCCCGCCCCCACCCCCAAAACAATCTGAATAATGAATCAAATGGTCTCAGGAGTAATTGGATCTTTTTCTGTGTAATTAGCAATTTTTCCCCTTGCATTATAATTTAAAGTACTGTGGTTGAATTGAGCAACTCGTGTAATGAGTCATTAGACTGAGGCTTTTAAGGAAGTTATTTCTGAAGGTCTGTGGAGGCTAAAATATGTCTAAATTAAAAGAATGACAGGCTGCAATCATGGCTGTAAAATAAAGGTGCTCAGTAAGCAGTCCTATTACAATCAGAAAGAAAAAGAAGCAGATCTCTGTCTTGTGCATGGAAGCAGAGGAAATGATGAATACCTTAGGTAACTCATTCTGTGCAAAATCAATCTTTCACTGTCAATTTTAAATGAACTAATTTGTTCACAAATCTGCTCAGTCAGTTTGGAAGCATACTCAGTTCATCCATATTAGCAAATCCTTTAATCTTGACTAGTCCACTGAGTAAGAAATCTAGAAATGTGTTAATATGACTGGACATATGTAGTAGGATAAGAATTGATTCTTTTAATTAGTGTCTATTCAAGTTATAGTTCCTTCTTTTACTGAACTATTGACCCACTGATATATAAAGAGATTACTGTTATGACTAAAATACCTTCCAAAGTTATATTTAACTCTTTCTTTATTGGTCAATGTGAGATAGAAAAATAATCTTTGCGTTATCCAAAAATAAACAATGTAATCTAATTTAAGGTTTCTTTCAGACATGTTTCCATTAATTCTGGCGATTCAAACTGATATTTGAAATTTAGAAAGCATAAGCCCCAAGTTATTGCAAAAGGAATTTTATAATCCTTTCTTCCAATTTAGATAAACCTATAAAATGCTATTTGTAATTCTAGTTTGATATCAAGACAGTCAGAATTTCACCCACCACAATTTAACTACTGAGCTTGGTGGCAAAGCCCCACTGAAATTCATCCATTACAAAAGTATACTCTTGACAAAAAAAGTTTAAAAAAGACAGAAGAAGGTGACTCCTGTTCCTCTCATTCCTACTTTGTCCACACAGAATAAATTAAACTCCAGAAAACAGCTGTATATTAACTCACTGTACTTTGCAAACAAGCAAGATTATGTTTGCTCTTGCTTACCCACGGAGATGGGACCAACACCAGAAACAATCCGAAATAACTGTACATTGACAATGAGAAACAGCGTTGTAATGATCCCAGCATGGTCTTCGGTACAAAAAAACGAAATCTGACATTTACTTGTTGCTCTTCACCTTACATTGTGAAAGCACCTCTGCAGCAGGGTGGTCCTAGGCAGGGTCCTATATTGGGATATATTGTCCCAATGTTGAATATCTACACCCTGCTTGGGGAGCAAATGCATTATTAGCATTAACAATATGGCTGTGAACAACATGTGTTTAGATGATCTTTATTAATCTTATGAATAATTGGGGCTACAGCAATAAAAAAATGCCCTAGCACCCTCCCTAGGTAGACAATCACTTTTACTAGCTTTGAGATCCTGGCATAGGACTAGAATGTTAAGAATTTCAGAGAGTTATGTAAGTGGAACTTGAATATGGAAGCAAAAGTGATCAGGTTTCTGGCTAAAACATGGAAATCTGTCATTTACTGAAGCCTTCTTACTGCAAACCAGCAAGCCAGTTCCCTCTGTTCTTTTCTGAGCCTGGATAATCTTAATCCTGCTGCCTTTGTCAAATCTATTTGCTCACCAAGGTATGGTCTTCATCTAGGGTTCTGCACTTACCTGTCTCTTGAAACAGCACTCTTTTGCTAGCTATAGTCTTTAATTAAGTGAAAATATGTAAACAAAAAGACAGGAAATTTTCACTTAGGCCTTCTAGTGTTTCTATCTTTCATCAAATTTTCACTTGAAGGGCATTCCCAGGCAATGCACGTCAGGAAGAAGATAGCTGTTGTGTTTTGAATTCAGAATGTGTGGAGCTTTCTGAGCACCCATCTGCTTCATTTGGGGCTATGCCTCTCAGTTTTCACTGTGATGGTTGTTTTGCTCACCTACCTTTTCAGTAGGCTGAGCTGCCAGGACCTGGCTAGTGGGAACCAGTAGATTCCTGTCACTGAAGGCAGCAAATTAACAGTGGCTTTTCCCAGTCTGCTTTCTTACTGCATTAAGGCTGGCCTTTGCCATCTGAGCTGTTGATGTGTATGAGCTCAGACTTTCTTAACTGGGTCTGTAACCAGTCTGAGAGGGATTAGGACAACACAACACCATAGCCAGCCATCTCACGTGCTCTTGTTCTCTCATGTTAGTGTAACAGTGGGTGTTATGGCCTCCCCAGTTATTGTTTAAAGTTTTAGCCAAAAGTGTCTCTATAAACACTCAGCATTCATTTATGTCTTTATGGTTTGACATTTTTCGTCTTAATTTGCCTCAGCAGCACCCATTTTCTAGACTTTGGTTCACTAATTTGTATCTGTCCCTAGCAGTTACCCTTGCAGTGCTCCCCAGTGTCCACCAACTTCCTATTCTTAAGGTCTTTGAAAAAAAGGATTAGGAAAACATACACATCAACAGACGACCCTTGATCTAGTAGACTACCACAAACACATTAAGGGTGAAAATCTTTTCTTTGCCCGGTGCTCCTTACTCAGCAATCCAGTTTTGGTTATGTTCATAATGGGAGTCTGTGATGTGCATAGCAAGAACTGGGCAGGGTGTGCCCAACACCCTACTGATGGTGGGCAGTTCCTCCTGAGAGTCCCACTGGTTTGAATGGGAGCTAGTGTTGACTGCTGGATTTTTGTTCCCTGATGAAAGAGCTGTGGAAAATTCTTCATTTACTTTAATGATTATTGCGACTTCACAGAGAAGTAGCTGATTTTGCAAATAGTTCTATGAAATGATTAGCCTTTGCAAATGCCAGGATACTTAAAGATAACTATGTTGATGTCATGTATCTCTGTCTCCTTATATGTAATTCTCTGTATATGTTTATGTGAGTGCTATTTTTGCATGATCGTGGTGGAGGACAGGACAGGGGCTTGGTTTGGCGCATTTAGAATACTTAATAATGATGGCCTTAGACGTGACAATAAAAATAAAAATAATAGTAATGACATTTTTAATGTCTAAATTAGTGCGGAACCTGGAAACAATCCTCTTGCTTCCAAGGCACATGATTAAACAGAAGATGAATGGCACATCTCTATCAGTCAGTGCATTTTGATAATTGATCAAATTTCCATATTCATTAGAAAACACGCACCCAAAGTGGGAGGGTTCACACGATTTTATGAGCTCAGTTTTTCTAATCCTCTTGGGTGAATGAAAAAATGAAGTGTCTGGCCTTTTGCTAACTCTGAATTCAAGAGATTATCTTGACCACTGCTTGCTTCAATTTACCTGCGAAAGTCTTTTGTGCTGTATGTGCTCTGATTGTCTGAAAACGCCTTTTAATTTCCTGAGTACATATATGTATACAATGAATATTAATCAAGAGCTGATTAGTATCTCTTCTGCCATCACACAAAAGTATTTTATCAGAGATAGATTGTATCTGAAATTGCATATTTAAAGTCTACACTGGAATGGTTCATGAATTTGGCTGAGAATGGACAGAAGTCCTCCACTAACATTTTGGATTTTCTCATCTTTAAGTAAATTTTGCTAATCAGGAAAATGGAATTTAAAAACCCCTCCAAACACTTACGTATTTTTCCTCAGTAAAACTGTTATTTTCTTACTTTCAGATATTCTAGCCTGCAGAGCCATGGGTGTTGCTGGTGTTATATTTGGCTAAAGTCTTACCACCAATATCAGCTTCTGGCATGGAGGCAAAGAACTCTTTTCCTGAGGGGCACAGAAAGGGTATGGAGCTACAAACCTGAAGGCAAGATCCGACCTTTGCAACCTTTGTGTGAGGTGAAGAAAATGAAGGAAGTGAACAGACCGCTCACCTGCTAAAATCGATGCTGCAAACTGCCCCCAGGAGAACTGCCAAGACATCCAGCCTTTTATTGCCTGGGGAATGAAAGACCTCCACTGTGGCTCCTCAAACTCTGCTCCCATCCTTGCCCTTCTGCCCAGGTAATGCCATTTGCTGCATGTGTCCAGTTACTGTGACAACTTTGAAGAAAGGGAGAGTAAGGTTTGTGTTTTAGTTTCTTCCTAATAAACTCAAACTTTTAGTCTGCTTACCTCAAAATCCTTCCTGTTTTGTATCGTCTAGGGGCTGTGGCTCTGCTTTGCATGCAGGATGACAGATTGAGTGCTAATTCTACCACCTGTAGACCTTGTTTATTTCGAAATGTCACTTGTTTTTTATATCTGAAGTGCCAAGAGAGATGTTCTCCCAGGACACCAAAAATCAGTCATTATTATAACACAGATATTAAGCCACCCACGTCTCAAACACATCAGCCAAAGACGTCTGTCCTGCAACAGTACAGCAGAAAGGGCAGCACATTATTAGAGAGGAAGAGAGAGAGGGATACCAGGGGAGTCAAAATCATTATCCCAATATATAACTGAGGCTGTCTGAGTGCTGTAGGACCCATGGCAGAGCCCACATATTGTAAAGAAAATTTCAGTCCTCTGTGATCATGTAATTGCTCCACAGTACTTCCTTCTAGCAACTTCTAGGGGTCTGAATCTGGGCTCTGAAACCTCCCACATGTGGGTTTGAGTCATTGCAAAAATTCTGTTTTTCTAGAAGGCTGAGGAAGAAAAAGCTCTCCCATAAGACAAATTCCTTACCTCCAGGCTTTTTGCAAGTTCTAGAAAACGCACCTAGTCCCCATTAGCACATCCTAACATTTAGTTCAGAGTCCAATGGTGAACAGCAGAGGAGCAAGAAAGGCAAGAAGAGAAAACTTTCCGAGGGCATCTGCTAGGCCCACGTTGGCTGTCTTGGCAAGACATGTCAGGATGCATTGGTAGTGCGCAGTGAGGCTGAAGATTCCCTACTGGCTGGAACTGAGTCATTTGCCAGGCTTTCCTTGTCAGGGAGAGTTAAACCAGTCACTGATCCTAATTCTAACACTGTTGTTGCAGCATTCCAATTTTTAATCGCTACATGACTTGTCAGGTTGAATATGAGCCGCAAGAATAAAATTTAAAAACTTCCTAATAATGAGGGTGTCAAAGATTACTAGCACTTGGTGTTTCTTCCATTACCTTTCCATTTCTTAAAAGCAGAACTAAGGTGCAAGTGCTCTCATTTCCAAATGCCCTTTATTTTTTCATCTCCCCCAGAACAGATCTTTTCCTGAAGTCCACCACAACAGTCAGCGTAATAGCACATTCCTGGACCCCTTGTACATTGTCAGGGGAGCTTCCTTCAGGCTTAAGAGCATAATTTGTACAGGGGTTCCCCTTCTCCCCCAGTTACGGGACAACATGGCGGACAATTAAGTATGTGCTATATTAGGTAAAATTAGGTAACGTGCTGTAATGCCTTCATCGCAGGGTGGCAGCCTCTTTTTCTAGCTGCTTTTTCCCCTGAGTTTTGAAACCTAAGAGAAGTGAATTTCCTGCCTTCAATGAGCAAGAATGAGCTGTCTTTGGTATGTTACAGTTTTGCATATCGCTAATTTGTCTGTAAATGTTTGAAATTTGAAGTAATTGTAGGCAATTGAGGCAAGCAATGCGGAAGACACCCAGAAGTGAAGGGCATTTTTCAGGCTAGCAAACTGACATGCACATCCCAGTATTCCTTTCCCCATGACAGAAGATGGCTGGGAGAGACGTGCTTCATGTTGTAAGTTCCTGGATGCTGACAAACAAATCAGCTTCCAGTAGGCTCTGAGTTCTCATCTGCAATTGAACTAATTTACCATCTTCATCTGCCGTAGGAATGTAATACAATAATTGATTTCAAAAGACACTAGTATGCTAACAAATATGGGCTGCTGAATGCCAGTCTTTTTCAAAAATTAGCTTACCCTTAGCAGTGTTTCAGTTCACTGATTTTTTTCTTGTTTGATTATTTTGTTATAGAATGCTTAAATTCACAATGCTTTCCACAAAAGAAAATCTGCACTATAATCTCTAATCACTGCAAAAAATGCAGGATCAGTTGACTTCATCTTGGATTGACATTAGAAGTAAAATCACAGCACACAATAAAGTTACATGCAGGAAGAATTAAATGCAATTATGACTTTAATACTGATACCAAAAACTGGAACAATTCAATATTTAAAATTTAATAATATGTGGAAATTAAGTTCAGTATCAGAGCTGAGTCAAGAAAATGGAATCATCCAATTAAAAATTGGTGACAGTGAGTATGTCAGTGTTTGAGATGCTGTGGTTTATTTAAAAGGCTCTCATATACTGCATATTTTGGACTGAGCTCAATGATTGTTGCGAAATGTCATGTTCCCATGCAAAAAACCAGTTTATCTGGGACAACAAAGGCAAGATGCAGCAGGAGAAACTGTGGTGCCAGAGCGGTGTATGCCTCACCTCCAGACAAAGCCACCGCTATGGTAGGGCTGCAAATCCATCAGTGCAACTTCTGCAGCCAACACAATTTCTGAAATCCATCCCATCATCTCTGCAGTGAGACAGGAACAGGGGCTCTAACTTCCAGGTGCATTTTATATTTGGGGAAATATTCATGGACCAGTATCCTCTCCAGGACTATCAGTGTTTTTCCTGGAAGCACATTGCTGCTCCAAAGAGCTCTTCATGGCTCCAAGAAAAAGCTACGGTGGAAGCTGTTCTTTTATTAGTAGAATGGAGAAATTTGCACTTAATAATGTTCCTGGGTGCTTCTTTGGCCCCTCTGTTTTACTCAGCTGTTATTAAAATCTCTATTCACCTCAGAAGTAAATCAGTGCTACAAAGTCTCTGCTATCCTTCCTTTTGCAAGCTGAAAGGTGACATCATTGAAGAGATAACACAATGAAGGTGTGACTTTACACAAAAGTAAAACTCATGGGCACTTACATGTATTGCTACTTAACCAATGAATTATCTAGTGCAGTGGCTATTGTGCTGCTCACCATCCCTGTTGCCATCTCTCCTTCCTGTAAATATGAACCAATGCGGCAGAACTAATCAGGCTTTTTAAGTGTAAATAAAATCTTTCACCAAGAAGCATTCTTGCTTCTATGTCCCAGTTTCAGAAATACATACAACTGGGATTCAACAAAACTTTCCTTACCACAAAAAGTACCAGAAGACGGGCAGAAAAAGCCACATTTTCTTTTTTAAAACGCAGAGTATGGGTAGTCTGAGTCTTTGTTCGCTTTCATTCTGATTGTCAGAGGTCGAGGAAAATCACACTTTTCCCTGGGTTCAGAAAAAGGTTTTATTTTTGTCATTTCTATTATGAGAAAACTGGGATGAATGTGATTTTGAATTGGGCTTGGAAATAGCTCATAAGCTAAGTTTTGGTTTTGCAGAACAAAATCTGATGTTGTCTTGCATAAAACATTCTTCTTATTATCAAAATCATGAACTTGCATAGACCTGTATAAAAATAAGATTTAGGTTTTTTAATCTTTCCTGACAACCCAAGGTACCGGAACTGTTTGCCTTCTCTCTGAACCACAACTTGGTTGAGATTTTCAAAAGAGGGAAACAGGATTAAATTTGATTAAGGGTTGCAGTTGTTCAATGTAGGGTAAATTATTTTTATCCATCCTGATTTGACTTTGTATGAGAAACTAAGCTGAGCTTGTACTTTAGCTGCCCACATTTTACAACAGTGACTCTCTATAGAAAATTTTTACAGATGACATGAAACTCTCCTTTACAAACTATTCAGTAAATTATTATAAAACATTTCAGATGTTTATCTTTGACCTCAATTTCTGTTGAATATATTGGAGTAAAATATAAATCAAAATTTACCCTACACTTTTCTATCATTATACAACCAAAACTTGCCCAACAAACCCTCTATGCATCTCGTAGTTTCCTTCAATTTAGATTGATTATGTCTTTATACTGGGGAGAGGGCCTTCCTGATAAAAGAATGGCTTAATCTTTATTTGCCTAGAGCAGTTAGAAAAATAAGTGAAGCAAGCAGCCTCCTGTGACTGATTTCTGCTCACTTAAGGCAATTCACCCTTGAAACAGAGAATAATTGTTCTCCGTCCTTTTCCAGATATTGTCTTCCCTTTCATGTATTATATCCAAATAATCCTTAAGATTTTGAACATTAAAGGAATACACGGCGAATCAAAACCATGCACCAGGCTAAATTTTGCCTACAGAAGCCTATCCAGAGTTTTCATAAAAGGCAATGGAAGCCATGCACACATCTAGGAGCAAAACTTGGTCCATAGTCTCCCTAAATACTGAATTAAAAAAAAAAAAAGAAAAGAAAAAAAAAAAAGAAAGAAAAAAGATGGAACTTGTCTTTTGAGCAACAATATGTGTGGGCTTTGAGCAAATCATTGTGTGTCAACAATATGATAATATTTAGAATTGTTCATTATATAGGAGTTTACCTCCTAGATGGTACTCACCTGGACAAGAAACAAGGGTCTGCCTGTGGAAACACCCTACTTAAGGTACCTCTTGCTTCTGTGCCTCTATTTTGTGTGGATAAGGTAACAAATATTTTCCTTCAGCACTCACAGAGAAGATGGGCCACACCATGTTCTCTTTTATTTAGCTCTATTTTTAAAAACAACATTTCTTTCTTTCCTGCAGCTGGTCAAGTGGTTGGCAATGACCAACAAGTTACACGCCTTGGCGTATTCCGAAGGAACCTGTGAAACCTCTTTTAGCTAGATTAGGTCCAGCCATAAGGTTTTTATTTTGTCAGGCTGAGGTTGAAGCTGAAACAACTCCTAGAAAGCCCAAGTTCAGTAATCCTTATTCTAAATATTTCTCTACAATTGGATTTACATTAAATTATTGTTACTCAGTAACAAAGCTATACCAAGGGTGGATATAGTAATTCACCCTGGAACTTTCTTTTTTTAGTGGCTTCTTCCTCAGATCTGCATCCAACAGATTCTTTTCTATCAGTGGAACTGAGCACATATAGTGTGATACTGCAAACTTAATCTTAAGAACTGCTTTCGAACTGCAAATGTTCATTAAGTTCATCAAGTCATAATTCTTGATTTTTGGGTTGAAGGATGATACAAGGCAAAAGTAAACTTTCCGGTAAGCAAATTAAAAAGAAATGAATCAATTGCAATCTAAAATTTGGAGAGTAATGTTTTTACGGAGCTATTCTTAGCAAATGAAGGCTGTATGCTGGAAATATATTTGTTGGAAATTCATAATCAAAACTACAAACAGCAAACTGTTCAGAAGTATTTGGTTGTTGGCCTTCAAAAGCAGTAATTATACATCCTGCAACTGACTCTTTTCTGCTGCTTCATAGTTCAGTTCATTGTACTGTATCCGAAAATTTACACTTATGCTTTTCACAGGGTCTTCCAGTGCCTCCACTAGCAGGGAGACCAGGAAGAGATCTACTTTCATAGGTCATATAGCTAGGGACTGACCCAAAGCCGTAAACTGTAAATACCAAAATGGAGCAAAGATAAACTGCTGACTTTATAAAACTCATGGATGTTTTAACAGGATAAGGACTTCAGTTGTGCTCTTCCCTTATTTCATCATACCTGCTGTGTTGAACAAACTTGTGTCAGCTAATACTGTTCTCTGCAGATGATTTGCAATGTGTGTCTTTACTATAAATTTTCACTGGAAACTTCTTGCAGCTGAATGTTGCTTCATCATGCAAGAGTCTTTCAAATGCTCATTCAGAGTGAGTTAGGATGGACCAATTCTTTACCAGCTGACCCTGAGGAGGTATTTGTAAGAGAAATCACTGTTTCATGCCCCTAGGTATGATATCAGGGAGACACTGAGTTGTTGTATAATAATGAGAGAAAAAATGCAGCTTAACAGTTATCTCTTCATGAGTCTAAACCTGTAAAAGAGTGCATTTGTGCGCAAAACTCTGAGCAGATTAGAAATGGGTGTCTTTGATGTTAAGTTATAATATAAATCAAATTTCTGTTTTTTTAAGAGTCCTGAATCAACTACTTTTGACTTTGCAGTCCCACTGCAATAAAACCTATGACATTTCTATAAGAGATGGTTGGTTGAGGGCATCACCTGCTAAACTCCCAAGCTGCACCAGTTCTTGCAACTGTGCTATTTGTGATTCTTGCTTTTGCCAGCATTTCCTTGACATAGACTTTCGAAAATACTACGTCCTATTTTAAAAGTAATGATTTAATAAGTAGACATGAATGGGTGTGTAGTTCAAAAATCCAGCTTGCTAGCACTCCATCTTTTCTCTAGCCTCTGCAGTTAGAACTGAGACGTAGTTTTGCTGTGACATACTGTGAGAATCTGTATCTCATTGTTGCTTAGATCATGGATGAGCAACAATGGCTTTTTTCAAAGTTTCACAGACTAGCAAACTTAAAGTAGCTCCTTTTAATTGAAACCCAGACATACTTTAAGGTAAAAACAAAACTGAGCTGGCTTGAGTTTTTCCCAAGCCAAACAAAAGAGATTGGAACTTTCCATTGTTTTTGTCTGCCAACCATGCATTGTTAAAGGAATCGAAATAAAGAGGGAAAGGGGTCAAGGGTTACAGAGCTCATATTTCCACTCTACATGACCCCATCTCAGCAATAGTGGGACCCTCGTGATCAGTTCCTGTTGGTCTAACGGAACAGCCATTTCTTAAGAAAAGGAATTACTGCGTACAGTACCTTTGTGACTAACAGAAGAATACCCCAGCTCTTCAAAGGTCCTTTCATTACAGCCTCTGAAGAGGACTCTGACATTACTTTCTTGAGATTATAATGAAAACAGCTGTACTTGCCCCAATTCCCCTTTTTATTATTTTTTGTAACAAAACAAGATTGATGTTATGCCACTTTCTGTTCTGTCATGAGAATAAGGTATCACAAATGCTAATAACTACCACAGTAGCAATATGCACTACTTTGATCTTTTCACTATTCTTTAATTTGGGCAGCTGGCCGCTGAATTCCTTCCTAAAAATCAGTGCTGCCTAAAAACAAAGGGAAAAATGGCCAACAAAATCAAATGTGCACATTTAAAACCATTCATCTGACTAGTCCAATTCAAAGCCTACATGAGTAATGCAAATACGATACTTTGATTTTGTGATTCTAGGTATTGAAATCTTAATACACATTCTTCTGATGATAGTTTGTGGCAGAACAAGAAACACCACAAACAACCAATTCTCATTAAAATCTAAGGTTTGTAATCCCTTCATTCTTATTGGTTGCTTTGCCAAAGACTTCTTAAGAGATTATAGAGCTTATTAATGAAAATCCAAAAGTAATTTTAAGTGAATTTTTCCCCTTATAAGACAGTAAAATTAAACATGCTGTGGTTGTTATTTTTTCCAGTGTCAAAGGCAATGCAAGAAGGCAGGATCTGGCAACAGCAGCTGTCAAGATTCCAAAACCAAGAAATGCAAACACCTACTGTCCAAATTATTGTTGTGCTGGTAGAAACAGGATAGTTAGCCTTCAGTGTTTCTGCTAATATGCCAGAACAGAACTGTGCATTGCCAGTTGAATTTCTTTTTCAGTGACTCAACGTTTCACAGTGAATCAGATGTACAATTTTTCTATTCTCTGCATTTCAGTTTGGTCTCAGCTCTATCTTCATGACAAGCACTGTCAGCCTCTTGTTTATGTGAATAAAGTGATTGGTGGTGGTCAGAATTTGCAAGTAGAGCTCTCTAAATGAGAATTTTGGATCCTCACCTCCAACCAACAGCAATGATTTAGATACTTAAGATCTTTCCTGAAAGACACAAGACAATGTTTCCAAAAGATGAAAGAAGTGCCTCATGGAAAATTCAGGATCAGCTGAAGACATAATTTTATTGCATAAATGCTTTTGAAAATATGACTGTTATGTTCATTAGTAAATGAAATGTAATAATTTTAGCAAACTTAAAATTTAGCAAAATTTGTATGAAACGGAATGAGAGGAAAAAAGTTCTACAAATACAGTCAACAAAGTGAAAGCATCATGAGAGAACGTCTACAAGTTAATTCACTGTTTGGAGTGGTTTTATTCTCAGTTTCCTTTCAAACAGAAATATTAAAGTGGTAAGTAAGGAAGCAACGGAGAAATCTGAATTGTTATGTTTGTGAATTACTGGGAGACGAGATACTGCTTAGAGAAAAAGGAGCCTCCTGAAGTGTTCAAAAAGACAACAACGTTGTATATGCTATAAAATGAGATTATAAAGTGGAATAAAAATTTTAGGATGCATAAAATGGGTAGATATTTATAGATATATATCTGATATTTATAGAGAAAAATATGTCCCAGTCAGGACAGGGATGTATTGCAATACATTGCAAGTGATTGGATTGCATGTATGCTTATGCCTATGTTTATGTTCAGACACACGTAACCAAGTGCATCTTGCATGTTTGTGAACAGGCCGGGGCAATCTTGTTTACGCTGATGTAGTAGCAACTGTGGCCATTCAGCTGTGTATTCTGAATGCAGTTTCAGTTTGGAAGGGGAAGGAGGGAATACAGCAAGGTGAATGGAGCCTGGCAAACAAGCTATTACAGGAATTTATTTGTGTTGTATTACAGGGCTATTTATTACTCCTTTGGAATTTTTGTGCACATGATGTAGTTTTTGTCTGCTAATATAGCTTTGACTATGTGTACTTACTTTTGTCTGAGCACTGTTTTGTGCTGTAGGCCTGGTTTTGCTGCATAAACAATTCCTGACAGTGGTTTGGTCATGCAGCAGAGTAGCTGCTTGGCTAGGTATGTTTGAGATACAGAGCAGATGGTTATAACTGTGAAAGCCTTCCAGAGGCCACACACCACTGGGCATCTATACTGAATGGTGCAGCTGTTTTCCAGGGCTTGTAGTGCAAGAAAACCAGAAAAATGGGGAGGGAACATGATTGTACAGAATGGAAATGGCCACAGTCATTCTACAAATTCAACCTAATGAATTAGGGATAGTGCTCCTTGTCATCCCAGTATCAGTAAATTCAACTCATGGAGCTATTGTCACTAACAAATTTACTGAAGTTGTCATCTGGACACCTCCAATCTCACATTTTGCATCAGTGATTTAAGCTCAGAAACTTGTCCATGAACTTCAGAGATTAGTGTATCAGTATAGATTTAGTACTGCTAACTCTTTGGAGTCAGCAACCTCCTTTTAAGTAGCAGAGAATATAAATGTGTGATGTATGTCCCAAAATACACTCTTAAATCTGCAACAGGCTATTCATTATACACTGGGGCAATGGCAGCTGGCAGAAACTAGGTATAGGAATAGACAAAACAAGGGCTACAGTAGAAGGAAAGAAATCTTGCATGACTAAGGAATACTACACAGAATGGGATAGATATGGGGTAATAATTCAAAAGTTAAACAGGATAACAGAGATCCTGTACACAGTAATATTTGCATAGTGCGCCCAAGAGTAGAGGAAAGCCAGCTGATGAAGAGAGGTTCAAACCTGAACTCAGAGGATGTTATAAGATAGCAGGCAGTAGGGAAAAGGATGTAATATAGAAAAAAGGCATTCGTGGAATCACTCTTAAAGCCAATGACTGACTGAAAGGGATGGGTATAATGACAGCAGAGCATTAAAGACAAGAATGGTAGAGTATCAGAAAATTCTTAGTTACCTTGGATTGTAAAGTAAAAAGACACATGCAGGACCTGCCTGATCATTCCAGCATTTGAGACATACTAACCTTCATATTCC
>VZRN01003942.1:176597-252990 GCA_013397935.1 Dasyornis broadbenti
CCCCATACTAATGGCTTTTTCTTACAACAGTTTATTTGTTCCTGCTGAGATATGTACACAAGCACGTGTACACACTGCCTCACACTCCTCTACAGCTAAGCGTGACCCAGAGTACAATATTATCTTCTGCATTTGTTCAGATTCTTGGAAAAATGCTCAAGGGAGGCAGCGCAGACCTGATACATGGATGCCAATTTGTCCCTCTGTCTTAACAACACAGCCAAGGTCTGACCTTCCCCAGCTTCCAGGGGTTTCTGAGTAGAGGAAGGAAAAAAAAAAAAACCATCACCAGACTATTACAGATGAAAAGAGATCTGAAAATGGAAAAATGCTAACTAATATGTCATATATCTGTGACCCATTTGGATTTTTACTTACCTTTGTCAGCTTCAGATATTTGGATGAGGCACTAGGACATGCTTTAAAGAAAGGTGTATACATAGCTGTAAAGGCAGGTGCAGTACCTTTTTCCTAATAAGACATTTAAATGATTTTTAAATGTCTTTTGTGAATCACTACTAAAGAAAGTGGCAACTTCTCAAGCTTTTGGAAAAAAAGAGGAAACAAAAGAAAAGCCTTTAGATGCCCACAGTAGGTGGCATCAGCTACTGACCTACCTACTAATAAGGCAAATGAAAGGAAAACAGCCTGAGAGGAACTAAATAGCAGAGCCAAAATCTTGAGGGGAGAACAGGCAAAAGAGGCATACAGTGCTTAATTCACCCTGACTAAAAAGCTCTGTCAAACCACAAGCTGAAGATGCTACTATTGCAACAGGAAAAAATAGTTAATTGCATTATATTCCTTTGACTGGAATACTGCTGCTACTGAATTGCTGAACATGACTGAAAACAGAAAGTGTAATAAGAGTCTTTAAGAAAATAACATACAGCCTGGGAGCAAGCACCAGGGCCAGTCAGCCTCTGCTTGCTGTTACAGGAGCGCAATCCTAGTGTATATCTATGGGAAATAGCTCTGAAATCAAATTTAGTGAGCTGCTCTGCCTTCAAAATCAGCACCTTGAGTAGTAAATAGAAACATGGGACAGAATAAATTAAACAGAAAAGTCAGAATCATAAATGCCTTCCTTGGCTGCTTAGGAAATGTACAATGCTTATTAGAGTTTCTAAACCTATTTCTGTCCCTTAAAACCTCCCTAGAATATTTAGAAAACAGATCTCCTTAGAACCTGAGTACTTTTCCTGCACTCATTTCTAAGCAAATAGATCCTTTTAACTTGGGTTTAAAAATCATAAACGTTACTCTTAAGCATTTAATTGTTCCATTTTTTACATTTACCGTAATATCAATGTTAAAGGTTTGGTTAATTAATTTGTTTATATATTCATTACTTGGATTGATGTATTTTTGATAATTCTATATTATTAAATCTGTATACACATATTTAATATAGAGGTAATGGGTGGTGAAAACAGTGCCCTGGGAAGCCTTTTTAGGCATTCTTAGACATGGAACAGTTGTGCTACTACTGGTATAACCCCATATTATTTTTGGTTATTTATTTTTCAGTTACTTTGGCATTTGACTCATTTTACATTTATAATATGCATCCTTTGGTTTGCTGCTTAACTCTGAAGTAACATAGAAAACACAATGAAAATATTTTTTGAAATGTGTGTATTTTTGTGGGTTTTATTGGCTTAGGGGACAAGAGGACTGAAGAATCAATGAAAAGGAAAAGAAACATCTATATTGAATTCTTCCTTTTTTGTTTGGACACATTCTTGCAATTTCTTCCCATGGCTTTAGTGACTCGTGGAAATTTCTCATATATTCCATACCGTCAGCAGGATTCTCTCCCAGATTTCTCACCCTTTTTAATTTGTATCCCCTAGCTACCTGCTCCATCCTTTCTTTCCCCCTCCCTTCTCCAACACTAATAGGCCTGCTGGAATCCACCTTCTAAATGAAATCAGTCAAGTCACCTCAGCTTTGATTGCCTTATTCCCATGCTGTAGAATGAAAGCATTTTGTTGAATCAAAAATGTTCTACATTCAGTTGTCATAAATAACAATGCACAGCAAAGAACTTAAGCTATCAACATAAACAACACAATATGAAAGTGTGCTTCAAACCAGATGCTTCTTTATTTCTGCCCAAACAGTTTGAAGAGCCTGTTAAAATGCTTCAAGTTGCTGTTTACAAAGGGTCAAACGAACATTTTTCAATGAAATGTGTCCCTTCTGGTTCCTTAATGATTAAATACAGTGGAACAATAGCCATTTAAAATAGCAAAAGAATATCTGATGATTTTTTGTTGTTAGAATTGTTAAAATAAGAGGAGTTGAAAAGCTTTGTGTGAGGTGAGAGAAAAATGCTCTGACAGCCTCAGAGCCACCTCAAAGATTTTGACAATTTGTCAAAAATCACTGTATTTTTCAAGCAGCCTTTTGCAAGACCCTTGGGAAAATAAACAATATATATCCTTTTCTCAGACTGGCAAACACTTTTTCCCACAATACCCCCAAAATGTTGTGTCATGTGTCTGCTCCGCCCCCCTTCACCTCCTCCCCTCTCAAATGAGCAATCTCAAAGACAGATCTTCCCTCTTGGAGGAAACAACAAATCCAATTAAAATCTGTGCACTTTTGCTTTTGAAAAAAGGTTCTCTGTAACCCCCACGACTCCAGACTTGCCTCCTGGATCTTGCTCCTGCCATCCCGCTCAGCTCTCAGGATTCAGTCTAATGTAGGTATTTCATTTGGCTGCATATCATTAAAATTGCTGTTCCTCTGAGTGTTGTTGGTAGAACTTCAACTTTTAGTTTCATCTGTTAAATCAGGCTGAACTTCACTGAAAAATAGTCTGTATTTATGCAAAGACACCCATGCAATTGGAATGTCAAATGGTGATCTAAGTAAGATTGAAAATGCTCTTGTTTGATAAGAAACCCATTATTAAAAAAAACAGAAAAAGGGAAAAAAATAAACAATGCCGTGGTTCTAAATGGTCTGGAATAAAATTGTATTTCTTTTCACACTTTATCGAACCCTTGTCAGGATCTAGAAAAACAGAGCTATCAGGCCGCTGTACTTCTATTGCAACTCCGTAGAGTATTGTATTTGTGACTTCATTCTATCCAACCACTCATACTGAAACCTTGCAGAGACGTATTTTGTTGTACAACAAGAGTGAAGCCAGCTACAATTCTGTTAAATTCACATTATCATGCTGGAGAGTCTGACTTTTTGTGTAAACTTACACAGCATGCCAACATCAAAATAGTCAAGAAGCAGCAATAACAGGCAATAAGTTTTTGCTGTGTGAACTTCCTTACTTAGTTACTCAACTTCCTTGTGTGCCAGGAGCTTTATAAGGCGTATAAATAATAAATGAGATTCTTATTAAACTGGATCAATTTAGATCAGGTAAATAATTGTTTTCCTTAAGAAATTGCAAGTTTGTGATGATTTATATGACAGGTTTCACAATGCTTCTTTCTAAGTTGAATGTTTGTTTCAAGAGATAAATTCTTAAAACTCCTTACCTCCACAGAGGTAAATTTATATTCCTGCCTTTGTATATGAGGCAAGAAAATACAGGGAACCTTCTTCCCTACTTTAAAGCCTTCTCAGACAGGACAGAGGCCTGGGAGTCCCTAATTCTGGTGAGAACAAGATCTTTCCTATGCTTGGTGTCCTAAAAGGGCCATGAAGTTCCTGGGGGATATCGACTATCAATCAGTCTGCAAAACTGGCAGGACATAAAGTGATTGGTGGTGCACCGGTGGGGTTATTCTCATTTGGATTTGACTGCAGGAGCTTTGCAGTACCTGTGGGACTGCTGGGAGACAGGTAGAGTGGGAAAGGGTTTTCAGTCTGTGCGGTGTAAGGCAGCATGCAAAGATCTCTGATAGCCTGTTAGAAGATTTACAGCAGTTTCTGATTATTTGAGAGAGAAAGAAGAAAAGTGTAGGAAGTGCTCTATGGACATATGCATACATAGAAGTATAAAAGCTATATAAAAATATTATAAAAATGTGGGTGCTGGTTAGGTGCACAGGTCTTCCAGCAGCTCCCCTCAGTCCCCAGCCCCAGATTTATTTTGCAGACTCCCCCTCTTCTCCCTCCTGTTTCTCGCTAAACTCTCACCAATGGGCTCAGACTGCAAAATTTGGGGCTGGGAGCACCAGTCAGATGATGGCTTTTATTGGATGAAAATGAAGCAAAGTGAGTACAAAAAGGTCACGAGCATGTTGAAAATCCCACCAGCCATCACAGACAGGTACAGTAGCCAGGCTGCCTCTCACAGACTCCATTTCCACAGATAACAACTGCTGCCCATTAGGCCCAGCTCAGCTGCAGGCATTAAGCTCTTTGCACTGCATGAACCCATGCTAAGTGAAGTGCATCACTCTGACTGACTTTCTACATCTCTACCTTAGCTTCCCCCAAGAACTATGGGAAAAATAATGGTATTTGTTTGTTATTTTTCCTGCTTTAGCTCTCTTTAATTACATTTTTGCCCATCCCTGCCTTTCTGCCTTCAAGAACAGATTCTGAAAGTACATAGGAGAGAAAAATCTGTAGGTTTTACATCACAGCAAAAGTTTTCTGTCCTTAGGTACTGTATTCCAGCTTTGGTGGAGATGAGGAGTAAAATATGGGCCTTCCAAGGATTTAGGCCAAGTTTACACTGTTAAAGTGAACAGAAATTTTGGCTGGGATCCTTTGATATGTAGGGTAGAGGCCATTTAAGTTTAGTTAGGCTTCTTTCTAAGCTCCAGAAAGGATCTTGTGAAAGAATGAAGCACATTAAGACTGTGGTAGACCCCTACTATTTGGCTTATATTAATTCTAATATGATGACGTCATTCAGGTTGCAGAAATAGTAGCTAAGCACCAAATGGTTTGCTTAGTAACAGGTACTGTTAATATTAAAAATCACTTAATAATTAAACAATTGAATGACAGGAGACTATCAAAATTTACTTAGTTGAAATCAGTCCTACCTTCAGGCAAAATGATGGGCTAGACGATCCCCCTTTCTGACCATTATATTATGATTAATTCGGTGATTCTCTGATACACTTCTTCAATTTCTTTTGAGAAATCATGTGTCTATCTGTGAATATGTACAGGGCACGAAAGAAGTTTTCTCACAGCTTTATGAGCATTCCAGGAAAAGAAGTTTTGAACCATCTCCTGCTTGCACAGAGGATGTACAGGTAGGGAACAGACAAAATGCAGTGTTAGCTTCTTTCATCCATCCTCCTTTTGACCCTTTGTGACCCTATGCAGACCTGCCAGCCAGCACCAGCTCAAAGGGAAGACTTGGTGCAAGAGAAGGGGATGGTATGTTTTGCTTCCTTTTAGAAAGGTTATAGTACAGTTCTTGCATGAACACTCACCTTTCTCCACTTAAGTTGAAAGTCAGTCATTTAGGACTTCACATCTAGGAACATTTCATAAGATCATTTTTCTCTTTGATGTTGCTTGGGCTTATGGACATTTTTTAAAAGGTATCTTTAGTACAGAACTGGTAATTATCTATCTCTTGGTAGCTTCTCAGAGGGTTTTTACTTTCCTGCACTGTGTATATCTCTGTAAATTACTTTATTTTCCCCTTTGTTTCATAGAATAGTTAGTAAGATCACAAGTGGTGGCCATTTGTCTCAGAGGCTTGAAAACACTGTCGTCAGCTGATTTTTGGACTGCATTAGCTTAGTTTTAGAGTCATGAGTTTCTGCTGCCAGCAGACAGTTATTGTCTCCAGGATGTTCACGTAAGAACATCCTAAAGATATATGAAAATTCAACCTCTCAAATTGCCAATATTAAGTAACAATTTCATAGCTGACCTTTTGAAATATTTGTGTAAGAATGGTTGGCCCAGACCACACACTGTACAGAAAAACTGCACCCATCACTCCCTGTGCCTGAATTGTCACAGCTTTTGAACGAGCTACAGAGATACGTACTCAAAGCAACTTCTGTACATGCAAACTCTGCTGGTGTCTTTGGCAGCTCCAGCAAAGGCTGGAATATAGGCCTGAACTGAAAAACGTGCATATACGAGGGGAAATCCAGTTCTACTTTTGCTAATACAGATGTACGTCAGGAATATGCCTTCGACAGCCAGTGGTGCATGGTCAGGGAATCGGTGCCAAAACAGAGATCTGGAATACTGCCAAGCTGAAGCAATATTAGGTTGATACCTGTCCTGAAATCCTATAGAAGCCCTCTTCTCCAAGCTGATCAAACCACAACTACAGATGCTTAAATAAAAATGAAAAAAGCCCTGTGTGTTTGTGAAATCTGGCCTTTATTTTATATCACTCTCATGACAAAAAGTGTTAGAAAAATGTCTTAAACCACTACTTGGGGATTTCCTCCAAGCACTATGCCAGCTGCTCTCAGCCTCCATTGTGAAATGATGGGCTGCTGGCATAGCCAAAGTACTTTACACTCCAGCAACCACTGGATGCATAGCAGCCCTTTGGGAGTCATTACCAACTGGTGTAATTTAGGGCAGTCCTGAGGCAGCTCTAAGTCACAGTCTCCAGGAACTGGAGGCTATAAAGGTGGCATAACACCTCTCCTCTAGGTCTATAATCTGCAATAACATTTACAATACAGACTGCATCATATTATTTCCATGTTTAATTAGAGTACAGGATATCAAACATTTTGCTTTAACACTACCCCGTGTGCTGTTACTGGCTCTGTATGTGATTTAATGGGTGATCAATCATTCACATATCAGTGGTGATGTAAACCTGATGTTCATTTGCTCTTTTTCACTTCACGCATGGATCTCATGTAACAAGAAAAGAAATATCTGTGAGGAATGTGGTAGTTCTGCATTGCTGTTAAATCTCAGCAAGCCCTCCTAGAATTCAAGAAATAAGGTAGCATCAGTTTACAGACCAGCTTTTCAGTGGCATCATTCCAAGTCTGTGCTATTGGCCAGCATGGCTTATGCTTTGCTTTCATAGCCAAATATGTGATGCTTGACATGTCAAGTCAGCTGCTGAGTTTTTTTTTTTTTAAGAGTGGGTATTGTTGATACAGCTGTGAAAGAGTCCTTTCTCCTTTCTAAAGAATTATCAGTAAATTGCATAATTGTTTGTAGAGACACCCTCTTCACTAGATCAGGACTTAACAAAAAGTGCCCTGTCATCATTTTCCTTTCAGTCTCTTCTCACTCCCTGTCTGATCTGATGCTGCTGTCCACTTACATTTCAAATGGGTATTATCCCACCATTCATCTTCAGATATCAACAGGAAAATCACTTTCATGAAATCTGCAGTGTTACACCTCGTAAAGGAAAAATCGTGCAATTTATTCCACTGTTTTAGGCCAGTGAACTGAGTCCAGCTGAGCTCAGGAAGAGATAGGGCCAAGAACAGGCAAGGCTGGTGGTGTCCCATGCCAGGGGAAGGAGAGACATAGGAGGTGGGTGCCTTGCAAAGTCGTGCTGGAGAAGCAGAGCTGCAGGAGCTGGCAGAGTTTGAGTGTCTGTGGGCCCAGGGGATGAGGAAGAGGCTGGGATGGCCCAGGTATGCCAGGCACAGAGGACATAGGGATGCCGTTCCTCTGTGCTGCTCTGCAAGGGCATTCATGTGACTCTAAAGGACAGCTCCAAATGCTCTTCTCCGGGAGCAGGAAAGCAACCTGAAATCTGCCTGGGAAACGGGAGTAACTATTTTGCCAAGTAATAGCAACACAACTTTGTTGTAATCATAGTATTAAAACAGAGCTGACAAAGTGATGACTCCTCTGAGGTGTTTTTAACCTTAATAAGAGCTCCATTAATTTTTCATATTATTGATAAAGCAAATTAATACCCATCTCCAAACAAGCAAAACATAAAAAGGCATCAAAACCAAACTGAAATAATTGAATATTATTTGTAGAGAATGCCATTAAAATAATGTAATTCTTCTTTTGTAAATTAACTTCATGCATAACTAGAAATTATTAGCATGCATATATACCAACCTCTGTGTTTGTAATTTTGACACACATCCTAATAGACTTGGGGTGCTTTATTCGCTTACACTCTGAAAATATTACTTTGTGTGAATGCACAGTAACTCAGAGAGAACTAGTGGGAAGACACAAAGCTGGTGGAAGTGCTGTCACTGAGCCTCCCAGGCCATAAGGGAGGATCTCCCGTGTATGGCAAGGACAAGTGGGAAGACACTAGCCAAATACCAACTCCTCCACACAACTGGGAGCATCTGGGCACTCCTGAAATCATTGGCAGTGCATATTTTAGTACAAGCACAAATAGCACTTTTAGACATCTACAGCACGGGAGTTCATATCCCATGGCAATGGGGAATTTTCCTAAGTTCAGAGAAGGAATAAGGAACCTTTTTAATGAATATTTTGGCAGATGTACAGTCTCCACTACAAAATTCATGATCCTCTTTAGCTTCATATTGCAAGGGACAGTGTGGAAGAACCATTGCAAACAAATATCACTACACAAACATATCTTCTTGGGCCAAATTTCAAGCTTGTTTAATGAGTTATCTAAAATCTGTGTTTGAATGATTGGTGGGAGGTTGATAAGAAAGTGATGATAATCTAGTTAAATTTTTCAGAATTTTACGGTACATTCTCAAGGAAATGAAATAAAAATATACTCAGTTTGTGTAACAGCTCTTACCTGAATCCACAAATATATGTTACCTGCTTCCAGGAACAAAGAAAAACAAAAGTCTGATGTTTTGGTTCTAACATATCAGTCCCAATAGCCCCTAAAAGAATTAAACGTTAACAAAATATTTGATATTAATTACTTAAATAAAATAGTTGATTTGGTGTTTTATAGTTAGAACCGTAGAAGTTCATAGATGCATATCTGAATGATGAATGGCTAGGGAATACTTGAAAAAGTCACAGGAGAAACCAAGATCCCTTTCACCAATGTCTTCTACTGCTGTGCAAGCTTCAGGTAGTCAGAACAGATGTGAACCCAGCCTATGCACAGGCCTGCCATGTGCTGCAGGATTTAGAAAGCTCTCTGTATGTATTTGTTTCAAAACCCAGACTAAAAGGCATTGCTGAAAACCTCTGCCAAACTCACAGTGTCTTAAAAGTCTGAAAGAATTAAATCATCCTTCATATGTTTGTGACAAACTTTGTTTTAGTTCTTGTTCTTGTACCCTATGTAAACAACAATGTTTGTGAGCTAGCAATGGGCACTTGGGAATAAAAGGATAAGCAAACAGGAATATTAAATACTGTAGTTTTTAAATTTCTGAGACACAAATATAAAGCCTTATTTTAATTAAGCATTTTCCACTTCTGTCTTCATCAGTATTAAAGTTGCAAATTTATCCAAGGCAATTTAGTGTTTGAGAACAGAGATAATAGTCCACATTTAGTAAAATTAGCCAAGAGGGTAGACTCCTGCCTAGAATTATTTACATTCTTTGACCCTTTAGGCTCAACTCTTTATCCAATCAAATTTATCTGGCAGAACTAGTAGCCTGACTTGTTTGTGTCATACACATTTGGCATTAAGGCTGCAGCAGAATTTTGCAAGTATTTGGCATATTCTTTATAGCACATCTGGTGAGTATGGACACTGTCCATTAGAATAGCTTTGCAAACTGATAACACGCCAAAGCTTTGACAAAAGTACTTATGGTAGATGTCAATCATCTTTCTTTGCCAGTTTAAACATGCACCCTTCTGGGAATAACTTTTATCTATTCTGGCACATAAAACATAATGAACAATATCTTCAGGCTTTGCAAATGAATGCAGGTCCCCATATTATGTATACTGCATGTGGATCACTAAACAAATGCAACAGAAGGAAGGATGGTATTTATAGATCTTACCAGCAAAAATCTGTGAGAAACACCAGGCAGAGTAAGTAAATCTCTGGCAAATAGGGACTGTTTGAAGGCCATGAGGACTGTGGATGTAAAGTACAGCTACAGCAGTCACTAGCATTGGCCATGGCTGGTGATGCCGTTGCACAGGTGTCGTGGGTTGACCCAGGCCAGATGCCAGGCAGCCCTAAAGCCGCTCACTCACTCCCCTCTGCAAACTAGGCAGAGAGAAAGTTTAACAAAGGGTTCATGGGTTGAGATAAGGACTGGGAGATATCGCTCACCAAATACCATCGGGGCAAAACGGTCTCAGCTTAGAGCTATGAAGTGCATTTATTACTACCAGAATCAGAGCAGGATAATAAGAAGTAAAATTTGCCTGGAGCACCTCCTCCCCCCTTTTGCACTGACCTTAGTATCTCCATGTTGTTTCCCTCACATGTTCTCACTCGGCTCTTCTCTAATCAAAATTAAAACTGCATCCCAGCCTTTGTTTTGATTTCTTCTTAAATCTGTTATCACAGATGCGTTACCACCATCCCTAATTGGCCCAGGCTTGGCCAGCAGCATGTCTATCTTTGGAGCCACCAGGGATTGGCTCTGCTGGACATGATTTAAACTTCTAGCAGCTTTGCACATTTTACCAAATGTGAAAAAACCCAGCCATGAAAACCCAATACATTAGGTTTCCTTTGCCCCTCTAAAGCTTCTCCCTGAACTTTTCTTCTGTTACAAAAAGATTGCAAATATCATAGGTGGAAAAGGGCTACACAAAAAAAGGATATCAAAAGTTAAAGGGACCGAATTAGTGCAACAAAGAGATATAACAATAAAATAATCATAACCCAATTTCTGATACTCATAGTCTTGCATTATTCCTCAGTGGGTTCTTGTCTTTTCCATGGAAAGGGACTCCTGGTGTGACTGACAGAGCCTGAAATGGGCCCTCCAAGAAGGATGAGACACCTTTCTGATCTGAACTTCTGTTGCATCGGGGGAATACATGTGGCATACACTTAGTATAGATTCTCCTGCCTTCCTTCCTGTAATTTGCATACAGATTTTCATTTGTCAGCTTCCTAAACTACATTTCAATAGTGAATCCATGTTAATAACAAAGTGGGAAAAACCCAAAAATTCAAAAGGAGCTATACAGTTTCAGGAAGTTGCACAAAAAAAGTACAATTGTTGTCTTTCATATGAGTTTCTTTTAAATATGTACTGGTAGAATATTTCAGATCTGCTGAATACAGTAGGTATTTATGCTTTTATTTTAAATGGGGATTACAAATTATTCGCCTTTTGTCATGCATAATATGCATATTATGGTGTGGATATTGTGTTACCAATTCACTGTAACGAAGTACTTTGGCACTTTCAAAAAAAAGCCATTTTTGACCCAGAAGACCATAATGGAGCCTTTCAAATTTGTTTAAGACAGCTGCCATGAACTGAAAAAGTCATACAAAACAAACTGTATGTAGAGCAATTTAATATGTAGAAACGTGCATTTTCAGTAAGATACGATGGCTGGCTCAGACTGTTTTAAATTTAGAAGGTACTGGACCTCCTTATCTTATGATGGTGAGGAAGCCTTCAGGTTAATCCTGTCAATAGTTACTAACAAGCAGGTGAATTTACCCAATTACTTCGCCTCCTTACTGATGCGGGTGGTACCATAGATGCCCAATGTGAGCTTTTATGGGTGTGTGAAAGCAACCCCTTAGCACTGAGAAACCCTAAAAGAACCAGACAATTCAACCAAAAATGTATTTTAAAGTATTTTTAGTGGTTTAAATGAAAACACATTCTTGCTTTTTAATGTGGTTTTCAGTATGTTCCATCTTTTTAAATTTAGCCTATTGCGTCAGTATTTTGTATGTCATCATGAATGCTGTCCTCTTGTTAATGAAATAATGATTCAAGCCACAAAATTAAAACCAGTTGGTTTGTCAAATTCTGAGCTTAAAAACAATTCTGTAGGATAATTATGGAGGAAATACACGGAACCTTGATAATCTATTCTTGGTAATTAGCTACTGAGGCTAAGGGTTGCCTTCAGTTGCCTCAAACCAGGAACCTGATGCCATCTGGCAAGGCCTGGGGATGCCGCCAGCCTCCTACTGCCAATTCAGGAGGAAATAGGACCCTGCAAACTCTCTGATGCATTTACAAGTGGGTGTTGCTGATACCCTGGATATCACTGGACACTCCTGTGTATCAATACCTAGAGATTTAAATCTTGAATTCTTACAATGATTTGTATGAATATGGAGGGGGTGTGTGTGTGTTTTCATGTACTATGGAAGCATTTGTGATTCCCCATAAATGTTCATAACTGTGTGTTGATGATTATATGTGTTAAATAGCTAACTTATAAATGCTATACAAATTATAATTTTTCTCCCTAAAAGATTCTTTCCTTATAATTTTATTTTTATCAAGGGTACTGCAGCACCCAAAGCTCACAGTATTGCCTCTTCCACTAAATAATCATTAGAAGTTCTAAACAAAGAATCAAGTGATGGAGCCAAAACACACTGAAGTCAATAGGACTCTTTTCATTGACTTCAATGAGCTTTGAATCAGCGTCCAAATCCTAACCGTTGCTGAACATATTTACAACCACAACATTTTGTGTGGCACTCTTTGTGGGCACAATGCTGCAATTTACTTGGGGAAACAAATGGAAACATATTCTTAGATAGTGTGACCTGTACTACTACACATGCTAAAGCTAGGTCTGCTGAATCTCAGTTATATCACTAAAAAATAATTGATTCAGCTGCACATGTGAGGACACAGAGCTAGACAGTGCCTGTCCAGGCCGGAAAAGGACTCATGCTGATGCTTCTGAAACCGCCGCCAAAGACGAAGAGATGTTGTTAGTGCCAGTGTATTCACATATCAAAATTAGAATCAGTATTATTTTAAGAATGTTCTCATCAATCATAGCTGCTGCAAATTTTCTAAACAGATGAATTGGTGTTTGTTGTTTCCAACACTAATTAATCAGTGGACTTACACAGAGCATGTTGTATCAGTATGTCTGATTTCAATTTTAGAAACTACAATGAACTTATTAAGTAATTTGCCACTTCATAATACAGCATGTTTAAGTAATATACAGTGTTTCCAGCTAAGAGCTGTCTGATGCCTGCTGTAGGTAAGCTGAGGAGGTCTTTCCTCATTTCCTACCTCAGATATATAATACAATAACAGACATTGCACATTACAATGACATTCCATTATGTTGCACAGCATCATATATTCTTAGCTCCTGAGGGAAAAAATGACCAGTGCAAATTGAAGCTAGCCCATGGACTTAGCTAATAATTCACTGCATCTCAGGCAGACACGTTCATACATACATACGTCTACATAATCATGGGTTTAAGTGATTTTTAGAAGATTTACATCCAATTAAAAATTCATTTTGATCCTGTTGCAATAGTGTAACAAAATATTGATGTAGCACACATTGCAAAAGAGACTAATTTCAATGTAACCCCTGGAAACCTTTGAAGACGTTAGCAGCTCTCCAAGCATGTTGACTATCTGGACAATGAATTATTATATCCCTGTCAAATTTTAAATATCCTGCTGTTAAAAATATTAGTCACAGGAGCTGCTTGACAACAGTGTCACAGTAAATTTTTAAGTCTCTATGAACGTGGATAACCTGATACATAAAATCATGTCTCAGTGTCTGGTATTCAGTGGTAAAAGCTGAGCACTGAAAGTTTCCTTGGAGCATTGGCAATACCCTGCCAATAGATATACTGTACGTGCCATTTAAACCAGCTGAGTACTGCTTTTCCTCTCCCTCCCTCCAGTTTTTCCATTCCCCAAGGGGCAATCCTTTGGCGAACAACCCATTTAAGTCAAACAGCTATCGTGTAAAAGTGAAGATGAGCAACAAAGCACATCCAAGGGAAGCAAGTTAAGATCTAGGCCCTGAGGTTCGAAGGGGGGGCTAAAGAAACCGAGCCAAAGAAATTCTAAAAAGGCACTTTTTTAGCTTAAAAAAATAAGATTAGAAACTGGCTTGTATGAGCCCAACTGTGATTAAAAAAATAAACCTTTTATAGTTAAGACAGAATTTTTTTCTTTTTGTTCTTTGACTTTTCCTTGCAGAGAAAGAGGCTATCTTCACTTAATCAGAGCAAAGAAAGAGTGGCTGAGGCAGAAGCAGCATCATGTGGGTGAAGGTCAGGCCAATTTTCACCCATGTGATGCTGCTTTATCACTCATGGAACAAAGATTAAGGCCTTTCTTTTCTTTGTCCTTTTGTGCTTTCCCCCATTACTTTAACAGATCTGAACAAATCCCAGGCAGTTCATCCAAAAGTTCCTTTTAGCTACATTTAGTTCAGATCCTCTAAATTCCACATAAGACTTCATGATATACCAACATGAAGAGGATATAAAACCCACATGTGTAGGGAGAAAAATGTTATAGAAAAACACAGAAATCATTGCAGAATATGATGACAGCAAAGGCCTTTTCAGTTGCAAGAAACTAGGCACATCCAGGAATCAGAATTATCACTATTTTTATTCTCTTATTTTTTAAAGGAATATGTTTTACTGCAGCACCAAAAGGCTACATAAATATTGATGTTGGTTGAAGATGAATTTAATGTAATAAACATGTAGTTGAGCTCCAAGGTTCTGAAAAAAACTCCACACTAGAAAAGCCAGTTCATTGCTGCCTGTAACTGTAAAAATGTTATATCACAAAAAATTAGCCTACATAGCATATGTTTACACATCTTGTCGGTAGCGAGCTTAATCAAACGTATTATTCCAGAATTGCATCAACTGCAGAAATAGGTCAGGATGTAATTTCTACACAAAGTACCAGGGGACTGATTGAAAGGGCAGTTGTTGGATTTGACTGTGCTTTTCAGCCCTTTGGTTTTATCCAGGTGGGGGAAGCAGCCCTTCCTGGCTTGCTGTTTATCTCTGTTTCAAGCAAGCTTCAGGAATGCCTGTTGCATTTATTTCATTTATCAATCTCTTGATATCTTAAAACAACCAGTACAGTACACTGAGTCAAATACTAGCAATCAATTATGTAATCATAACAACCAGAAAGTAAATTTATGCCACACGTCCCAGCTACCCATAACATTTACAGTTTTACATACACTGACTCCACAACATTTCACAGATTAAAAGGTATGGAAGACTCAGCAGTTAAGCATTTAATAAGTGAGACAGGTATCTTGATGTGATTCCTAGCATTATGCCAGTAGTGTTTGTACCCCCGCAGTGATCAGTGTGTTTCCAGATTTCAGATTCCCTGTTTCTATGCAATCAGGGTAAATGCTGCTCTTCCCCTAATGTGGTTTCAGGGGTGTGGGAAGAGCCCTGCACAAAGCATCAATTGAAGCATAGAAACACTGCAGTTTTTCATATGAGGCACTGCAAAAATTGGCTTATCCTCCTGTGCCATATGTTATCTTGCACTAGAGTGTCTCCCAAATTTTATATGGTTTTATAGTCTCCATGTCTACAGGACTAAAATCTTGGCCTCATACTGAGGTCAACATAAATGTTATCTTTGACTCCTGGTTGAGTCCTGGTTTCAGCCAGTAAGTCCAAGAGAAATATTTCGGAGGTGAGTCCCTTTTAGTCTGAGTAATTTTGAGATGTGGAAACCACTAATGTAGGTGTGAGAAGTCAGTACATGAAAGCTGCTTGGATAGGATAATATAGAAATGGGCGGTTACTGAGGCTGATAGGAGGCTAATAAATATTGCTATCCATACATTTCTTAAGAGCATGGTATTCATATTGCTTATACCTGAAAGTATCTTCATATACATTGTCAAGATTTTTGATGCAATTCAAAGCATTCTCATTGTCTTATCAAAACAGAACATAACAGAAGGGTTTTTGGACTATTTTAAAGAGAAAATGCCAGGAAGTTTCTGTCATGAATACTAATAAACAATTTGGGTTAAAAAATGCTGCAAGAACCTCTTCTGTACCAATCTAAATCACGCCTCCTTTCTTCAGAAAAGAGCTTTGAAATGTGTTTCCTCTGGCTATTTTGGTAGGCTTTCATCAGGTGACAATTTGACACTCTTGCTGAGATTCCTTGGCTGGATACTTGTAACAAAGTTTAAATATCTTTCAAGTAGTTTAATCTAGATGGGAAATACTAGATATTTCTTAATCTCTACACACTCTGATTTTCAAGCAATGTATTTTGTCTCAAAGCAAGTGAAGGGCTGAGAGCAGTGGCCAGAGCCAGTAAGACATGACAGGCTCTGGAACTGAGGTTTTGCTGCTCTGAAGATGTTCCTGCACTCAGTCCACCCTGTGGATTGTACTGTGTGCTTTTCATCCTCTATCGGAGGAATATGAATTTGAGTAAATGCCTTGTGACAGTGCGGCTGCTGTGGAATTTATTCATTTTTCTTGAGTAGGAGATCAATTAGTAATTACTTAAGGGCAGTCCTTATCGGCCATCTAGGTTGGCCCTTAATTAACCAACAAGACATGACAGGCAATGTATTTCTGGGCAATTTAGCACATCTCTTAGGGAGTTTTTAAGGCATGAGGCCGAAGGTCAAGTGACTTTAACCACCTGAGAAGTGCAGAAATCCCTTAGAAATACACTGTCTAGAGTGACTTATTGCTGTTATTAAATGGAATTTGTGAATAAAAATAAGAAAGACTGTCAGCCCCAGGCATGAATAGGGCATTATTAACATGGATATGACATTGTTGACAGCTAATCTAAAGCTCCATTTGTGTCCTGAGCTCAAGACCTTTTTCTTTATGCTGTATATTAATACAAGGAAGATATGTTACATTCTTCATATACTTTTACCATAGCTGTCCAATAAGACCAAGGGATATAGGGGTTTGTTTTGTTTTGTTTTGCTTTTTAAAATTTGCATTGCACTTTTTTTTGATTATTTTTTTTATTTTTTGAGGGCTGAAATACATCAATTAAACCTTGTATGCCTAACATCCCATTTTTGGACTATATCATAGAAGTCTTCTGAAAGAAAAAAATATCCTTCCTAGGATGTAAAATTGCTATTCCTGACGTACTCTCCCCTGCCATCCTGAGATCTGCCCTGAATTTGTCTCCTCCCTGGCTCAGCTGCTTCCCCTGTCCCCTGCTGCTGGGCTCAATGTGCCTGATTGTCTGTACATGTCAGTGCGTTCAGGTTGAAGAAGTGCACCGGCAACATTCACATGTAGAGATGAATAAACAGAGTCAATTCTGGCACCTTCATCTTACCTATGTTTTTCTCTTTCTTTTTTGCTTTTTATTTTTAATTCTTTTTCCTCCACAATGTGAATGTAAACTTTTTGAAGTGCATACATGCTTTCTTAATACCTTGAATTAAACATGTATGGTAACATTGCCAAAACAGATCTTGTCTCCTGAAATCTGGAATTGCAGAAAATGGACAAGAAACTGAACATCTGTTGTAAATATTATCTTTTGCCAGACTGATTGTGTATAGATGTTGACATTTTGGCTTTGCTTGTTTCCATTGGCTTAAATTGTTTCTGGGTTTCTGGATGTGCCTGTTATTATCCTTACGCTAAGACGTGTTCGGCACTTTGTCAGTTCTGTTTGTTGATTTACAGCAACAGCCGATTCCAAAGACCAACATCTTTTCTTGAGAGAAAAAGTGGCAGAGTCACATCCTAACCTTGCCCTGACTAGCACAGCTCTATCATTTGCATGGGAATTGCTGGAAGGCTGCACACTTGTGATCTTCCATTGACAGGGGGTTTCCAGCTGCTGCTCTTCTGTCCTGCAATGCAGTGTGTGGTGGTGGAGGGGACATTCTCTTTCCTAGGCATGTGGCAGCCTGTGTAAGAGTGCTGGGAAGAGCAGGTTCACTCACCTCTGTGACAGTGGCTCTCTCTTAAGTCTGATGACTCCAGAAAGTGCTGGATTGTGCTGCCAGGAGGTTCTGACACGCACAGTGTATCTCTATTTTCCAGGAAGCATAACAGCTACTTGGCATGTGGTGTCCAGTTCTTCTGCACATTCACAAGTATGTCTGACATGTTATGAAAGTAATGGATGTATTGTGCATATCTCAAATATTTTAAGGATATGTGAACACATATTTTTGTCTGGGAAATCCTGGGCAGAAATGTGGAAGTACGGATGTGGATTCTTTGTTTAGACTGACAGGAACTAGAGCAGAGCTCTCCATACATGCAGATAATTTGGGGGAATTGTTTCAGGATTACGATGCAGAAATATTGTGTGTATTCCCTGAATCAATTCTAACTATGGAGGAATATATCAGTTTGTCTTGGCATTCTTAGTGCAAGGAAAGGTAAAACAGGTTTAAGAAGTAAGAGGGCTTTAAAGGCATACTTTGAAAATCGTTGTTTTTAACAGCAGTGATCCATAAAGCTGGATTAAATCAGCGTTTTTAGCAGGCTGAGTGCACTGTAGTTTGTGAAAAGTTGCACATACTGCAGTTTGAACCATGTAACCTGAAAGCTAAAAGTAGTCTGTACTAACCCTGTACCACCACACTTAAAAAAAAAATCTTATAATTGCTAATAGCAAAAAATGCTGATATCATCTAGGCACAAGGCTACCCTATTAAGTTTGAGCTGAAAAATCCCTTTTTTAGAGCAACTTCGAAAACAAATTTTCCTGAAATTCTGACTTTCCTGAAACTGGTGATTTACTGTAAAATGGCAAGAAACATTACGGCCTCAGAAAACAGATAGTTCTGTGTTATAGACAAACTGAACTAGCAACAAAAAATAAAAATGTGCATCATGTTGTATGATCAAAGAAGAAGAAATTTTCTTTTTTGTGCACTTGATAAAACAAGTAACAAAACAGTTTAAAAATAAAATAAAAATGCTTGATTCTAGAGAAATAAAGGAAAGATAATTAGTGACTCACATTTGTGGTTTGGATCACGCTGAAGGTGATACTGAGCCACAAGGAATGACTAATGAATTGTGATCTACAATCCAAGCTTTCCTGGGAAAAAAGAAGTGAAAAATTAGCCCTTATGGCAGCAAGACGACCCCCACAAAAATCTGTACCTAGAGCAACCCTTATCATCCCACGTGTTCTAAGACATGAAGGAACTGCTGTCATTTATCTGGATTCAGCATTAACTGGCAGTTCTCAACTATTTTAAACATGATCAAAAAAAGGGGTGAAGGGAAGAACACACACTTCAGAGCGCCTCACATTTTACTGTGCATTGCCTCCCTGCTGTGTGATTTCTCTGTTTTAGCTTCAGTACTACTGTGGCTGCTATTTGTCTTAATGTAGAGGTTCATAAGTTTGACTAATCCTGTATCCAAACTTGCTTCTGCCCATATTTGATCATCCACACCTGAGACTGAGATTTATAAGAGCCCTTGGCAGGCATAATGGCTGCTTAATCAAGCAGCTGTATCCAAATAATTTTTATATCCAAATGGTTCCCTTTTGCATCTAAATGTTTGCTTTAGTGGGGTTTTACTGAGCGCTTGCCTTGCAATCTCAGCTGCTGGCTCCTCCTCTTGTGCCTTTTGGCACTGAGAGCGATCAGCACCCAAGCTCAGGTCTGGCAGCCTGGGGACTGGCAACATGGGCAGGCCAGATGACTTTCTGCTATCTTTCACAACACAAAGGAGTGTTAACATAATACAGATGTTGTCATTACAGGGCATTACTCATAGGTGCTTATTTAAAATAAGTCTTAGTGTGTGGTTGAAGGATTTTAGATCATGACACTTATATTTAAGTGTAGTTGTTGTTTCTAATAGGAAATCTAATGTAAATTCTCTCCATTTGTACAATCCTCCATTCTTTTAAGAAGTAAATTATAAAATTATGGTGGGCTGACCTAATAAAAAAGAAAATAAAGGAAAAAAGTAGAGAAACCCATTAGAATGAGGAAAGCTATGGTCATGGGTTGAAAGAGATAAAGGACTTAAGAAATGTTTGGAAAACAAAATCAAGAAAAATATAATAGAAAAACAGTGAGAGGAAGGCAATTATAGAGTAATGGAAAGCACATTAAAAAAATCATAATTCTGACATATTTGAGGAAATGAAAACATAATTTTACTGCATGATAAAAGGAAACGTTCATTCAATTTGGTCTTGCAAAATTAGACTATCAGTGAAGATATTCAGCTTGAATTATCTGCTATGCGTTTCAGTATTGACACATCTTCAACATCTTTGCAATGCATCCAGTCGAGAATCCAAATAACAATAGAAGAGGCTTAACACACTTTTGTAATCCTGGTTTGTGCTCATTTGCTTAGGAAAATCTTACTCTCATCCTTTTCGGAGAACAAAACCAGAACTACTCACAATCTTAGAGGCAGGACCAGTTAAAACGTGTGCTAAACATCAGCACCCTATGGAGTAAAGGACACAGACTCTTTCTGGCAGCTTAATGCGAAGGCATAATAAAGCACACACACACACACTCCCCTAATGCTTATTTTGTAGAGTTGGTATATGTTCCCCAAGGTAGTATTGGCATATCTACCATAACATAGAAATATTTCTGTGAAAATAATTCTGTATAAGTAACATTGTGTGTGCTGGTGACTGTAAAAGTTACTTCAATACTTTCATTACTTGCCACAGCCAGTTCATTGGATACTGGATGTCCTTGCAGGAAGGCAGGTATATGTGACAGGAACATGCACGCGAGCACTGTCATGAACGTTACGGAAATTGTACAACTGAAATTAAAGGTCACTTATTATATTAATTTCCTTATCCATTACTTATGTGGATCAGTGTTATGGCCATATGGCTAGGTTTGTTTCCTTGCACGGGATTAAGGTGTTAGAGAAAAATCTGTTTGTTACTGTCAGAAGAAACAAAAAAAACAACTCGACAATCAAAGACGGTTGTTCAATGACTTTTGCTAAATGATGTGAAAGACATAACTCTTTGAACTTGTATTTAGCTACCGAGGGTTTAGACAGCTTTTAAAGACTTTTTTTTTAAATAAAACAACTCATTCTTCCCCTACTTCAACACACACCAATTATTTGTACTATTTCTCCTTTAAACACGAGCTGTGCTCAGAAAAGATTTCCTGTATCTAAAAATGGCTTGTTAAAAACAATAGAAAGTCACAGAAATTAATTATTTGACACTTCTGTTCCTGATATCTTGTAGAGTATAATATCCATATGTGCTCTTAACACATTTCTGAAACAATTTTTCACTAAATGATGTAGTGTTGTATATTAATAACTATGTATTTTAAGGAAACAATTGTTATCAGTAAAAGGTGTACATTTTTCAGGGAGCATTTGGGTATCTTGGCCTTCATTTTGTTTTGAATTTCCAAAGACGTTCCATTGAAGTAACATTTACTTTTGAGGTGTGTAATTGGGACTCAGCATGCTCCGTGCTGTACTCTTTGATGTTCACCAGTGCTGTTAAAGAAATGAGTTAGAACTGGGAGTCTGGTATCTGCTAGGGCAATTCTTAAACCCACAGGATGACTGCCTATTCATCCCTTCTCTTTCTGTATGTATTTATAGCCATTTTCTTTAGGCTTCCTGAACTGTCATGGTACAAGAAGAGTCCCAATTAGCCAGATAAGCAAGTCAGGTTTTTGCATGGGATTAAAGAAACATAATAAAGCCAGGCAACTAGTTGGTTAAATTTGTAATCAGAAGAACTGCAGTGTTTTTGGTTTGGGGGTTTTGGGTTGTTTTTTTTGGCTTCTCCCCCAATTCCTTTTTGTCTTGTTGCTTCACTCAAAAAAATGTGTCTGATGAGATATCAATACCTCAGGGAATAATACCACATTATTTTTTCTGCCTCTGGTATAATCATTTGTCTCTTTAAATTGTCATCAGCTGAAGCCACTAAGACCCTCACACCAAAAAACACTTGTGACCCCCTGCACTGCCTTCAGAGGTTATTTTATACTTCTAGGTCTGCTTGTTTTTGATCTGAGGCACAGTACATATTTTGGGGGCAATTTCACGTATTATAGCAAACGAATCATCTCTGTCTTTTCTACTGGCCTCATTTAAGGTGGTAGAACAAGCCCTTTTTGGACGATAAATTTTGCCCAAAGTCTTTCTTTAGCATAGGAGAATAAAGCGATGCAGTCCAGAAGCAGTAGTTGACAATGGTTTTCAGTCAGGCTTCTTAGCTGCTGTTTTCATTTTGGGAGAGGTTTCTTAGATTGTTTTTCTATATTGAGTTCTTCTGTTTTATCTCATCCCAAGATTGTCTACCATACAGCTTGAGCTATTCTTCTCCAAAGGAGTCATATTGTTTTGTCTCAATTAGCTTCTACTCAGGACTACTGTGCATCATAAGTTATCCCACAAGATCTAAATTCTTCCTCTGCAAAATATGTGCTTTTACTCCAGCATCAAAATAACAATCTGGGGCGCCTGAGAGGTAAGTCTTCAGAACACTCAGAAAACAATGGGGTGAAACTGCAGACAAAAGATCACCTTATCCATCTGTTTTACACAGATGTTCTCACAAGGGATGGAGGCCCAATACAACAGGAACACAACAGTGGACCTGGCAAGAAGTGTCCCTAGGAGATTCTTCAGAAAGCAACTTATCTAGAGAGGGCTGTTTCCCAGAGTAAAGTTGCAATCACACATTAAATGGGAGATGGCCATCATTGAGGTGGAGTTGTCATGCCTATGTGAGCAGAAAAAGAAAACACAGCTCATCTAATCTTTTTTTCCATGATAACTCAGCTAGTCTAATTAAGATAGTCACTCCATCACCATAAACAGTTATTTCAATTCTAGGAGCAAAGATCTTTTATACCGTTATCCTTTGAAATGATGGGATCCTTAGACAGTAGCACACATGAGTCTTAACAGTTAAAGACAGTTGTTGTGTTTATGAAACAATATAGAAATTTTGGCATTCAGCAAAGGGACAGGAAGTCTCCCAGGTAATATTCACAGCCCACTGGTCAATGATGACCCCATGCAGAACTTTTTGGGAAGCCTGCTTACATGAGGGAATAGATTCAAATTGGTGTATTCTGCTTGGCCTTCTCTGCACATCAGCATGGTGTCTCTGAACATGTCTTTGCAGCCTTGTTCTTTCCAAGCAGTGAACACACACTCACCACTCTCACAGACTTCAGTAAAGGGGGAGCAACTACTCTTGGTTATCACAAGGATTGCTTTCCATGGACAAAATTATCCAAGAATCTCCCCATCACTTTCAGGAAACGGTTAGACAGAAATGGCACCTGACAGATCTACTCTCCCTGGTGTACTGTATCTTATAATTTGTTTTGAATTTTGGAAACATTTATAAATCAATTTATATAGTATTTAGCACAATGTTCTGTATAATAGTTAGTGTTGTATCAGTTCTGTTATACAGGTTATAACATTTGCCATAGTGCCATACATTTTAGACTAAATAATCTACTGGAGTGTACTGGCTGCATTGTGTAGGGACAATCCCTTAGCACATAAAATCTGCAACAAATTTCTGTTTTAAAAAAGGGGTATTTTAATGGCCATAACTTTCTAAAATGTTCTGCATTTTTGATTGTAGGTCTGGCCTGCCAAGCTGGGGATGTTTTTGAAAGTTTGAACAAAACCAGCTTAGATGCTAGTAGATGAAATATAAGTAAAAACATACTTCCTGCTTCTTTTAAAAATGAAGCTTTGGGGTAAAATAGAAATTCAGCTGATGTGACTTGGGTACAAAAACTGTGTTTGGAGAGGAAATAGTCTTCACCAAGGGGTGTGAACAGTCTCATTCCAAAGGAAATGGTTTTGATTTGTCTGAGGTTTTTTAAAAATTGCTCAGGACCTGATCTGAAGCCCATTGACGTCAAAGGAAAGATTCACAGTGCCTTCAATGGGCTTAGGACCAAGTGTGAACTGAGCATGGGCAGCTGTTCGAGGTCTTTACATCACCACCATCAAATTAACATCTGATCTTAGAATGTGTTTTGACTTGGCCTCTGGCTTTGGGACAGTGGGTATAATCGCGTCTCCAAAAGTAACTGCAGGTATAAATCAGTGATGAATTCTTTTTGTACCTAGATCAAAAGTTTGATCTCAAAATGAAGCCTTGGTGATGAATTCTGTTATGCAGACAGCAGAGAATGGGACTTAGGGGTTGTATCAGGCTGTTACAGGTGCCCTGGGTAATTCCACATTGTTTTCATAGCAACTGCTGGTCTATGAGCCACCTCAGATCTCATTTTGGCAAAAGCTTTGACAAGATGAGGGATGCTGAACTGGACATTAAGCTGCTGCATTCTGTAGTTGTAGAGTTTGTTTAGATGAGCTGAGAACATTCTTACAGGATGAGTGAAGGGTGTTGCACTTCATGTAACTGTTTATGAATGTTTGACATAGTAGCTGGGATAAATAGAGACGCTTTCTACTGATGAAATAAAGACAGACAGATATAAACACATACTTTTGCTGCCTATTAATGAGTACTTAATCCCCAGTCTAAAGTCGTGTCAGTGTAAATTAATAAAATTACAGATACGCTCTGCTGGCCAAATGTGAGTAGAAGGGACTGCAGAAAAATCTGTAAATATTTTTCATGTGGAGAGTGTAAAAACACTGGAATCTCCACCTGGGATAAAGCTGTGTCTTCAAGTGCAGGAATTTCCAAAGAAAAGAGACTGCATTAACTGGCTGGGAGAGGACAGACAGACAGGGAAGAGATTGTTGACTGAGATCCAGGGTGAATTTTTCCATCCCATAACGTGGCCTTCGGGTTATAGCCAGTTGTCCTAACTTTGATCAGCCAGTTAGCTGCTCTACTTGACTTGTGAGGCTGGATGCTGGATAAGAGTAAGGCAAGTCAAGAAACCAAGATCTTCTCCACAACAGAAAAATGCATAACATGAGAAAGACAGAGAAAAAAAAATGTTCCCAACATCCCGTTGTGATTACTACTTTTTTTCCAATTGACTGTCTAAACTATTTAGCTTCCATTAAAATCTCTACAGTGCATTGGCACCAACAATGACCACACTTAACTGGCTGCTGGAAAAAATGTGCTAAATTTCTCTTAAACAAAAGAAATATTATCCAACTGACCAGAAAGACAAATAGAACTTATTTCCAATCAAGCCTTGATGCATTAAAAGAGCAGTTAAAATTCTGAATAAATTGCTGGTGATGCTGAAGCATAAAATTTATGTAATTAAATAGTACCTCATTCTGAGACTACTAATGATTTAAGTTATTTGGATTTCTAGTACTGAAATATGAGACTGAACTGAGGATAAAAAATGTATCTGCTGAGTACCACAGATCTGAGCTACGAAAACTTGCTAAGCATATATTTCTTACATTGTTAGACTTGCCAATCTCATTGTTCAAATAAATAGTTCTTGCAAAGCTTACTTTTATAACATTTTCTTAATCCTGCCTGCTTATTTTGTTATACTTTATACAAATGTAAAATCTCTACAAAGGACCCTGGTTCTGCACTTTTCCCAGATAAAATATACATAACTAAATGTTGTTTCTTCTATAGTAACAGTGAACAGCTTGTGAAACAAACACCTGCTGGTAAGAAAAGAACCCTCAAAAGCTGAATTTTAAAGAAAATTCATTATATTCTTTATTTTCATCAGCTCGTAACAATTTACCTGCTTTCTCTTGGAACCAATAATGACAAAGACCAAAAATTTTCTGCATGATGTAAAAATTTTCCTTTTAGACATTCTTTGATAACAGTTTCCTCTAAGTGGACGCAATCTACTGATCTGTGTTGAATTGTGGACTGAGAGTGATACTGTTTTCACATTCCATGAGAGGATAGTCTACAGCACTATGTGTAGGTCACATTTTGCTGTACAGCTATGCAGATTTAGGTCACAACTCCTACTTAAACTACATCATATAATGTACAGTTGTTCCAGATCCAGTAACCAATTTAGAATTGAAAGTTAATACATTACAGTAGTAATATCATACTGCCTATGGGATCATTTGTCAGTGTTACCATAAAAGACTGATGATTTGATAACTGAAGGGTATTTATTATAGGGGCAATTTGTACCACTATACTATAAATAAGAATGACTTGGCATTTCTATAATAAATCCTATTTTCAGTGGTCTATTACTTGGTTATAAAAAAATCACCCTGGGCTGAATTAGATCTATTGGATGTACAATAGCAATAATATATTACCAAAATGTACATTTAATCCAGTGAGTAATATGGCCTTGAAAAACCCTTAAATGTGTATTAAATTGATCACAGATATTATTTACATAGAGATTGGAATAAATCTTTTGGATACTGTCAATATTTTAAACCAAAGGTTTATAGGTATGACACTGATCTTATTTGCACAAGAGTAAATCATATCTAAAACCACACTGGTATCAAGAGAGCTGCCCCAGGGAAAAATGATCCCTGATGAAAAATATGAAGGAGAACAAAATCAGACACTGGATATAGAATTATTCAAAATTAGCTATATAGGATGGGCCATGAAGCTGTCAAACATCATACATGCTATCAGACTTGTAAAAGACCTGACAGTGAGTATAAAGAGAAACTATATCTAGGGAATGACACTTGGCAATTTCTGTTTATCCTTGGCCAGGTTGTATCCAGCCTGAGTAGTTACCAGCAACATAAACGATATCAGCACCACCCTTCCCTTGGCATGCAGGAATTGGACACAAGTGCCAGGACTGTCTCCTCCCAGTGTCCCCTGGCTGCGAAGCCCAGCAAAGTGGATGGGGGGGTGTGGGAAGGAGGTGGGCCCGCAGAGGTGCTGAGCAGCATCAGCGCAGGTGGTGCACAGCATGTGCATTTTCCTTACATGCTGTGCTGCACTGGAGGCATTGTGCCTCTCCAAGGTATAATCCCTTCCAGAGTTCTCCTCAGAGTGGTACGAATCCACATCACCCTTTAATTAACACTGTGCCTAGGAGGCACAACTGAGCCTTTAGTATAGCCACAGGCTTTACATACACCTTAACTTGCAAATTGCAGATAAAAGTAGTTAATTTAAGTATAAACTGCCTCTTTTTTTTTTTTTTTTTTTTTAAGGAAGACCTTGATTTACACATGGAAGAGAAAGTAATTACATTTAACAGATGTCGCAGCTCTTAAAGAATATTCGATAATAATTAATCACTAAGAAAAAAAAAAGAAAAAGAAAAAGAAAATTCAATTCATTTCAGAGCTGCGGTCAAAGCCCCAACCTCTGACAGGAAATTTTACTCTGTTCTGTTCTACTCAATTATATCCTATTCTATTCTTTCCCAGATTTTACCCTACACATATAATTTTAACATTGAAACATCTTTCCAGAATACTATGTTCAACAATATGATTGCATTCCATCATCTGTTCTGTCGACTATATTCCATGAAGTCAGAGTTGACACATCTCAGTATCATGCTGGACTGCCAGGCATCTTTCACAATTCTCTAGCCACTGGATTTATTTTCTAACTTCATCACAGTTTGTTCTCATCATAGCATTGAGAAGGTGAATGCTAAGTGAATCTAATCCTGATGCACCTTCACCCCTCTCTCCACCATCAGCATGTCAGAGCACTGGACTTTTGTGTTTATAAATGGCATTTACCCTTCTATTTATCCATTTTTCTTAACTACCCTCTCAGCAGAGTGCAGAGAAGCAGAATCAGGATGCTCGCAAGACCTTTGCTTGAATATCCAGCTCATGATTGTAGACACATGAGTGACATTTTTATGCTATGTCAGTACATCTCATGTGTGCCTACACCAAACAGTATGGCATTTCCATGAGTCTGAAGATATTTGCCCAGCATTTTTATTTTCTCTGTTTTCTTCTAATTAACAACTATTAGCAGCTTCTGGTTTAAATGGGATTGTGGCCTGAAACACAAAATATTTTACTCTGCTGTTTGATGTTTGGCATCTTTTTAAACACATATACCCAAAGAAGAAAATGGTTTCTTTTGGAGTCCACATCAAAAGAATGTTAGAAATCATCAAAGAAAGTGGAGAGTAGAGCATATGCTGTTCTAAGGATGTTTTCAGTCCTCTAAAAATTAGGGGCTAGATTCTGCTGCTACTGGTATCAGTGGGAACATTTCCAGTGACTCCAGAATATGAACAATCAGATCCTGTAATATTAACACAGACAGATACTGCTAAGGGGAAGTGTACAGGATGTTTTTACTAGATATTAAAATTGCTACGGGTGCTCAAATTACCTGGAATTTTTCAACTCCATTCATTTATGGAATTTTGCTAGCTTCTAACTGGTTTTGCTGTTGATAACAGCTTGTTTATTATAAATTACTGTATAATAGAAGAGGTGCTTTGGTCAAAAATAGTGGAGAGGTATGGGCTTGGGAGCTTTCTCGTCAAAGCTTTCTTGTTCAAATCATGACATCAGCAAAGCAAGTGAGCAGCTATTTCTCTCCCTCAGTAGGATCAGGCAATGAGCCTTTTTTCTCTCTCTGAAGTTAACACAAGTTGTCTATCACTCTTCTGTGACAAGAAGTCATTTGTAAGCGCAGCTTGGGTCACTACAGACATCCCAAGCTGTGACAGAGGTGGCAGTGATGCAGTCAGGCTGTTGACCTGTTTCTGTGTACAACACACAGTTCTTGATTTTTTCCCACAACAGCAACAGACAAATCTGTAAGTTCAGCACATAGTTCCAGTCTATCTTCCACGTCATTTACTTCAATTGCTTTTCTAATGCAAAATGTAATCTAGCTTTAAAGAAATTCCTTGGAGCAGGTAATGATAGCATTGGATAGGCAAACCAGCTTTTCCTTCCCATAACAACCTACCCAGAAGGCCCAGTGATGGTATCAGTCCATCAGCATCCAGGAAAAACTTGCACTCTGGCTCTCAGGAGGTAACCTCTCTCTCGATATATCAGAATCAGCAGTGACACTCTTCCTGCAAATACCTGTGATGGTCTATAGTACTTCTTGTCCCACCCTAATGAGGACAAAGTTCAAGGTAAACTTGTATCTAATAGGGCTGCAAGTTAATGCATCATTGCCTGAGGGTAGCCAATGGAGTTGAATCGGTCATTAACAGCTTAGAAACCACAACCAAGCAAGCAAAGACTAAATGAGCATCAGAATAAAGAACAGAAAAATGGGCTATTGAAAGAAGGACTTTCTGAAGTTCACGGGCCACTGATTTGACGTGTTTTCCATCTCCAGTCCCAAATGACTGGGTAAGATCATTCAAAACCATGATAGTCACACATTCATTCAAAACTGGCTAGAAAAAATGAAATCAGATTATTTCACTGATGCCCCTGATGAGGGAGACTCCGTGTATTTGTGAGTGGAATGTTTTATTTTCCATCCAAAAAAGAAATGATCTCTCAGGGCATGCCTAATAATTTAGGGTCTTCTCAGGTTTTTGAATTGTGCTACTGTATGTAGCTGAAAATTGTTTGATAAGCATCACTAAGTGGCCTGGCTTTAAACCAAGCCTGTCATCTAGTGGAGTGCTATGCTATTCCAGCTTTAGTCTAGATAACTGGCACACATAAAATAAGGAAACACAAATGTGACACAGCTGCAGCTAGTCTGGCGGACCTAAAATCAGTGTTTTATGCCTCTAATACAAGACTACTTACTGATGGGAGAATCCTATGTGCAAGAGAGACGATCAGATTGCTTTGATATAATTGGTTCTAAAAATGTTGGATATTTAGAATTTATGGTGCCTTCAGTTTACAATAAAATGCTTCTTGTGTTATGACTTCAGTAGACATTAAAAATGCTGCAGAACTATGGCCAAACTTCACAAGTTACTGCTCAACATGTGCAGCAAGCAAGGTTTGCCGTGGAGAATAGGTTAATGGTCAACAGCCTAAGGCAAGGCCTGTGACATAACTTAGAAGGGTTTGCTGCTCAATCCCTGTGCCCTTTCAGAAAAGTCTCTGAATGTGCCAGGAAAACACAGTGTATGAATTAAATTTACTAAACGAGACTCAGTGTAGTAAATTAAATAAATAGTGTGTGATCCAAGTGCTTTTGTCAATAATGCATTGATTATAATGCCACATGCTGTACTAAAAATGTAATAAATGCAGAAAGTCAGCTGGATAACTAGAGCATAAGTATGTTACATTCTGGCACTTGAGGCAGATATAAGCAACGTTATTTGTACTCTAGGAGTAAAGGATTTTTCCCTCTAGAGAAAAAAAATACTCTATCACTTACCCTACATTTCAAAACAGGAAACAGGTGCTTGGAAAAGAAATACAGATCTGCTCCTTTAATTTTGGACCAAGAGACAATATGGGTAAAAATCAGTTCTGGTAGTAGAAGAGACAGATGCACAGAAATGTAAACCAGAAATTATTTGCTCAACCAAGCTGTACTGTACACCTGAACCTGTTATTAGGTCCATACTATGGACATATTATATACTTTGTGTCTCAAGAAGTATCTGTGCAAAGGTGTGACACGTGGTTGTGATTAAAGCACTGCTCGGAAAAATCTGAAGTAGCTGCCTGATTTAATGGCATGTCACTGGGATGCTAAAAAACCATGGCTTTGGCGCCTTGCTTTGCACCAAACTGAAGAATATTGTACATAGTTGAGTAAATACCTATGTACAGGCTTGTTCTCCTGGAACATTGTGTCCTGTCATCCATGAAATGCTTGTAGAAGTTTTCTGAGACTAATAGTCCAAGCTGGAACCTGATGTAAACTCTACAGCTCACACCAGACTGTACAGAACTGCTCAGGCTGGGTAGGCCTGGTACCATCAGCAGATGAGAAGGAATTTTCTCTGCCTATGCAAATCAAAGATGCATAATTCACTCAAAATACTAATAGCTGTCACAAAGCTGTGAGGTCGCAAAGACAAAACAGGGCAAAAATATTGAGGGTGGCTGCCGGCAATGACAGCAGACTCCAGAGCTGGAGGTCATCTCACTGACTTGTTTTTGAAAAGATTGTAACTCTACACAGAAATTCTCCCTGATTTCTCTTGGCTGTTAGGCACTGTCACCAGATATATTAAAAGCTGGCATGTTTGGGGTTTTTTTATTGGGTCTCCAAGATAATCTTCATAAAAACTTGTATGTTTTCAAACTACATCAGAATTTTAGGGCTCAGTTGATAAGCATTTGTGACTAATCTGATTTAGGGAAAGATGACATGCAATTAGGCTGATGATCAGCTTGCAGTTCGTGACTGCTAAGTCTCTACAAAGATGGCATTCTCATTTTTATGACCTGATCACACCCCTCCCCCAAAAAATGGTCCAAGAAGCTTCAGGCCCAATTATTCACAAGAGTCTGATCCAGAAAAGTAAACATTTGAGAAAGTGTGAAATTTTAAGTATTTGGGTAGTTCTACCAACTTCAACCTACTCATGTTATGCTGGATCAGTCTCAGACTAGAGCGAGATATCTGTGAGAATGTAACTATCCAGTATTCTGCATCTACTCCTCCAGCTGGGTTGTGCAATGGTTTCTTTTGCACTGGAGTGCGGTGAATTGAGCATCTGTTTAGAAGTTTGGACGCTAGTGTAGAAGAGTGGCATTTTCCCTTAATGAGCTATATGTAGTAAATGCATGTTGGATGTTTCTAAAGGTGAAGCATTTTTCCTCCGTGATATGCTTGCCCAGAAAACATGCATTCCCTCTCTCTGGAATGACAGACAGGGCACAGAGTTTGGTGAATGTGTTTCCTTGCACACACAGGAATGAACATATTTTATGTTTAAACTAAGTACATGTTGTAAATCACAGACCAAAAACTGATTACTTGCAAGGATGGGTAACAGTATGTGGCTAAAGTTTAGGCAAGCACATAATTGTGTAATGAAATCACTTAAATGCATTGGAAAATTCATTTTCCTTTCACCCTTGGAAAAACTGATCTGCATGGGAAGAACTGGAATTTTATGCTAAGGTTTTAACTTCTGTTCCCTCAGCCTTCTCACATACCCTCTCGCCCTTTCTGCTGGGCCTATAGCTTTTACATGTCTCTCCATGACTCTCTTCCTTTTGTCTGCCTCCTCAATGGCTCCAGAGTCCTAAAGAAATGTTCAGCTTTGAAGACTCGCCTAAAAAAATGGTAATTTTCCAGATAAAGGCCAGGTGTTACTTCCAATTCATTCAGTATGCATCCCTATTATCCTGCGGGTCAGCTCCTGCTGAGCGTGCTCCATGGGTGTTCCGACTGCGTAAGGCCTGTGAGATTTGCCCCGTGTGACTGAACTGTAGATGGAACTTTCATGTCTCTTATTTTAGCAGCAGTCAATTTGCTAAACTTTCTTAATAGCAAGCTAGAAGGTGATTTCTGTGTCACAGCCTCACAGCTTTCTCACACCAACAAGAGGAAGAGACATAGCGTCCGTCTTCAGAAGATGGTCAGACATGAGAGCTCCAGCCCACGGGCAGGGTGACCATCAGCAAGCTCCTTCTGACGCTGTGCCACTACAGGGGACATGGATTTTGGCTCATCGTTCCTTTCCCTGCTCCTCTTGGAGAGGGAATATCAGTTCCCCTCACAAGCAAGTTCAACAGGAGGAGATGTGGGCCAGGCTGTGCAGAGTAGCCTTCTCTGGGCACACCAGGGCTGCGCATCTTCTGCACCAGAGCTGAATGGAGCCTTGGCACTGCTCGCACAGGCGTTGAGTCATTTGCTGGGATTCCATAACTCCTTCTGGAGGCACCATCATCTGTGTGGACATGTCTTGCTAGCAAGGTCAGCCATTTCAAGCAAATAAAGACTTTGGATCATTGTTTACTCTCAGGACGGATTATTTTTTCTCTATCTCCACAAGCAGGGTTAGATGAAAAGAAGAAACAACCCACCCTTTGTCAATATACTGTATCCAATTCAAACTAACACATTTGGTGTTTGCAAAAAAACAAAGTCAATTTTCAGTTTCTAAATAAACCATTTATGGAGTCATCACTCTGGAATTTTGCCTTTCTTTCCTGTGTCTCCTTTCAGATGGAGAGAAGAATCATCTTAGATAACTAATGCTATCTGCTGCTGCTTATATCCAGTTAAATCCAAATTTCTTTTAAAGAAATGCTAAATGCTGCTGAAATTCCCAGAAGTTAGAAGCTGAGATGTCATTCAAAACCTTCCTTTTGAATTCTCATTACCTCAGATTCAGCTATTCATGGTGATTCACCTTACATTTTATTACTGGATAACCTTGCATCAGATTCAGTGATGGCTAGATAAGGCTCAGGATATTTTATTTCATTTTCTTAGTCAAATCAAATGTCTTGTTACACAGTGGATTAAATTAAGCCACCATGTCATTATGGGACCACTAAAATACTTGACTTTACTAGTTTCATACTTCTTAACAGAAATTTCTAGAAGAAGGTTTAAATTGTGAATTAATAATTTCTTAGTTTTGAGTGAGTTTATTAACTCATTTTATTTTTTTTATTATGTGCTTATTCTGCACAAACAAAGTAAAACATGTGCCATGCCATCTAAAGGCTGACAAAAAAAGGAAGGAAAAGGAGGAAAAAAGATCTTTAAACAACATTGGGACACCATAAATAAATAGCTCATTGCATTAGAAAGGAAAAAAATGAGATAATAATTCTTTCTGCAAGGCACCCTAACAGCCATGTTACGGGAAGGATCTAGGCAAGGTAACAAAGGTTGCCTTTGGAGTACAATGAGTGGCAATGAGGTGTGCTTACGCTGGCTCTCTGAGGGCAACTGTGACTGGGCTCAGCGATTAAACAGAAACAAAGTGTTATGATTGAGCACAAAACCCAACAAACCCATGTTTTGAGTGGGAGACAGATGACTGGAATCCAGCTACTCACAGTTTTTGCTGAAGAGGGTGAGAGAAGATGATCAGCTGAGCCTAGGATGGCAAACCACAGCTTCACCTCAATGTGATGAAGGACACATCGGAATGAGGATCTTTAAGCATATGTTCAGATTTCATTACAGCCATGGAAGCTGGCAGGTGCCTCTGTGTGAAAGTGTTTAGCAGAAGAGAAATGGACTTAATCACAGGCTTGGATACTCTTCTGTGTTTCAAGTCGGTAGTGCTGAAAATGAAGGTGATGCGAGGCCTGTAGTTACAAGGTTTTTGAATATCTAAACAGTATTTCACAACTTCTTTTTTTCCCTGTCCAGGGTGAGTTTTTATAGTTCAGCCTTTAATCTTGTGAAGCAGAAATTTAACGTCAGTGTTGACAGACTGTTAACTATAGCAGCAATGATGAAGCTTCTATAATATTAACCTTTCAAAAAATAAAAATTGCAATAACGATGTTGTTTCCATTAGACCTTTCAGATCATTTACAAATTATCTGGAACTCCTACTGTTTATTTGTTTTTACTTTAGATTGTTGCCCCAAGCACTTAAATAATTGTAATAAAATAATAATAGAATTAAGATTAGATAAATTAAGTGGAAATGAAATTGAATACATTTTCCATGACAGCTGGCAAGTCCCATTCTGTGACTGCTCAGAAACAGAACTGGAATTTTTATGACAGTAGACAATAAGGCGATCGTGTACAGGATGTAACCCAATGCTCAAGAGGAGCAGTGTGCAAGTGACACATCAACAAAAACAAACTTGTTTCATTTATGTACTATTAATTACCATAACTTACATAATCATGGACATCTGTTCTCTCTTTGTCATACATGTACCTACGCACAGATAATAACCACTATCTATTTATCAGAAGAGCAAGTAGCATAATATAGAGATAAATAGATTATAGCATATAATTGTATATGAATATACATGGATTTATATATATATATACACACAGATATGACCATCTCTGTCTTATTTATTCCTGCATCACTTTGCAAGTGATTTTTTTAGTTCTTAAACTTCACATTGAAATGTTAATGACTTGTTCCAACTTATATACTCGGAAGAGCATTACACAGAAAAAAAGAGCAAATAATTTTTAACTAATCAAAAATTAAGTATGACAATATCAGTTTAGCATTTTTTGTCCTGATTGTTCCAAATCACTGTTTCAAAAGATCAAAAGATTTTTTTTTCAACCAAACTGTAAAGGTTCATCAGCTTTGAAATAGTTGTGTTCTTCCAAGAGAAATAGCCACTATTTTATTGCATTACTCAGATAAAAGAGAAGCAACTGATGCACAAATTACAATCCTTAGGAAATGGACAATTACAATCCTTAGGAGAGTCTCCCACATTGAGTCTCAAGTAATAAGGGTGATATTTGTTCCATGAAATATTTTGGTTGTACCCTTTTCAGTAACTATGCTTTTGGAACTTTACAAAAGGAGCCCAGAAAGCTGTTTTCCTTGAATGTCATGTCACAGAATCTTAGAATGGTTTACACTGGGAGGGACCTTAAAGTTCACCCAGTTCCAACCCCCTGCCTTGGACAGGGACACTGTTTATTTTTGTGCCTAAAGTTTTACAGCACATGTCTTGTATATACAAATTAAGGGTTAGTCAAGAGCACAGCACTGTTCAAAGCGACATTTTAGAACAAAGAAGTGGAAATACCCACATACATAAGGTTAACAAACATACTTTATATTGATAAATATGTACTACTGTGAGATTGGTAAAAGCAAAAATTTGCTTTAAATACATTTTTAAAAGCTATGACATCTTCAAGGGCTGCTGATACTTACTGAGTTTTATTAACTTTTATAAATTTTGAAATTAATATGAAATTGTACATATTAATTTAATTTTAACTTTCATCTTACTTAGTCAATGGGCCTGACTTTTGCTTGCATTTCTGTTAACTGCTGTTGGATGACAAGTCAAAAAATGGTTATGATATTTTTCTACAAGTGTCCTGGAAAACATCCTGAATTAAATAACCCTAAACAGCAGGTACTGAATTACTGCTCCCACTTTTGAGAAGGATAACTAATTAAATCAATCAAGACGTTCCCTTGGTTAGAGGAATTCCTGCATGTGACAGAGAATTGCTGCTCTGTGTTTAGTTATTTCTGAAAATCCTATCAATTGTAGATATAGATATTTACTTATTTACTGTCTTTTTTCAGCCTCCACCCTTTTGGTCAGTGCACAGAGATTGTCCCACCAGCTGGGAGGAATTGGGGAGATCAAGATGATAAGCAAAGCTTGCCTACTGAAAGTAAAAGAAACTATTCCTCTACTGCCAAATGCTTATTGGGAAAGAGAGCAAGACACAGACCATAAAATTCTTGGATCTGTTGACCATTTAATCTTTTGTTCTGTAAACAACATCACGTAGCACTGTATATTACAGAAGAAAAAAGAAATAAACTTCTACCGTGCAGCTGTATGAGAACCCACTGGACACTTCTCTATTAGCCAGCTGAGCAGAAAATTAGGCTGTATCCTGAGTCCTCAGGCTTTAGATTACTTCCACTCTTTTTTCCCTTCTTTTCCTTTGCAATATGTATCTCGTTTCAGTCTCTAGTGTAATAATTCAATAATGTGTTCATTTCAATCCTGTGAAACTATTTACATACTGTACTTCAGTTGTATTTCTTTGGAGAGAAGAAAACTCAAAGGACCACCAGTCAGAAAGTCAAGTGATCAGTCCATGGTCCCCCTGGGCCTGTGGAATTAAGGGATGAAATCTCTGCTGTTGTACAATGGTCCATAAGGAGGCTAATGGCAACAGGGAAGGAGAGAAAGACTGGGAAATAATTATTTACTATATCAGTTTATGGCTTCTGAGGAACTGTTTTAAAATAGTAAATTTTTGCTCTGCCTTCACACCTTTACATCAAGAGTCAGATAAACACTGGAAACAGATGGAAGACAATATTTGAGGTGATCCTGTGGTTTCTAAAAGCTAAAGGGGATGAACAGAGATTGAGGTACAGATAGAGCTATAGCTATGGATCAGTCTAGCAAAGGAGACTGAATTCGGTTTGCACTAATCCATGTCCCCATGTTGTGGGGGGAGCAGAGGGTTTTATTTTTATGTCTCAATTGTCTTGCTCACTACTGCAAAGGAAAAACTCTGAAGTTAATTTACTGAGCCATGAAGCTTCCCCCCTCCCCCCCCCCAACAGAAAATATGCTTAAATAATGTCAGGTAGAACAAGGAAGAAGCTGTGACTGGATATGACTGGCCTCTTTGACCTGGTTAAAACTAAAGTTCCTGTATGCTGCCCACTTTGCGCCCATTAAAATCCAGATTAACTTAAGGAAAATCAATGCCATTTTAGGGTGACTGAAACCTTTCTTTTTGCTAATAAAAGTTGTGCCAAGTAACATTAGTACTAATGGTGTAATCTCCTTCCTTTAAAAAATGTCGTGCCTCCTATGAACATTTTTTCTGAATAAAAATGTTTTATCTTTTCCTTAAAAATTGCTGTATTTGAAAGAATTTTTTTTCCCTAGCACCTGCTTAATCTTTTGTTCCACAGATAATTTCTCATTACCCAGGTGTCCTCTTATGGACCCACAGAAAGATTGGGCCTAGTTTAAGTGTGAAGAAATAATCCTGTTGCTTCTATCTGAGAATGAATGAGCCCAGGATTAGATCAGATAAAACACACTTGAGATAAAGTGCACAAGGTGGATTATATGAGAAAAGAGGATTTAGTGAAGAACATATCCACAACTTTTTGTTAACATAGAGAATGGTAGCTTTTGTAAGCAACATTTATGGAAACTCAACTGGAGGTTTAAAAGCTATGTCTTTTGTTGTACATTTCTCTGCATACATTTGCTTTGTAGATGGTAGCTTTAACTTAGGAAGCCATGCTGGGCCTTGACTCATGCTCATTTTGCTTAATGAAAAGCTAAGGATGTACTTTTACTCATAGATTCTTGTTTTGTTTTCTTTGAAGTTTATTAAGCTATCCAGTAGGATGGGAGGTTCATTAGGTTGTTATTATCGTGGCCGCAAATTAAGCATCTGTTCCCTGGGGAGTTATAACCTTCAAGTGGATGTCAGAGCCATACTTATTACAATGTTTACTTAATTACCAAGTTAGTGCTCTTGTCATATAAAATACAAACATGGACTCTGCTGTCCATGTTAGCCCTATACTCTCCACCTGCTGAATGTTTAAGATACACCCATTTCATTTAAGTGCTCTTTTGAAAAATGTTCCAAATTTTTTGGTAAACTGTTATTGAAAAAAATAAACCAAGAATGATGAAGTATAGTCATGAATTTAAGAAATCATCAAGAATATTCAAAAATGCTATAGTATCTCACATTACAAAGTACTTTGGTTTCACATCTTGAGACAATTGTAGTTTCCAGGACCAAGAAGTGCATCAAAACATTAGCAAATAATGATTTGCCAAAGCACCTCAAAAGTCAGCATCTGGATGTGTTTTGCCAAGTAACTGGTTGGACATCATTGGACTTGAGAGCACCCCTCTGTATTAAAATCAGGCTTTACAAGGCTAGAGCACATATCTTTTATGATAACACTGGGAATTTCACCTAAGAGGCAAATTGCCGCCACAGATGTCTGAAAGTCATTCTTCATCATAATTTTGTGGCTTGTTTTCCTCCTCTTCAATGCTGTAATTAACTAATGTTGTAAATCACAGAACTACCAGATCTTCCCTGTCTAGTCTTCTGACAATGTCAAGCCATATAAGCCCAAAAATGTTATTCCCTTTTCAGACATGACTTGTGTGAACAGATATGACTGTTGGGAGGATGTCAACACCAAAGAACACTGTTTCTATATTTGGAAAATTCATGTCCATTTTCACTTCAGAAATTGCATTTGGACTTTATAGGGTTTTAATTTGACAAATTCATCATTGTTTGGCCATCTACCATATAATTAATACCACAAAACCTTTATATTTTTCATATCTTATACACACAACTATCAGTCTACTAGTAATGCATTGTTTGACATGGTCCATTCTCACAGCCCTTCTCCCAGTAAAGAAATCCTTTAGTTATTTAACTTAGATGAACTTTTCCGTGGAGATGCCTGTGTCTACCCCAACTATAGAAGGAACATAGGCTTCTAAATACAGTAATAGCAAATCATGGCGTGGGAACATCTTCCATCATTTCTAGAACTTCTAGTAAATATACGAACAGCCTTTAAAAATCAGGGTTTATGCAACCTCCAGTTTTAAATAAAAAATGGTTACATCCAAGTCTCGAGTCTTTCCTGGCCAGCTTAATGAAGTAGTCACCTACCAAAGAGCATGAATTCTGAAATACAAAATGTTCCTGGCTTGCTTTGAAATTTTCAACAAACATGTTAAACATTTCAGCTTAATAAAGAAGTGTTTTTCCAGCCTAAATACTTCAAGAAAACTCTCAATTGTTTTTGGTAGTTCCATATAAACCATTTTCAAGTAAAATACTGAGATTTTTGAGGTCCAGTATAAACGAAAGATGAAAAACTTGTAGCGCCTCTCTTTAGTAGGAAACATCCTAGAAAGAAATATTTTCCTAGGAAACTGTATACTAAATACAAAATTGAATGCTAAAGTGCTTGCTGTGCATTCTTGGTAAGTTTATACTAATTAGTAAAGAATTTTGAAAGCTTTTCCTAAAAAAAATCTAAAATGTAGTATCAGTGCCTGCAAATATCATGTAAACATTTTGGTTACCATTGAATCTCAACTACTATAGATCAGTGTAAAATTCAAGCTATCATCCAACAAAACCACAACCCAGCCTTTACACATCTTCATTTTTCTCTTTTTTTTTAACTTGACTTCTTAAAAACTCATAGCTCATACCCTTTGCAAAGATGCACTTAATCTGTTTTTCCTCCAGTTCTGTTAAAAAAGGTCACAAACCATTAAAAAAATAACCTTACTAAGCATTAAAAAAATTGTTAATAATTTGATCATTTTTGCAAGCATAAAATAATTTGAAAAGTTTAAATAAATAGATTAGTTTCCATCTTCTCATCTAACACGAATTAAAATGAGAAAACCCAACAATATCAGTTATAACTTCAGCCATCAGGGACTCCTTTACAATTTTACAGAGAGCAGACATCACTGAAGTTATTTACAGTTATATAAATGTCAGCAGAATATGACTCTTACTCTTAAGTGTCTGGAGTTTCTCAAATGTACTCAAATACTGGAAAAATAGAACAACATTTTACATAATCTGTAATAATTATAGTAAAGTAATAATGAGAATATCCTCTGGTGAATTTTATTCTTCTACATTTTCTTAAAAATAGATTTGTGATTAAAAATAATCCTCCGTAGTTATATCCACAGAGCTGCTTAAGCATTTTTATCACTGTTAATGAAAATATGGTTATACCTTCTATGAAAAGTATATTTCTCGATATGATGTGCTGTAAACAACATGTCTTTAGGCTATTTTTGACCTTTAACCAATGGGAAAGGTCTGTCTAGTTGATCTCATCTAACTACACAGCAGGTACAAGGAATTAAACCAATTTAGGTTGAGTCCTGGTACGATATCCAGTATCAGACATTGTTTTCCAAAAGGAAATACTTAACAAGTTTACAATCCACTATTATATTTATCTAAGGAAAGAAGTAAAAGAATTTGAGTGTGTTCAACAGTGTGGAATCCGAAGTAAAAATCTATGATATCACTGTTGTTTGTAAAAGTTGGCGAAGAAGACTGTTATGAGCAAATTAAAAATAAACAATCTACTCTGGATCTACACTGTGTCAGGCTGCTTGTAAAATCATACAAAAAACCCCAAACATTAAATATGTGGCTCCAACAGCCTTAAGATATTTGCCAGACTTTCAAACTGAACTGTGTTTTTCAGTGGGAGAGCACAGAACAGCTCTTAATAGTAATGTTTTTTGGTTGTTGTTCTTTTTGTTTGTTTGTGGGGTTTTTGGGATTTTTGCTTGTTTGTTTGTTGGGGTTTTTTTAAACAAAATGGGGTTTTTTACACTAATTAAGTCCTTAACAACATATGCATAATCTAAGGGGGGGGATCTTTGCTTTTGGTAACTTTACAGGCCCCAGATTAATAATTCTGGCTCTACTTGTTTGCTGAGATGGAGCCTGATGCCTCTCCAAGAACTAGGAACTTGGGATAAACACACTACTTTGTTAGTAAGCTGGAAAACCAACAAAATTATTCAGGAATGTATGGTGTCATCATGAGAGGAACAGGTGTTCCAGAGGTTTTGTGAGAATAAACTGGTTATTTGCCCTAAATCCTTGCAAAGCCTATTCTGCTAGAAATTGTCAGAAACAAGGGGACAGTCCAGAGTAGGTGTGATCCAGAGGGACCATCAACTTCCAGTGACCAAATCTAATCTACATACATATTCAACTGCTATTGACTGAAAAGGCACAAGGCCAAATTCTCTAAAATGTGCAATTAGAATGAAAGTTTGCAGACAGCTTAGATCCTCCTCCTGATATGATATGGGAGAACCATGATCTCCATACATACCCAGGACTCGTTAAATGACCAAAAAATGAAATAAAGCTTAAATTTTGCATAGTTTTCAACAATTTTGCTCATCAAAAAGAACTCCTGAAATTTTTCCCTGTTGCCTCTGACCATTTTCTTCTTCTGATGTTTTCCCTGGACAAGAATGGCCTTAGGCAGCCTAAACATCTGTTTGAATTTTTTTTTTTTAAGGAGTTACCTTATAGTGTCATTATTTATTGGTTTATATCCTTAGAAAACATTCAAATGTTTAAAACTGGAAATGGAGCATCATGCAAGGCATTATAGAGCAGATGCTAAGCTTGAAGTGCTCTTAGGAATACATATACCACATTTTAATTTCAACTCCTATTATTATACTAACTAGTCACAAAATGGCTTCCTATTTATGCAATATGTTATCTGTAATGTCACTTAAATTGAATAGATGAGTGCCTTCTAATAATGTATGTTTACTTCATGAACTTGTGGGCAATTACATTGTAATTATGTCTTTTGTAGGTCCTTTTTTGCCGACACATAGTGCACCAGTGCATTTTAAGTGTAATTGCAGGTCTCCCTACCATTTAGAAAAGCTGAACATTGTTAAAGGTTTGTAAATTACCTACACTTAGACCATAGGCAAGTAGGCAAATTAAACAGCAGTGTCAGTAATATTACAATGTAAATTGGTGCCAAGCATAATCCAAGGTAGGAGCATTTTTACAGAATAATATTTATGTAGCACCTCAAATGCAACAGAAAACACAGATGCTCCCAAACTTGTAAAAGTACATAATTTTTATACCTGAAAAAAGGCATAGAGCATACAATTTACATAACTATCAACTATCTAAAGAAGCAAATATATATTTTTGCACAGACATTTTTTGTTCAACTGGGTTACAGAGTCATCTTACAGAAGAGAAAGGTATGCCCAAATGCCAGTAGGTCAGAATGCCGTTCTTCCTCTCCTTGGGAGTAGTGCTTCACCTGAGAAGCAAAAAAATATATTCCCAGCAGCTTGTAAAGCTCTAGAAAGAGGGAAGGAAGAAAGGAGGGAGACCTTCCTTGCGGTGAAAACTGGGTTTTTCCTACTCCATTCTCTCTAGACCTTGAACTCACCAGAAGGAAGCAACGAACCTCACTGATCACACTTATTCCTCCCTTTTTCCTTAGGGTAAAGGTATATACAGAACATGGAGCAGTGTGTCCCCATCATGTTTTAGCTTCTCAACAACTCCATGGAGTAGAACCCTAGGTGAAATCAAGTTTAGAACCCCAGTGGCTGTTGATATGATACTTGCAGAAGGAGGAAACTTTAAGGCCAGGTGAAGAGAGGAATCCTTTATCCCTATCCTTATTCCTGCTGAGTTGTGAGCTGAATTTCCCATGTGACTTGAAGAGCAGAGGTAGAAAAAATCCATTTCTTGTCGATGGCATGAGGCCTTATCTTCTACAGCTGGGACTCCAGGACTGTTTGACTGGGGCTTAGAATTACAAAATCAGGTTAATACATTTTCAGTCTCATGCTTTAAACCTGTTGTCTCTGTGCTGTATTATTATTCACCTCAACATCTGGATCACATGATTGCGTTTCATTTTCATTTTTTAACCACTTTGAGGGTAAAACAGAAATTTCAAAGGAGAGAATATTTTTATTTGTGAAACTTTTTCAATGCTCATGAGGCACAGTTAAAAAAGTACAACATTTTTTTACTACAGACTTGATATATTGGTGGTTTTCTCAAGAACCGAAACTTGCAGAGCTGATGGTATTTTTACTACAGGAGTTTAAACTATCATTTGCATGGACATGTCACTACAGAAATTCTTTTAAGTAGATTTATGTCGCCCTATGGGGCTTAAGGGGATAGTGATTATTATACACTGAGAAATGTGCATTTAGCTTACAAAACCAATGTCCCACAGAGGTGACCACTCTAGAAAGACCAGCAACATCACTTAAGTAAATTAAATTTGAAGTACTGTCCTGTCACTTCATGCCTCTAGGCCAATCACTCACTGGTAGAGACATCCTAGTTTTGGATTAAACCAGCTCAACCATGCAAACTGTAGCCACTGCATGGGAATGAGCATCTGGGATTGACAGATCACAGATCATGGCAATAGAGGCCACAAGTCCAATGACATAATTTTTATTTGGAGCAAAATCCTAGTGGCATTTTGGTAGAATTCAATCTTCAGTAAATATTTATCAGAATAAACCCAGGGGGATGAATGCTGATCTCATTTGCCTTCCTTGCAACTTGGAAGTAGCAAAGGAATTCTACTGGTGCAAATCACAATCATTTCTTATGGCTGAATGCAAAAATTGATATGATAAAATGAAAACATTCACATTGCCAGGCCTAGCACACATAAGCATAGTAAGCTCTCAAATTTTGTCTATTCAGAGTTTCCAGGGATTTAGATTCCCTCTTTCTATTGGTGTTTCTAACTAAAAGTGAGGAGTGCAAAATACACAATATGAAACAAACCCACTAAGAGGCTGATGGCAATTTCTCCATGACTGGTGAGAAGGAGAGAGGTTTGCAGGACAATGGCACAACATGGACACAGAGATGTTAATCGTGCCTGGCCTTAGAAGGGACAGCATGGAAAAGGCACAACACCAGTCACCTTGAGTGACTGTACAGCTCTTGGTTTTTTTTGTTTTCTGAATGCATGAAAATCAGCAGGACACACAAATTAAAGGCTCCTTACTATAGCCTTACTACGAGCTTTTTTGCGATCAGCTGAGATGGTTCAACCAGCTCTAGCGCCATCTCTAGTAACTTCTGTTTGATTGGAATCTAACAACTCGTGCTATAATTTAAAATCAATCACTCGTAGTTTGATGTGTGACCGTTTGCACAGGCATGATAATAATTTCATGCTCACAGGCCTCCCTGTACTTCTACAACAGTTTTGTTTTCACCTTTTTACACTAAACACAGAAAGATTTTTCAGTAAACATCAGTGCTAAATGCTTTCTATTTAAATGGACATAAATTATTCAACTACCACAATTATTGCAAAAATGTAACTTTTAATTTGGGAAGAAAAAACCCTTAATTGCTATATTCAGTAACTATTCCATACTCACAATGGACTTAGAAGAGAACAGCAAAGAACTGAAGAATCCTGTTGCCAAACACAGCCCTTAAATTACCAGCTTGTCTGTGGAGATTTTTACTTTAATGCATTTAGGGGGAATAGCTCATCACTAATGATTTGGAAACACAGATCACATAAATCCTCAACTCAAAGTTGAACAGTAACCCGAGTCTTAAAACACAAGTTATGTCTCCTTCCTCTAACACGTATACAGATATATAAAAAATAATATTAATAAAACCAAAATACCATGTCAAGTGCAATGGTTTTCCTACAAACTCTATCACCTGGTTATCTCTCACCCTCAGTACTAACACTAAATTGGGCCTCATGAATTATTCATGAGGGGCCCTTTAATGGGATCATTTTTCCTGACTAGCACTGACACTAATGCTAAGAAAAATCTCTTGACATTAATCTTGGGTTGAAGAAAGTCCCAAATACCTAGTTTTCTTCTGAATGTTCCCTTTCCTCCTATCTAACACATTGCAGAAACCAGTCGTTCTACATCTGCTGTGCATCAGGGTGGGCATAGGAGGGTAGAAGGGACGATACAAGGTCGGAGAGGGAATTCGCAGCATTATGATTTTCACATCGAGAACTCTGGGGTCTGATCCAGCTCACATTAAATTTAAATGAAAGTTTCTTTTATTTCCTTTTTTTTTCCTTCCTTTTTCTTTTCATATATGCATATTCTTTCTGAAGGAGGTGGGAATATCTGTTGAAAAATACTAGCAAACTATGAATCTCTTACTGCATTATTTATCCAAACTATGTAGAATTGATTAAAGCCCCTTTCCCCCCCATTAGTTTACAGCTATTCTGATGATTAAGTGATTTAGGGTATTTTTCAGGGCTGATTAAAAGAGTAATGGGCTCTGGTCTTGCAATTGCAAATATGACCATTGTCAGAGCCATAAGAAGTCAAAAGCAGGTTTTGGCACATCCTAATGACAGAGTTGATTCTTGTTTATGCACTAAGAAGACTCCTGCAAAATATTATTCAAGTCACAATCCCTCCCCTGAAGAAAAGTCTCTTTAAATGTCCTAGAGAACAATGAATTACAGTCTAAAATGCAGCTTGTTGGCCGGTGCTGTATAATAGCAATCCCTCCACACACACTCTTTTGGTCACAGTGATAAAACTACTGACTTGCCTCATTTTTCTAAACCAAAATACCTAAAAAGCAATAAATTTATTTTTTTTTCAGTTGTAGCTTTCTGACATCTATAATGGTTTTGTGTCTAAATCTGACAACATTTGTAACAAACTGAAGTGACTGTTACTGCTGGAATGTCCTGGAGGCTTTTTCTGTCGGAGGAGATGACAGTAACTTTTCCCATGCAGATTAAGCTGGTGTTTACAGATTTGCCCTGGGTGTGCATTTTTATCCAGCTGTGATCAAGTAACACTGCCTGATGAGTGCCAGACAGATCTCCTGATGCAAAGAGCTTACGTGCCCATCACTTCTGCACAAAACATGGTTCTAATCTGGACACCACAGCAAAGTTCAGTTAATATTTGATTTTTGTTTTCCCTTCATGTGTACACTAAGGCAGCATACTCACATGAGAATGCAAAAAACTTTGCCATTTGAAAATTTCCTTGCCATTTGACAGACATTAGCATTACGTAGATTTAAAATTATTTTTGTTCAGCCTTTCAGTTCCCTACACTGAGTTCTAACAGGATTTAAAAACAATTAGGAGCAGGTGGTTTAGCAATTGAGAATTTAGGGTTTCATTAATTTTTTTTTCTTGGTTTTTTTTCCTCAATGAATATATGTCTTTTGCATGTTGTAATAATCTGAAATACGGCAAAATATTGGCTCAATAACTTTTTCCCATCAATGAAAGTGTGGGGTCAAGAGGTTGTTTGTCTTTGCAGGACCCGAAGCTATACACATATTGTAGTGCGGTACTTTGAAAGCAGCAGTGGCTGCATATTGCTTTCTCAGAACTCCTTGCTATTGAAGCTGGAAGAAGTTCTGTTTCTTAATATCTCATTTCCTGTTTGGAACCTTAATACATGGAAGGACAAGAGAAAAACCGATGCCATCCTTTGAATTTGAACTTAAAACATATTTCTAAACATTAGCAATATTAACATTGCCTAAAGTACTAATGACTTATTTCACATCTGTTGTGTGGTTTGAAACTGTTGCTAAAACCACGTGGATATGCCAAAGTAACACCAGTAAAAGGAGTACTTAAACTTGTTGGGCAAATTCAGCTTTTTATCAGAATTTCCACTGCTTTCTGAGGCCAATTGATCCATATTCATATCGGTGTATGTGAAAACAACATTTGCCACTCGGCTTCCTGTTTACTTCAAAATGCCACACAACTTGTAGATCTTTCCTGCTGTAATATTAATTCCGGTACAGGAAAGTATTATGAAACTGATCCCTTACCCCTTCCATAGCCAGCTCTGTATGAATTTATTATCCTTACAAACTGCAAGCCAGCTTTTTCCAGACACTGGCACAAAGAGGTGCACCTTAAAAAATATTGGAAAAAAAAACAAAAAACAAACAAAAAAAAACCAACTAAACAAAAAAAAACCCAAAAAAACAAACAAAAAAACCACCCAAAACAAAACAAAAAAACAGAAAACAAAAAACCACCAAAAAACCCCAATGATTTCTACCAAGAGCTGGTGTAGAACATCTTTGTATTTGCAATACATCTTATATTTGTGCTGAGGGCATCAAAGGTGCAGCAAACACAGTTGAAAAAGTGATTCCAGAATCTGATGCATAAAATCAGTACCATCTGAGGAGTGTTGTTCTTTTGTGGCTGTGAAATGGTCAGGTACTGGTGAGTTCAGAAGGCTGAGTTATGGAAAACCTCTCTCCTCTGGGTTACAGGTCCAGATCTGCATAGGTCCTTGGTGATTGGAAGTTGTTACCATGTGATGGTTTTCTGAAGACTTACATGGAACATATTGGTGGGCTTCTCTAGATCCAGTGGGCAGATGTCCACATCACAAAAGATACCATTCAGTTTGTTCTCTTGGCAGCTGTACCAGAGGAACCAAGGAGTAAATGGGCATTACCTTCCTTTCTCCCAGCCCTTACTTTTATTAAACTGGCAGGCAATTACGGAGGAACCTGCTCTTGAAAACTGCAGAAATAGAGAATACACAACATTTTTACTCACCGCTGTGTTCATAAATTACCATATAAGCAGTTTGCCATGCCAGTTTCAAGTTGCACTTTTGAAGACACAGTTTGAAGCCAGACCATGCCAGGGGGTTGAGAAGAGGCGTGCAGCCTCCCAGATTAATTTCCTGTACAGAGGAAAAGTGCTCCCAGTACTTGTGTAAATGCAAGCAGCCAGCTCTGAAGGCCACTAGCTAAGGATGAAGTCCATGGCTCTTCTCCCATTGCTAACTCATCCCTGGGGTCCCTCCTCTACTTTGCAGAGTGCAGGACAAGCAGGGTACTGGAATGGAGAGGTTCACTGCAGTCTATCTGCATCCCTGTGATAGGATGGGATGACAGGTACAGCCCCAGAAACCTCTAGGAGCCTTTCTCCATAACCAGCTAAACTTAGCCTACATTACACATGTTATCTGTGCAATGTGAATACATTACATATGTTCATGTACATATCTTTTTATGTCTGTATGTGGTATCTCATTGGCTGACAATAATTTGGCTATTATATAAAACTTGAAACTAAGCTCTTGTATTTTTAAGAGTTTATTAATTTGAATGTATCAGCCAATCATTAGCTCATGGAAAGTCTATCAATTTTTGATACTCAGCTTTAACTCGCCAAGTTCTAATAATCATTAAACTTTAAGGAAAAAAAATAATTGTAACCAGATTTTGAAAAACACTAAGTTGCTCTTTGACTGCAGTTAAAGAGTACAGAAATTTGGAAGACTGCTTTCCTGGGGCTTGTTTTTCTGAGTGTACTGAAATTCAGTATCGTGCAATCATGACTGTAATTCCTTAAACAGACAATAACACTTACAGGCCAGTTTTTAAATGAGCTGTGGCTAGTTACATAAATACATTAAAAGACAGCTTTAAGTCACATCAGTATCAAATTTTATTCTACCTGACAGCAACAAATTCAAGAAAGTTGCTCAAGCAGCCTTAAATTTATTGCACAACCTTTTTTTTCTACTGCAATTTTACCAATTTGGATCCCAATTCATGTTAAAATGTAGTTGAACATTTTTTGAGCCACTTTCTCAGCTGAGACAATACACAAAGCTCAAATAATGGCTGATTTAACTCTGGAAAATAGTTATATAGCTATATATTACTACCTGATTTACACAAAATCCAGCTATTGGAGCTAATCAGACATGCCATTCAGTTAAGGATCTGTTTCAGATTCATTATTTAAAAAAAAAACTGTGAAGTACAGCACAGAAGAGCATATATTTAATTCATTTATTTCTTCATCCATTTCAGTGAACATTGGATTTTATCCTTTTGTGCACAAAAATAAATCTCCACAGAGATTTTTATAGCACTTATTGATTTAGGAGGATTTGCTATACTATTTAATTTTGATTTGCCAGCAAAGATGTGTTTTTTAGCAGTTACCTGGCTATTATTCACTTAGCTAGGTGCCTGTATGAGCTTTGCACTTTTAAAAATCCCTTTCAGGAGACTTAATTTTCACCTGCACATGCACTAGTTGACAGCTCTCTGTTCTTCTTCACTGTCCTGACAATAAACCAAGAATCCCTGCACTCATTTCGTTATAGGCGTTTTATAAGCATCCCATAAAGATTACTTCTGAACACAACAGTCAGGGCTAGATATGAGCTGCTTTTCCCTGCGATGAAAGGCCAGTGTCTGATCAAATGAGCCATCCAGTCCCTAAAATGGCTTTAAAAAAAATAGTTTTAATCTCTTCATTGTCTGACTTCACGGCATGGCAGTGCTGCCCTTAAATAAAACTTACATAAAAATGGTTAGTACAGCTGTTCAGAAAATGTGCTTGAAGTTTAGAATCACATATCATTGTTTATACAGATGACTATTGGGATAGACTTCAATAGAATCTGACTTTACTAGCAAAGGAGAAGGCTTTGGCAATAGCATAGGGTGATCAGCAACAGCAACTCATATTTTCCAACTGAGATCAATGTGGACTTTAATCCATTAATACAGACCTAAATATCACCAGACAGATATGAATAGAAGACAGTGAAAATGTGAGAAAGAAAAGTCTGGAGTAGATAGATTTAAGAGAGTTGTTTCATATCCTAATTCATTTTAGTACTCTACAGGAAAGCAGCCTGTTTCTAGATTTTCAATTAGCATACCCTAGATATGAACTGAAAACACTTCTTTTCTGCTAACACAGATGCTTTTCTGTTCACCCATTTTGAGCCTGTGTTCACAGAATTGGATTTTTACAGAATCCTTGGAAACATGTTAGCAACATATTTTTTTGAAATGCCAAGGAACGGGTTTGTTTGGAATGGAAAGCTGCCGACAATCACGCCAAGTCACACAGATGCCAATTTAGTTATTTAGAGACTCATGGCAGGCTGGGGAAAAAGGAGAGGAAAACCCTAAAACAACAAAAACACCACCCAAACTGAAAAAGCTCGCAGCTCTGTGCTATTAAATTAAACTAAAAATAAAGATGATGGCAGTATCTGCAAGCAATTTGGGTGGTCAAAAAACAATGGTGCCCTCTGGTTTGAAAACAGTGTTTAGTGTTTGCACTGTTCTTACTTGTCACAATAAATTTGGACAGGGTTCCTATTTCCTGAACTGACTGAAGCTTTTCATTCTTTAAATTTCTAATGTGTTATGTCACATCTTACTGTATTTCATGGTGTCACTTTGCATTATTTTGCATCGTCTCAGAAGCTGATGAAACACAACACAACAGCACATGACATAAAGAAATAAGCTGTTGGTTACACAAACTAAGTGTAATAATTCAATATTTGTCAGATGCAGCAGTCATTACAAATAATCTCAAGCTTTCAATAGCTGTAAGTTCTTAGTCAGTGAGAAACCTGTCCAATTTACTAGTTTATCATAAAGGAAGGATCCTTTCCTGGGAATCACAGGATAGTCGGTATTTACTCAGTATCAGAGTAAGCTGCTGCTGCTTCTCAACCCCTGCACTGCAAATTTATAATATTAGAATGAGATTTGAGACATACTAGGGAGAGAATTTTTCAGGATGAAATAAGAGTATCCATTAGAGACAGCATTAATGGTGCAAAATGACTGTTTTGATTTTATACCGCAAATGCCGTACAGAACCTTGGGAATTTTCCCATTCCTTATGACTAAGTTGTGTCACTCAATAGAGAGAGAACTGAGGGCTCCCTCTTTCCCCAGTTGCTGTCTTGATATCAATGACATAAAACTGAGGAATTATAACCTCACAACTGTGGCCTGGTCAAGATAAGAACATATGAATATTCTGAGAAATTAACCAACTTATTGTTATAAAATATTAGAATCTGTAGTCCTCACAAAAGAAGGTACCTATCAATATTGCAAGTATAATTCTTCTCTGAAAAGGAATTACATGAATATAAGAACTTAATAACAATAATATTAAGTCATGTTAAAAATGGTTTGGTTGATGTGTTGAGCTTTAAATTTGAAACATACTTGAGGAACTTACAAAAATGTGTGCCATTATATTGAATGGGAACAAAAAGACAAAAATTAGAGACTGTCTTTCAGTGAAGTTCTTACTTCTGAATGTCTTTTTTTGAGGGATGGGACTCAAGTGCTTCCTTTCTGTAATACTTTATTCTTACTTTAGATTTTTTGCTGCAATATTTCTTTTTTTTTTTTTTTTTTTTCAATTTTTTTTTTTTTTTTTTTTTTTTTTTTTTTTTTTTTTTTTTTTTTTTGGTAATAAAACAGCAGCTTTATTTCTGCTTCATTCTATTGTTCATGTCATTGCAAGACATGGGCTGTTGTTGCTATTTGCCTCTCAGGAAAGAAGAGAGTAGATACCTAAAGATATCATCTAATATTTGTGATATATCAAGGAGGTTACACTATAAAATCTATACCCCAAGTAGAACCGAGAATGTCCCAGAAAATATACTCAGCCAAGGAAAGGACTTTAAGCAAGGCTGCCTGAAAAATAGGGCACAGGGCTGACCAGGAGTCATCAGGTTCAAGCATGTGCCAGGACATGAATCACACCACATAAGCCCAGCAAATAAATCTGTCTCGCTCTGTGTTTACTCCCACACTCCTTTCCTCCATTTCTTGTCCAAATGTATTCATAGCCACTTTAAGCCCATTTGTTCTCATGTCAAAATTATTGTGTGAATTCAAGAGCTTTTGTTTCTCCCTGGTATTTACCTCTTTGTATACTTAGAGATAACAATTTTTACCCCTCCAACCTCTGTTTTGCTGGGCACAGCGTCTTTTCAGACAGGCCATCCTTTCCTCTGATCATCATACTAGTCAGCATACCTTCACAGATGTTAAAAAACCCAGAACATTTGTACCTTAACCATAGGGATTTGGAATTTAAGGTGATGTCTAACAAGCACCTTGGGCAATGGCATAAATACTCTCCTTGCTTCATTAAAAATATTTTACTCAATATATCTCCAAACTGTATTTTCTTTCTCAGTGGTCTAAGTGCACTGGTAGTTCATAGGAATTCTGTGATTGACTGTTGCAACAAGGTGTTTTTTCTTTCTGTCACTTCCCACTGATGAGCCTACAGTTCATAGCTGGCTCTTTTCATTAGTCCTTAAGTGCATGACCTTGCAGCGCACGACCTTAAATTCTATCCCATTTCTACTACCCCAGTCTTCAAGGTCATTTAATTCTTCCTGTATAATATTCCAATCCTCCTCTGTATTCATGACATCTCCCAGTTTTGTATCATCAGCAAATTAATTAGTACACTCCTACTTTTTCTGCCTAGGCCATTAAGGAAAATATTAAATAAAATTAATCCCCAGACCAATCCTAAAGGAACTCTACTAGTAACTTTCCTCCAGGGAGAGAGAGAAATCCTTTCAACATAACTCTCGTCTCTTGTTCACTCACTTCTTTACTTATCTTACGGTCCTGATACTTGCTCTTATCTTTTTCAATTTAACTAATAATTCCCCATGTAGTAATGTATGAAATGCTTTACTGAAGAGCAGAAATGTTGAATCAATTGCATTTGCTTTATCTCAACAATCAAGTTGTCGTTAAACTAAAAGGGATGAGGTAACAAGTTTATCTGAATGACTTCTGAAAAAAATAAATTCATGTTTTACTTAATCTCATTTTCCCATGTTGATATTTTTTTTATTCTCAAAGTCTTAATTTAGTTTTTGGGTCACACCTAGAGTACATTTAATTTCTATTCAATCCTCAGTGCACAGCGATTCTCTTGGTTATTTTCTCCTCATATGACTGAGAAAGCTTTTGCCATCTGTTTAATTTGGTTTGCAAAGTCTGACTCTGCTAAGACGCATCTATTTTTGCTAACCTGTTCTTTCCCTACCTCCATTTCTTGTCAGGCTTCTATTATTTCTCATACACTGTCTGAAGTTGTAATTCATCTGCTAAGGCATATGCTCAGTCTCACATGCTAGTCCTCCTGGTTTGAGGCACATTCCTCCTTTCTTGTCCAAATTCCAGAAATGAATGTCCTAGGACACAGCCGTATCAAATATTAGGAGCCTGCTTTATGCTATTACTTGTTTGTGGTTCAGATTACGATTTTGGCTGTGATCATTATATTACCTTAAGCTGTAACAATGGCTGTCGAACACTGCTCAAGTGTATTCTGTGAATAAAGCAGAGCTACCTCTCTAAAGGCCATCAATTGATGTCACTTGTCCTTGCAAAGAGAAAGACATCTACCAGGACAGGCAAAAGCTCAGAACAATCCCAGATGGCAGGAAACATCTAGCAGGCATGTCAGAGAAAAATGACTCCTCATAAAACCTTCCTAGTGGCATTTGATTTGACACAAACCCTGTAGAGTTCACTGTGTGAGCCACATTGCAAAGATGCTTCTTTCGGCACCTTCTGGAATGTGCCGGAATTGGGCATAACTACTTTATACAAGTCTGAATAAGCTCTAGCTGCCTTTGTTTGGGTGGAAAAGGCTGTGAAGGGGCAAGCCAAGTATTTCAGGGCAGTGTGGAACTGTGTTTGCATGGGGGCTTCATGTGTCAACCAGAAACAGGAGTTATAGAATAAATCACTAGTAGCTCTGGTCATTAAAATCCATTAATATTTTGACCTTTGGAATTGTTTTTCCTGTTTCTCCCCATGGTGGTATTATCCCTACTTTCTTAACTAACTCATACATGTCCGAATTCAGCATATGCACCTACAATTCTCCAGAATTTCCATTACACAGCTGCTATCCTGACTGGCTATGTAAAGTAGCTGCTCTCTTCCAGCAGTTTCTCCAATTCGGTGATGATTTCAGGCTGATTCTGTAGTCAGAAATGCTCCTTATGTCATCATAAGGAACATTATGAATGTTCTATGATTCAGAGTTAATATAACCAAATATGAGACAATGATTTTTTCTAATTTTTTTTTAAGGAACCTCTTGAAGGTTTCTTTTGTTTCCCTTAGCATATTCTGATTTTTTGAAAAAAAAATTATTTTTGGCTTTCAATGGTGTATATGTTGAAGAAGAGACCCTGTCCATTTACTCGACCTTTTTATGCCATAGAGAAGCCAGTGCACTACAGGACAAGGGAAGGGATCTCGTAATAAAAGTGCAGAATCAGTCATGCTAGTGAGACTAAATTTTTCACAGTTGCTCATTGGCTAGAGAAAAACAGAGACAGTGGCATGCGAAAAGCCATTTTTCCTTCTTCATTCTAGAAATTACTGACCTACAAAGTTACTAAGCTTAGTGTTGCCTCCAGGTCACCTCGTTTAAGAACCACTGATGGACCAAAACTACCTGACTTTGCCTTATTGTTTTTTCAGTCCATCTATACTTTTAACCTCCATAGTTTTCTATAGAAATGAAGTCCACAACTGGCAGCATTTTCTCCATTTTAAACCTTAAAAGCTCATTTGCTGTGGGAGCCTTGCATCTCATACTGTGAGAAATAGTGAATGATGATTCCCTGTTCACATTCTGACATAATTCATGTTTTTCATAGTTTTCTGTCATATCTCTCTTCTGACATGGCTTTTGCAAGATGAAGAGTCCTAATGTGCTCGAACTTATATGAAGGGCAGTTACATTCTTTCCATCTCCCTTGTAATCCTTTCCCAGCTCTCCTATATCTTTTTAGAAATTCCAAGATCAATACTGAACACAGTGTTCAGTTTTATGCAGGAGCATACCTCTTTTCTTTTTTTTTCTTCTAATAATGCTTAACAATCCATTTTCAATTTTGACCATTACTGATGTTTTCAGAGAATCATACACATTGACTTCAAAACCTCTTACCTGAATATTTTGCAAGCCATTTATACATAGGCCTAAGACTATTTTTCTCCACAAGTTCGAATGTATCAGTTTCCCAAACACAGACATGTAATGTCACAGCCAAGGACTGGCTGTGTGTGTGGCTTCTGCCATTGTCATAGGGACATGTCGCCCCTCAGACGACTGTAGGTGTTTATTTTCAAGCAACTGGAACACATGCTGAATGACTTATACTATCTTGTCCCCCATTTGGCTAGAGAATACTATTCCAAACCTTCACAATCAGCTGTAGATCCATCAACCTTAAATAATTTTGTATCATCTGTAAACAGTGGCACCTTCCGAATCATCCCCGAGCCACAAGAAATGTTATTTATGAACATAAGGAGTGCACAAATCCCCTATGCTTTGTGAGCAACCACTCATTGTTGTGAAAAAAGTTAATTCTGCCTGTTGTCTCCTATTTTTATTTGGTTGTTAATTCAAGCTGTTTCCTCTTATTTCCTAAAAACTTAGTTTTTTTAAGATCTTTTGGGTTAGGGATCCTTTGTAAGGCCTTTAGAAAACACAGATGTAGTATCTTGATCGAAAAATCTTATCTCACATTGTTCATTGAGCTCCTACAAAATTATATATGTTGTCACAGAAACTGTATTTATACTTAACTAATTTATCTGCTATGAAAGTTATAATTAGATCCTGGTTTTTTCTCTTATTTGTTGCAAAATATCTTCCATTGACTCTTCAGCCCAAAATAGCTTCTTATATTCATATCCTGTGAGAGTAAACCTGGAAGAGTCTCCTGAAAGCCTAGTGCTAAAGGCTGCTTCTAAAGTTTAATTTTTCTTTCCTGCTGTGGCCTCACATTACTTAAATGCTCCATTTATACTTTCAACACTGAGCTCCAGGAACTCCTTTCAGGACTTTCAGCAGACTCTGCTCCACCCGTTGTATTGATTCTGAAGATGAACAGATAATAAACCAGATTTAATGCCTCTACCCAAAACCACACTGAGGTCACAACCCATGAGACAAATCTTTCTTCTTTGCAAACCACTCCCAGCATACACATGCTATGGGCACTAAAATTTGTTTCAAGAAAAACTAAATCAAAACAGATAAGTGGATAACAAAGAAACATTTTTTTTTATGGATAGAGAAGCCTACTCAGAAGTAGATACTGATTTTGAGTATGTCACCAACCTGATTGTTTTTGATCTAACTCTGTAAAATATCTTTTTCTTACACATGTAGCACTATCATTTTTATAGACATTCAGTGTCAGTGATCCACTGTCTGCATCACAAATTAAAAAAACCCCAAAAGACTACTGTACACATTTCTGCTCTTCAGAAGGATGGAAAATGCCTATTAATTATATATCAACCATGCATATGCAACCGCAGACATAGAGTTAAAAAGGAGTTTTATGATAGACACACCACTTACTGAACTGAATGGATGTTTAAATCCCAGTTGTCTGAAGAAGGGGGAATTGAATGCCTAGTCTCTGTCTGTAATATCTTATTGAAATGAACAATACTGTACACTTACAAAAAGAGAAAGAAAATTGCTTGGACAGGTAATACAAATTCCAGACATGTCAGTGATTGCTTTGCTTTGCCATTTCTGAAGTGTCAAGTTTTCAAATCAGTATTATTCACCTCTAATTAATATCAATACCTTGAACCCAAATCTTTCTGTAATTGCTTTTTCATGTGTACTTTCCATATGTTCTCACCCTAAGACAGTATGTAGGCTTGAGAGGCCGAAACCATTTATAGTTCAGCAAAGACCTTAAGCTGTGCTTTTCAAGTTTTATTAACAACAAGTTCCAGTTCCATACTGATTTTCCTGCTGTGCATACAAAAATGCCACAAGCATTTTTGGTGGATAGTAACAAATGTCAACAGTACAAAACCAATCCTACATTTTGCAGATAATTAGACCATCTGAAATAATTTTGAAAAGGTGGTTTCATTTGTGATCTGTGAGTAATTCACTTTCATGGACACATATTTCTTCTTAGAACTGGCTAGGGTAATTTACACATTACAAGGCTTCTAGACATAGTTGGCCACTTATCCAGTGCTAATAAATTGAAAATGTGTGTGCATGATTTAACAGAAAAAGGAAGATGTGAATGTAATGCAGGTAATTGCTGAACTACAGTTCTACTTCTGACAGCTAAAGAATACACGAATAGAAGTATCTGGAGAACACAAGTTACTTTACATCATCTTTCAAAATGTTGATTTTTCTTCCCTAACTATTTGAAAATAACTATATAACTATTTTTGAGAAAACGCTTACTGTCAAAACACTGGATTCCAGGCAAAGTGATTCCAGAGGTTCAAGTGTGATTTTGCATGTGGGGAGGGGATGCGGGACCACATTCTTCCTCCTTCAGCATCCAAACTGGACATTAGAGGAAAAGCAAACTTCCTGTCAAAAGGAAAAGAGAAATAGACTTTGCTGCAAAATATTTCTCTTTCAACAAAATACTGATTTATTTAAAAAATAATTTCTGCTATAGCTCATTTCTGCCAGACTTTTCATGTTACCTGCTACTGGCTAAACTAGTTTATGCCTTCTAATGTCTGATTTTTCAAAATTAACCTTCCATATTTGGGTTCTGGTTACTGGGAATGGACCTCTGCAGATTCACAAAGACCTTCAGTTTTGAAGAGGTCTCTACTTCCAAGAATAAATCTTTTCTTTATCAAGGTCTTTTTCCTGCCTTTGCCAGCACCAGGTATTTTGCAAGGTTTGTTACAAAGTCTGTGGCGAATACAAGAAGCCTGAGAGCTCTTAAACAGGTGTAATTTTGTGAGGCAAAAAAGAAACGTGGTTGAAGAATACAGGAATGCTCTGTGCCCTGGCATATTGGTGATGCAGGAAAAGTTTCCTCTTTTTATATACATTTTTTTTCTTAGGTCTTAAAACATCTCTGTTTGGCTTTTTTGGTTTTTTGGTTTTTTGGGTTTTTTTGGTTTGCTGGTTTTGGGGTTCTTCTTACCTGTTTGATGTTGGATTTCTCCCATCCCAATGAAATTTTAAACAGACATGTATGAAAAATGAAAACCTAGACTAAAAATTCTCAAGCAGGAAAGCAGAAAGAAATTGAGCTGTGAAGGGCAAATGTCACAATTAAAGTAGCAAAATCTGTAGCACTGAAATCAGCTTGAAATTGTGTCACAGCAGAGAAATTTAGTTGTAATTACTGAAAGGCTCAGCAAATACAATCATTACAGTTCTTATTAAAACAAGAAATGTTAGCCACAGTAAGGAGAAATAGGCAAAATAAAAAAAATTGCCACAATGCATAGACAGTCTTATCTCTGTGGAGTTTTTTAGATAAGCTATTTCTTTTAATATGAAGCCAGGATTCACTGTCTTCTCAAATTATGGACATCAGGAGAAACATGCATGAGGTGGGGTCATGTTACAAAGGCATGAAACAGCTGTAAAGTGATGTAACTCAGCAGATTATATATTCCCATTGAAAGGAAAATTCTCATCAGAAGGAACACTTTTTATGGTTTTGTTTGCTGGCTAAACCCACTCTCGCTAAGATTTGCAAAACTAAAATTTTTGGTAGCTCATTTTCATTTTTGAGGCACTAGCAGCTGAAACTATCTACAATTACTTGTAACTGAGCTGACAAAATTTCAAACGCAGCTCAGCCTCTTCTGCCTTCCTTCTTCATTCAGACATTCTGGAAATGGTGTCACTCTTAACCACTTCTCCTATTATTTGTGCTCCACATCTCTGGTGGCTTCAGATCTTCCTGCCGCCCATCCAACATGGTCTTTTAATATCCCTGAACGACTCACACCAGCCACTGGCATCAGAATCAGCCCTCAGCAGCCCAGCACTGCCTTGCAAAGGGAATGTCATTGTTACCATTGATCGCCAATGGAGCAGGGGATCTGTGTCAGCTGAAAAGGCGCTTAACTCTTCAGTATTGCGTCAGTTCACGGCGGTTCCTTTTCTGTCTCCTGATATTTTATTACAGCAGAATCATTTTAATTGGCACATGCTGGTGGAAACAAAACTGCAACTGTTGAGGGCCAGATTCTAGCACTCCTGCTCAGGTGGTACAAGTCCCTTGTTCTGGAGTGTGTCCATTGAAATCAAGAAATCTGCTCAATTGTTAGAAGTTCAGAGGAACACATTGTTCCGATAGGTATTCACTTTTATTCCATAATATGCTTTAAAAATACACACTGTACAAACCATTAAAAAAACCCTCCTATTAAAGTAAGTTTTGCCATAATAGAGCAGGGAAGCAGCAGGAAGGGAACAAAGGGCTACCCAGCATGACACTTATGCTAGCAAACACCAATTCACACCTGTTAACTACTGTGAATAAAATCTTTGGAATCAGTTCCTCAAAAAAGTCAAAGAAAGAAAGAAAAACTGTTCACCATGAAAGAAAACGGGAACCTCAGGCGTGCTGCTGAAAGCTTACAGAGTCAGATCAGCATTTATAATCAGTGACTTTTGAGACTACCTGAAGGAATGGAAGGAGAGGACTTGGCAGGTATACAAAGTATACACAAGCACAGAAGAATCCATCCTCATAATTTTGAACTGAAATGGAGGATAACGCCACCAGGTCCCGGCAAAGACACAATGTTCTGAACTAAAAGTTCAGCCAGAGCTTTGGTCCTGGGAGATAATTATAAGGCTGCCTGACCTAACTGACCCAACTTAATAAAACGAGTATGTCTGATCTGAGGAGAAAAGAAAAATATGCAGTGAGCATCAAAATGGGGTTCCTGATCTGTCACCGCTATTCAGATTCTTACGAAAAGAGACGTGTCATTGTCAAAGGCTTTTCCATTAATAGATGTCAGCCTTGGTGGCTACACACAACCAAGCAGAGTACAGAAATTCTGATCTCATTTTTATCTCCACAAATCTGGTGACAGTTGCCTGAAAACTGTTGCTAAAGACTGAAGTGATTGTATTCAGGATATCTGCTCAAGATGGGCATTTAATTGTTAATTTGTCAATCTAAAGTCCAATTACACATCCTTATCTTTGTGAGGACTTGGGCAATATTTCACCAACATGAACAAGTGGGAAAAATCTGTCCCCTCATTATTAATAATAGTATTTCACTATATGGAATAAAATGCTCTTGCAGAGAGACCTAAAATTACTGAAGAACCTATGGGTTTACATCTTACATATTTTAAATCAGCTTTACATTAGCCCTGGTCCCAAACTAAGGATAAACTAGAAAAATCCAGCTGTGGAAGTCTGGCTTGGTGAACTTTCTGGTGGTATTGCTGTCTTCAACTACATACCACTGATAATGGATCATATGGCTTGTGTATCCAAAACCTGGCAATTCTTGGCTCACCATGCAACCCAAACATCTTCGTAGATGACTCAGCATAAATGCTGAGGCTGTATCCCCTTTTCCTTTATTTACACACACACATGTAGTCCTCAGGGACGCTGCAGCAGACAAAAGCAAGGTACAGTACTTAATGTGCAAATTCAGTTCAGCAGAACTCCAACTAGTGCACGTCAGCCTCAAGGGCTTTTCTCTCAGTTATCCTAAGTTCTCCACAGACGGAAACTTGCTGAACTACATTTTTCTGACCTTTAAAGAAAAAAAGTCCTGATTCTAAACTGAATGAAGGAGTAAATGAATGAGCAACTTCACTGAAAGCAGGACTGGCCTTAGTCTATTCTAGGAGAGGTATAGAGAATCCAGACATCGAAGTCATGACAAGAAAATGTTCCCACTTTTTTTAAAACTCTTTTGTTGTAAGAACATTATCCATCTCAGTGGCTTTATTCTCAGCAGCAAACCTTAGACTGGTCTTTGAGGACTCTTAAATAACTTCCAGTATGGATGTAAAAAGGAAGCAAACCAGAACAATCAAACCTAAGGTTTACTTTTTACCATATTTCTAAGCTACCTTTTTGATTCTCAGGCTCCTGCCTTCTGCATTTCCCAAGTCAGTTCCATTTCCATCTTTTTCTCCCTGGATGATTCCCTCACAGCAGGCAGAGAGGCACCACTTCCAGGCAACTCCTGCTGTGCTTCAGTTGTTCCACAGCAGTCTTTTTCTTGAGATTTCACTGCATGGATCAGTCTCCCCAGCTACTTTGGCCTCAATTTCCGCACTTCTATGTCATTTAGTGGTTGGGTACAGTGAAATCTCAGTTTGGTTGGAAGCTGACCTGCTGCCTATTCTGAATAATTTTAGATTCAGTCCTGAAATCTGACTGGGATTTGTGTATAAGAGTTCTTCCTTTTTTCCCTTGGAGATTAATGAACCTTTTCAAATTGCCTTATGTAGTATAGCATCACAAAGTACCTTTGTTTTGCCAAAAAATATCCAAAATAATTAATATTTAGCTCTTAAATATCCCTCGTTTTCCTTATTCTTTGAAACTATGACCATCTGGAAAATTATGATGTTCCCATTCTGGCATAGCAGACCCATGATGGACAGACTCATGTAATCTTACAAATTTGGGTTCAGCCTTACCTTCAAATTGGAAACTCATGGGTCTGACAAATAAATAAAAATCACTGTGGAAAACTCCTAGTCTTTTTAGAACTTCTCTGTCACTACACATACCTGTAGATAGCTTGGAGAACTGCAGATGAGTAAAGAAATGAAGTTCAGAAGAGCCTTATCGGGCTCATACCTGTTTTTTACTGGATATTCTAGATTAGAAGACTAGTCATGAATTAGTCCCAAGTCAGTTCCTTTAAGAATACATAACTTTTAATCTCTGCCTCATCCAGTTCCTCATTCCCCCTGGCTACATCCACATGCTTTTCTCTCGTTCAGACTTTTGCTGGGGGAGGAATAAACTTGCTCTTGAAGGCTCTTGGAAGAAAATCTGGGACAGGGTGAGACAGTAGAGAAGTCCCAATCTGAATGGGGCCAAAAGGATTTTTAATCACTCATTTGTGACTTGACCATGCAGCACAGGAGTACATCCAGTATTGTTGGTAACTGGATGGAGTTTTCCTAGTTTCTTCTTGGATACAGTGCACAGATTTGGTTCCCTAAGACAAGGACCTGTCGACAGCTCAACACATTCTTGGTGTTGCTGCAAGACAGAATTGCACTGCTGGCTTTGACCTCAAGGTAATTAGGATTTTGTCTTTGAGGTAAGATCTGTCAGCATCACCTTCTTTCATTTGCCAGGCCCAAATTCCTCGTAATATCCATGGAGAACATTTCTGTTTCACCCCGCTGCCTGCATGTGACTCTGCTAAAACATATAAGGCAAGAATCATACAGTGTTTCTAGGTAGGCTGATTTTCCTTTGGTCTTCCCAACACTTCTCTTGTGCGGGTTAATATTTCTTTTGTCAGGAAATATAAAAAAAAAAACCCCGGTTACTAAATTTTACAGAATAAATTAATTGGAACAACTAATACAAATCGATTTAAGAAAGAACATATAAAAAGATCTTCAAAAACATTTTCAAAAATATTTATTTCCTGACTAAATGTCTGAGAAAAATGCCAGTATTTCCTTTTTGCCCTGGAAGATTCAAAAGGCAAATATAACCATAGTAAACTTTGATAGTATACATAATAAATCTGCTTATCCTGCTTTGTTGTCTCTATTAATGCTATCTTGTGATATTAATTTAAAAAAGAAATAAAATTAACATTACATATTTATTAGCAGATTACTCAAATGATTTATAACCTCTGAGGTCCCTGTGAGTACTGCTGAAAAATTTTCCATTCATTTCACTGGCACAACAACATAAAATGACACAAACTCTTTCTCTTGTTTACTTATACTTCTCACCAGGTTATGTAATCTCTTCATTCTGCCCCCAGACAGACCTTCTTTCTTTTTGCCCTTAGGATTCTTCTACAAAATTTCAATATGCTTTTCTGAGGGAGAAAAAGCGAAAAATTACCTATATTCTATTCAAATTTGGAAAATATCTTATGCTTACAACTGTCTCCTTTCACATTAAAAAGTATTATTTTGGGGAATTTTTTTTTTGGTAAGTTCTCAAAAAGAAGACCTTCCAGGCTCAAGGACTAAAGACAAGATACCCTCACAGTGCAAAGATTCAGCTGAAAATTTTAATCAGGACTGGAAGTGGAGTTGGCAGATTGATTTAAATTAGGCAGGCCTGGCTCTATATTGGGAAGTCTATGCTTGCATATCCATTTTTTTTTACACCAGTGCTTCTTTTGGATTCTTAGATAAAAGAGAATAAAGTGGGCTTTCTCCACTTGATGCAATTTCACTATACAGTGATTCCCATCAATGTATAATTAAAAGTGGATTTCCTTTTCCCTGAGATGGGGGAGGGTCTGCATAAACCTGGTTGATGTGAAGTGAACAAAGAGAACTTTCATGAGTTCTCCTGCAAACAGTCTATCAGTTACAATTCCTAGTGTTCACACTGCTGCACTGTTCAAAAGGAGCTCTAAAAAAAAGTCAAGCAGGGGGTCCAAGAAAAATTCAACCCGCATGCCAACTAAGGGAAAGAAAGAGAAGGCAGGAAAAAAAACCTAGCTTTTGTTGTAAAAAGAACTAATGAAGCTGCTCTTAGAACTGTCCACGGTGACACAACAAGCCTGTGCACCCACACACATTGTGAGAATGCCAGTCACCCACGGTAATGAGAAAAGGAAACACTTTGGGCAAAGGAAATATATGAATACATTGCTTTTATGGTTTAACTGTAGGAAATCACAATGCTGGCCCACAATATCTTGTGCCAACTGCCGAAAGTGGTAAAGTAATACATAAGGTTGTCTACTTATATTTTTCTTACAGACAAGATGGACTGGTGGGGGGTAAAATCCCATTATCATTATAAATTGCTAATTAAATAATTATCAATTAGATGGGCAGACAGAACTCATTCCAATGAATTCCTTAGAGGGCTTTCAGTAAAGAAAAACAGTAATTTTGATTATTTTTTTTTATCCATACTTCCTGCCTAGGGGCTCTAAATAGAGATGATATATGGTGTATCCCATGTTAGACTTTCACACAGTATATCTCATGTTAGAGCTCAGGGACAAACACTGAACTTTGGTGCATATATAGATCTTTTTTCAGTTTTTCAGATAAATGGCCTTAATTTCACGATATTAATTAGAAACCCAGGGTTATTTCCTAAGGAATAAAAAGAATACTTTCCAGACTTTTACATGGCTTTGAGAAATCACTTTTTCCCAAGTAACTGATATTTTCTAATATGTTGTTGCATTTTTATTTTCCCTTTTATGCATAATCCAGGATTTTCTTTGAAATAAAATATTAAAACACGTAATACAGACATATATACAGACAATAGGCGAGACTGTGCACAGTGCAAGGAGTATTTTTAATGGACATTGCTCTGTTCATTAACACCAAAGCCTATGCAAAATTATACCCTCTCCTTGAAGGTTTTAACTGTCAAGTTTTGAGATCAGGCCCTGATTGTAACAGTACTGAGCAACAAAAATTGTAACAAATCAAAATTGTAACAGTACTGAGCAACAGAAATGATCCTGTCCTGTCCTGTACCCCTTACTTTTGTAAGTAATTTTTCTGAGGGGAAGGGTCCCTCTGGCTTTAAAAAACTTAGCTATGATCAGTCATTACTCACATGTGCACAGAGTGGTTGCACCCACACTTTTATTGTCCTAAGTCAGTTTTGCAAGACAATTATAAGCTATAATACTTTGCAAGTGCTATTTAAGAAATCTTCAGTTGTCTGTGACAAGGAATGTTTTCTAAGAACACAAGTTCTGCAAACTGAACTGAAGAGTCACATTAATGTTTGGGACAGAGTTTTCATTGCCAACACCAACAAAAAAGTGAGGAACGGAAATGGTAACATGAAAGATGGACTTTTAATTCCAAAGCCAGGAACATTTAAATATGAATGGGGCTTGCTGCCTTTCTCTATCTTTTGTCAGGAAATATGAAGCTCTGGAAGTCCTTTTGTTGCCTTCTTTGTTAACTGTATGAGGCTGAAAGGAGTTAGATGGCTTGTTTCATTTTCAAGCCCCATCACAGTGAGGGTCTCAAAAATGAATGCTGATAAATACATGAAAATGTTGAAGGGTTCATAAAGGATGGAAAACTTTCTTTTTCATAATCATCTGTCATCGGATGACTTACCAGGGACAATCATAATGAAAAACAAACAGCAAAGAAAATGTTTTCAGGTTTAGAAAGGGGAACAGAGTTGTAGAATAAAATTAAAATATCATGATAGAAAGATAGATATCTGAGAACAAAATCAAGAGATATAAAGTATGTTTAGCAATATGCAATCTTTTGTGTTCCTATTTTGCCATTTTCCCTGTTAGTTTCTGAGAGATCACAGAACCCCAAGGTAAGTTCCTCACAGTGATGTTCTCTAATGTGATTTACTTTGAGGAATGCTTAATGGAGAAAGGTGCCTACTACCTTTAGTTATTGAGTTTTTGTTCATGGTTCAGGATTGATCCACTTGAGTCTTTCAGCAGGGAGTAGTTTTCCAGTGTGGCACAGCATGACTCCAAATCAATAAGGTTAATAGATGTGGTGGCCACACAGTCAGAGGTGATGTGCCTGGCATTTTCCATGCCAATGAAGAAAATTTCTGATGACGAGATGTCATTTTTGTGCCGGCAGTAATGTCACCCTGATTACCTAGAACACATAGCCAGTTAGTAAGTTAGCAAGACTGTAAATGGCCCATTAATCTGAATTATCTTTACAGGAACTGTTTCAAAAAATTTTGCTTGCACCCAAATTACTGGCACCTCCGTGATTCTTTAAATGCCAACAGCATACTTGTTATATAAAAACAATATTGCTGTGTAAAAGTGACTAAAAGTGACTAAATGGGAATCGCTAGCCTAGGACTTCACTCTATATTTTTAAACTCTCAACAGCACACTGTAAAATATGCAAAATGCCAGCCTTAAAAAAAAAAAAAAAAAGTTGCATGTTGTTTTAAAAATTAACACATGAGCAAAGAGGAAAAAGATACAATGCAAGATACCACTGGAAAAAAGTAATAACATGGATGACAAATCTACCGATGTAATGACAATGTGATATGTTGGTGTTCCTGCAGTTCTAATTTTCTTCTGCTTTTTAAAATATGCAAACTCTTTGCAGTGCCTCCCAGATCATTAATGGGTACACATTCCCAGATGGCTTGCATTGCGAACAAAGTGTTGGACCGGACTGGAAAGAGAAATCTGTTTAATATTCTAATATCTAAATGTCAGGAAGGTGTAATTCAGAGTGCCACTGAAAGATGAGCTGAACAGAATACAATTTATGGTGACTTTAGTTAACAAATGGCATTAAGGGAAGAATTTCCATAATTAAATCATTAACTAATATGAAATATTGATTTCCTCTCTGATGTTACTGTATTATCACTTGTCAGACTTGCAGATAAGCGAAGAGCACTCAGTGCAGTCCCTACCAGGAACAACAATAATTTGCATTATGATAACACTGTCGAGCACTATCAAGCACAGAGAACAGAGCAAGGTGCCATGTGTGCCTAGCCATCCTCACCCCAAAGAGCTCACAGATAACATTTTGATGAAAAATAATAGGATGGTTGCAAAGGATGTCTGTGCAAACAGACTGGATAAAATGATGATTTGTACTGGGAGACTGCTCCCACACTGGCTTCCTCACACTCTCTACTGCGTGGTAACTGATTCAGAGCTTTTCCTGGCCATTTCTACAAGGCTTCTAGAAAGCTGCTTATCTGAAGAGATAAATTCTACTGCAGTTTATATCAAGAACTCAATTTTCTAATGGCAAAATTTTGGGGGTTTTTTTGGCTGCTCTTTATATATTCCTGTTGCACAAGAGAAGTTGAGTACGTACCGTGGAAGCAATACAGCACGTTAAATACTGATTTAACTTATATTCTAGTATGCTCATTAAAAATGTTAAATAGTGGAACATATTAAGTTAACTCAAAAATGCAGAAGGACCAGAAGAGGCAAGATTAAAAAAAATTTACACTGAAAAGATCCTCCTTAATTGAGTTGTAATCAGTTAGTATTGATCATTAGTCCTTTTATCAGCATGATGAAGATAATGATGATAATGATGACGATGATGCAATGTGCAGCACTTGGATCATAAAGAGAGGATGGAAAATTGTTTAAATATTTGATGATAATTCTTTCTTGAAGGTGATGCAGACTGCACAACACTGTGTATTACTCTCAAATTCATGACAAAGCTTGAAAAGAAGTTGAATAAGCAATTTTTTTTTAATATACTTTCCCTAACCTGCTTTTAAAGAAATGGTCCACTCTTTGATAAAAGGGAAAGAGGCTATATTTTTGAGAAATGCTTTAAAAAAATGTTATTTTCTACCTCAGTCTTTCAGCAGGAAAGCAGTTCTTTTGCCAGTCAAACATTCAAAAATCATGTCTCATTTGAATAAATTAACATATTTTGTGGCAAAAATTAATTCCAAGGAAGGAACAATAAATACTAAAGCAATTTAAATTGTGTATTTTACAGGGGAGGGGAAAAAAAAAAAGAAAACGCAACATTGTCATGCGTATGACAGCTCAGCTAATTTGATGGGCTTTGATGTTAATTTAGGGTTTACTTTAATTTCAAAACATATTTTTTCACTTAATAAGGGAAACAAAAGAAACTTTCAACCAGTTTGTTATCTGGGAATGTTTTGGCTTCTCAAATGTGAGAACATGATTGTTTTTATTTCCAGGAGGAGATAATAACACTGAAGCAATAAAAAAGAGTCAAGGCAGCTTGCACAGCACAGGAAGTTCACAGCCAGAGACTTAATTTCCCACACAATGTACTGTGCAATGGGCCCATTAACATAGATGAATAGGCTCTTTAAAGGTTTTTTTTTTCCAGATATGCAGCTGCCGCTGAATGGTGCTATGTTAATAAGGTACTCACTTGCCTATTCTTCAGGTACTCTGGCATTCTCTACCTAGGTAATCTCCATATAGGAAAAGCTATTAGGGGTTGTATCTCCTACCACACCTTCAATTATTTTAACACCTGCACTGATAATCCAGGCAAGGTAACTAGTAGGGGGCCAAGGGTCTAAGTCCATCCTCTTCTTCCCCCCCAGAAGTCACATCTCAGGGGGAGGGGCTGAAGGAGAGGGGGGAAGGAAAAAAAGTAAAGTCACTTTTATTACACATCAGTGGGAACATTCTGAAAAAGCTTTCATGCCTAGGAAATTGTTATTTCTTCAAACAACTGACAGCCTGCAGAGGAAACTCTAATGGAAATCCAGCTCATGCATTGTTATGCATGGCCCTCATGTAGATACATGGGGGTGGATTAAGTTAGCTTCCAAAGGGTCTATTGTGTGCAGCATTAATTTGCAGTGCTCTTGATATTTGAGTTTGAAGGTTTTACAACCTTTGTGTTTACTTAGATGCACTATATTGTACGTTTGTTTATTTCCCTCCACAATCTCTTATTACCCAGTAAATGTTACATTTATCTTTATTAACTTTCAATATGTTGCTGTAAGTTACAGAGAAGGAAATAATTACAACCTCCTTCAGATGTGTTCGTTCTAGAGAAGAGTTTTGGCTTTTTTTTTTTTTCTTCATGGTCAGTTCTGACTTTTCCATCTGTTAAAACAGTGGCCTTGTTTATTAAGACAGTAGAGTAATAGCATAAAAATTGTGTCATTTATTATTATTAATATATGAACATTAGTCTACAACAAAATATATTTCCCTTGCCATATATGATAAATAGCTAAACAGACAAACCAACCAATAGTCTTCTAAGAGAATCTGACACTGGGGCAATTGCCTCTTACTACACAGGGATATAAGAACAAAAAATGCGTATACCACCCTCCATCATCACAGCCTTTCCACTGTTTCCTCAGACTCCATTAGAAATTTATTGCTATAACTTACAGGTCTTTTACTCCCTATATTAGGATGCAAAATACAAACTAGACTTTGCCCATCTTGCTTTAGCTTGTTTCCTTACTTTCCTGTAAAGATTCATATGCACTGTAGACAGGCACTTTTGTAAGTTCAACTTTTCAGTGAGGTTTATATTCAGAAGTTCCTAACAGATTTTTATTTGAACTTGTCAGGGATGTCTAGAAGTGTTAGTTTTTCAACACTAAACTGAGAACTCAAAGTAACTTGTACATTCAAAGGAAGCTATGATCCTAATCTGAACTAAAGGGCTCAATTGAATAAAAATAGCTTATGCTCGAGTAACTCAAGTTATGTGTGGCTCCTTCCCCTCCCCCTTTATATGGAAGTCAGTCAGTTAGGCATTTTTGTATTTTAATAACACAAAAGGGTTTCTCGTGGAAAGAAATAAATGCCTGACTTACAGTAATTAGGGTCTGAGTAGTATCAGGTGCACAGTTTACTCAGAAAAACCCCCTGACACTAAGGGAAGACCTATTAAAACTGCAGAAAGTTTTGAGTTCAGGTTTTGATGCTACATAATGGATAAGAGAAAAGAAATTACCTTCTTCAGGGCTCGGTCATTCACTCATTAGGGCACAACAGCAAAAACAGCGACCTCTGAACCTGCTTACTTGTTAGGATGGGGGAGACTATTTGTAATCTGTCCCAGACTGACCAAGGACTGCAAACAGAATGACAGGAGAGGCAAACTCAGCTCTTGGAGAAGTAGAGATCTTAATGCAACTTTTTGGGCTCAGGACCTTTTCTAAGGAACTGCATTTCACAGAGCTGCTTGAAGTGCTATGATACTCCTGACGTTGTATAAAACAATAGCAGAACTTCCTCTAGAATGTGATAAAAGGTACATGAAACCATGGCTAGTCCAGAGACTATAGATCCAGTGCTTCTGTCCTCCTTGTTCTATAACACAAGGAAAAGGAGTGATAATAGAGAGATGCAAATTCAAAAGCAATAAGAAGGCAACCCTTTTTTTCCTCACTTTGGATATTTAGGCTGTCAATATGCAATATCACATTATTTCACCAAAGTCAGATAAAATCCAACAGAAAAAACAGAAATCCAATGCTTGTATGATACAAGGATCTCCAGCATTACAATAGTTAATTTAAATTACTGGAAAATCAGAGATGTGAGCCTAAAGCAGTGTAGTCCTTATTTGCTATCACAAAATTCTGTGTCTTCAACTGAATATTTAGACTCTGGGTCCTGCCAGAGATATGGAACTGTAACATATAGACCACTTCCCTGATACAATATAACAATTCTTACCTTGGGTTGGATTCAGAGATTTTTATTTTAACAAAACTACAAGAACTAGAAAGCAGAAAGTATTTGTGGTGGGTTTTTTCTTGCTTTTCATTTGATTGTTTGTGTGTGAGTTTTTGTTTTCTTGGGGGTTTTTTGTTTGTTTGTTGGTTTTTTTTAATTTTAGGATACATAACTCCAAAGCTTCTCCAAAACAGAGCAAAGAACTGAGAAAATATCGTACAGCTTGTTTTGTTCTCACAAAAGCTGGTAAAGGCCTTGTGGTCATAGTATCCATGGAAGATTCACACAAGTTATCAGAGACTGTATTACTAAGACAAAAAGCTACTCCTACCCACCCAGCAACACCCATCCCTACATTAAAAGTGAGAGTGGGGGCCAGGACTTACTGCTGCCATCACGTAGAGATTGCAGACTTTATTACTTGTACAACTGTGAAAACATTTTTGATTCCTGATCTCATTTCTGGAATGACACATTGACTCTGTTGACAACAAAGTCTTTACAGGCGCATGAAAAAGTCTCCTATCTGTATATTTTTTGAATATTAAAATATACTCTGTGTATATACTTGTCTAGCAAAACTGCTGTTTATTTAATATATGCAGTATGAGCACACTTAACTTACTGCATGTTACTTCCGTGTAGCTTTTTACAAAACTCCCCTATTCCCTGAGAGGATTCATCAAAGAATACATCACACGCCTGAACTGGTCTTCTTCCTTTTTTATCTGTGCCTTCTTTAAGCAGTCATTTCAAGGAACACGTGCCCTGAAATTTGGTAATGAATGCTCAGTGTATTAAAGAAGGGTCTGATTTGCCTTTGGTTTCAAAGTGTGCACAGTGCTTTGACTTGGTCTCCACCAAGCCCTTGACAAGCCAGGGAAGAAAATCTGCTCCAGTGCTCACAGTAACTCAGATATTCACTGCCCTCAGAGTATCATGGAGAGGTACAGGACAGACTAGAGCAATCCCCTCTCATTACTGAAACCTTCCAAATAGGTATGGAACTGTCTGTACCTCCACTTTCACATCTCTTTGGAGCCAATCAGGAATAAGCAAAATGAAAAGCTTTTACCGTTTTATGCACCTTTTAAACACAAGAAGCAGTCTATCTCACCATCTCCTTTTGACTCATACAATATTGAATATTGAATAAATACCTGGATTTGCCTGTGGTAGTAAGGAGATGAAAGTCAACAGTTTACCGTTCAGGAAATGAGCAGATGCCATGAATCTTCAGGTCAGGTTACCCTTCCACTGAACATGATCAGTTGACCTGAGGAAACCAGGAGAAGTGGTTAAAGGAAATGTACTGTATGGTTGAAGAAGATAAATTAAACTATACAATTTGTACATCTGAGATAGCAAAAGACACTCTTCGAAGCAGAGGAATGGTCAATCAGAAGTTTGTTACTAGCTCAGGAAAATTATAGGTGCTCTCTAGAGAGTTAGAACAATTGGAAAGGAGCTAGTCAAGTGGAAGAAAAAGTTTAATAAGAAGCACTGTAAGGAATAAGTAAATATAAAGAGAGGGAAACAGAGAAAATCAGATCTCAGAGTAGTGGAAACGACTGGAGAATACGTGTGCAAAGTAAAGCATAGCTTGTGGGAGCAGAGTGGTTCATGGGTGACAATGAAATGTGAATGGAAGGCAATAAAAGCATACCTGTTTCTCATTTGGATATTACTCTGTCAAACAAACAAACAAACAAACAAACCTAATTTCTTTAGACTTATATGAACTATAAAAACCATGTAATTCTCTCACTGATTACTTATATACACATTGCTGAGGGTTTTGAGCACCTTGTTAACCGGGAGACATCACCATGGAAGGCCGTCAGACATGGACCTGCTGAGCACAAACCACTACCGGGTGCACACACTGCACTCACACCACCCTGCAGGCTGGGACTCCTTCAGATTCCACCAAAAAAAACCAAGGAAAATAACAGCAAAAACAGCCAAGCAAGGGGAATGCTAGCAAGGACTGTCTGCAAGGACACTGAGGCTGTCTCAGTTCTGCTTTGGAGTCTGCATATTACAACATCCCCACAGAAAGGACCAGACTCTTTTCCCCTTTCTTTTCCCTGTGTGCCTGAGCATTGCTGGCGTGTGCATCTCTAGGCTTAACTTCGCTCCTGCCTTCTCCAATCTTTAGAACAGCATGCTCTGAAGCACAACTTGTTATTAGTCAGATGGGAAAGAGATGGGACCAGATTCCCTAATTATTTTTAATGGCCTTGCCTGGTACACTGCAGAGCCCTGCTCCCCTCTATGAACAGGGGGCTGTCATGAGGCTCATGTTGTACAGTATGGGACTGATAAACAGCCCCTATTTTAGATTATTTATTGCTAGTTTAATTGAAAGCTGTCCAGCTGTCTTTTTAGATAATGTTGAGCTAATTAACTATCAAACTTCATATGTTTTTAAATTTTTTTAATAGAAAGTGTTTTCTCTTGTTTTACAGGGCAAAAAAATGCATCTCAGACTTGGAGCACTAGCAGTTTTTGGGACGTATTCTGATAGGAAAACTCAATAAGTCACTGCTAATTTTGCACCCCAAAAATTTGGTGTCTGTAAGGGCAAAATGGGCCTCTGTTTCTTTCCAGTCAGGACTGCCTCCACACACAGGCCAGGACCAGTTGCCTTCCAATGAAAGCTCATTTCCCTATCACTTTGCTCCATAAAATGGAATATTGACCCCAATTAGCCTCGGTTTCTAATTGTACCTGACACAGCAAAGGCCTGTGGTGAGGGACAGTCCCAGCACCATTCACTTTAAAGTGCAATACGGGCAAAATTCATACAAAATCCTTGCATAGGAAGAGGAAGCCCAGACAACTCATTTTCTCCCCTACCAAAGAGTATTTCAATAATTTAATTTCTTGGGGACTAATAAAAATTACAGGACAGCGTTGGTTTTTTTGTTTGTTTGTTTGTTTGTTTTTTTTTACTTTATTCCTCTGTAAATACAGACTGAGTCATTAACAGGAGAAGGAACAGAGTGATCTCAACAGTCTGCCTCTTTAACACTGGAGTCTGTATCTATCTCTCTGCTGCTCCTGGAGGCAGCTCTTAACAGCCACCTCCAGGATGATGTGGCTCAGAGACAACCAGCCTGGTTGCTGAGCACTGTGATTTTTTTTTTTTTTTTTTTCCAGCAACCAGGCAGCTTGTTTAAACCACCACAGAGCAGGGGCAGAGCCTGCAAGAAGCTGAGGTAATCATTTTTACATTAACTATCTGGCAAAGATGTGGGCTGCAGACAGGGAGAAGGAATACAGAGGGAGACAGGAGCTGCAGAAAATGACAATGAAAAATGAAGAAACAGTCTTTTAAAGGAAATCCAGTGTTCCCTGGAAAGGTATGACACTGCAGGAAGACAGAAGGCAGAGAAGGGAAGGCAGAAAGGCTGCACATCTGCATTCTGCACATTTAGTGCTAATGTACTCTTTTGCCTTCATCTTTTTTTTTGTTGTTTTTCAGGCCAGTTGCAAAAGTTTTGCAAAAAACTCTCACTTCCAAAGCCTACCAAAAAGTCAGGGTACTGTGGTGGTGCGGCTTATCTACGGACATTTCTTTTCTATTTTGTTTTTCTGAGATTGGCTGCTGAGGAAATAAAACCCCATGCAATTTCCAGCAATGAAAAGTGAATCAGTTCTTCTGCTTAAAAAAAAAAAAACAAACCCTCATTTTCATATTTCCATATTTAATTTTTGCACTTGCATGTACATTTCTGTTATCTTCCAGCCACATGTTGCTATTTGTCTCTGTAGTGAAGGATTTTTTTTCCTTTTTTTTTTTTGACTGTGGGCTATGTGAAGCCTGACTTGCATGTAAAAGATGCACAGGGAAAAAAATATTCCATCCTCACTGAATTAAAGAGAGCTGGCATGCTGCAGATTTTGTGGGAGCACTCCACGCTCAGCACCACCTTGGGTGGCACCTGGCGCAGGCAAGGAGCACCACACACCTACAGACCAATGTTTCATGGCCAGTGCAAAGTCCCACAGCAGATCAACAGGCATGGGCAATGGCAAGCTGAAAAAATTAGCAGTTACTCACTCTTCCAAAAATCAGCCAGCTTTGGCCAACTAAACACTGTTTAACACTCAGCCAGTAACTACACAGCTTCCAGAGAGTACAACTAACCTAAGCACAGGCAGAAGAGACTTACGAGACCATTCCAGGCAATTTCGGTGCATTTAGGTGGTTGTTTATGTTAGTCACCCCTCAGCTATCTGACTTTCAATGAGATTCAGGCCTGTAAGATATTTGGGTGCTTTTGAAAAGGTTACATGCAGTCAAAAGCAGGCAGCCAAGGCTCCTGCACTCAGCCAGAGTTAGTGAGGCAGCTCAGCCTTACGATATGTCTTAACCCAGCAGCAGCAGTGCTTGGAAAGACATCATTTTTGTTGTGCTTGTTGGCAGACAACATTTCAGACAGACTCTGGTTATGATTTAGTTTTGGTTTAGTGCTCAGTCAAAATCCTTGTGGAGCCAACACAGTGACTGCCTTCAATAGGAGAGAGAGTAAACACAGTGTTTTCAGTTTGAACAATATTTCAGTTTTTGTTTTGTCAGCGGACCACAGCTACTCATGAACTGCTCCTATCTGCTCCCAGACTGCAGATAGCTCTGGTTTGTCTGCATAAAGTGTATTCAATGAACTAGCCCTGCAAGTTTGCAGAGGGGACATACCTCCAGCTCCAGTGTGTCACTGTTGCTTCTGGTGCCATCATGGGATTGCCAAACCCACCAGTGTTCCTGCTCTCTGCATCTGCAGCAGGAAAAAATGTTTAATGCAGGGGTTTTTCCAGCCCTGATGACAGAGTTGGAACTCAAAAACCACAACAGTTTGTATTGTGTACTCCGCTGGTATTGATCTCCTTCGCTTCTCATTTTTAGCTTTCTGTATCTCCATATATACAAGTCTTCCCTCCGTGGCACCCAGGTGCCAGCCAAGCCAGGCAACTGCAGTTCCCAGGGTTTGGGAAGTGACTATTGATAATATAGGAAGACTATGATATTTTGTATGGGAGTTGACAGGTTTTCAACTTGAATAATCTATGAGTGAAATGAAAGAGAAAGTGAGACTCTGGAAGGCACTTGAAAATTAAGGATAAAGTAATGGGCTTTCATGCAGTTTCTTCAACTTCCAAATGTACTTGCAACAAATATTGAATTATCGCTATAAACATTAAACATTATAAAGACACTGGATTACTATTTCTAATGTAAAGGGGGGGAAAAAGCATGGGTTTCTTTTTTCTTCGGGGGTGGGGGAGTATTTGTGTGTCATTTCTCAGTTTAAAGGTTTAACTAGTCTATTCCTATGATAAACTTGAAATTCAGCCAAAGAAATCCTGGTATTACACACTTTTCTCCTGAATCTCTATTCATGTTCTACGGCAAATGTAGGATTTTTCTTCTGGAGCAGTTAACATAAAAGGTCTTGGTTAAGAGAAGCTTTTCTCTTGGAAAACATAATCTGCCTTCAAAGATATAAGTTAAACAATTGAGTCGTCTAATTGATTGAACATTTACAAATTATAATTGAATTTGTGCCAAACTATGTGAAAAAGATTTATGTTCCGCTTCCCAAACTGTTTATCCCTCATTTTTTTTTGTGTGTGTGTGCATGTGTGAACTGAATCTTTGGGAACTCCTTTCACTTGATGCATCATTGAGGTGGTTAAACACATTGCATTATGGCAGTCTGTCACATCAGTGTTTCACACTGAAATACTGGACTTGACACATTGCTGGAAAAGGAAGTCAGACCATCTAAAATCCAGAGTTATGTTTCTTTTGAAACTTGAGATTCTGAAGATGGAATTTTCACTTACTTAACTCCAATTTCAAGGGGGGAAAAAAAGGAAGAAAAGAGGTTTAAGTAATTATAATGCAGCTTTTTAAGTATTAAAAAGAATTTTCATGAAAATAATAGGGTCTTGATTGTCCCGCTTGTGAGTGGAGACAGCCAACACTCTGAAAATACCCATATTTATTTTGGTGAACCTCTGTGAAGTAATTATGGAAGGATAATAGAGGGGACAGAATCTGACTCTCCAGCAAACAAAATGCAATTCATTGCCATATTTCTACACAACGATTTCTTGAATATGAGGAGTCCTAAAGGACATGAACTCTTACCTGAGCCCTTGATGTTGATGGAAATTTAGCCAATGAACAACATTCTTGAAAGAATACTCAGATGAAGACCTGTAGAAGTTTCATGGTTGTATCTTGTATTTCCAAAGGAAGAATTGCAAGTCCACTGAAACGCAAAGCTTAACTTCTAGAGTTGTACAGAAGATGCTCCAAAATAATGGCATCAACAACAAAGGTAGGATTTTTTAAAATCTTGTTTTCCTATGTATAAACCCCAAAATAATTAAAAAATCTTTTACCATGTTCTTCAGCTTAACCCGTTCTCACACTGTAGGCTGCCACATTGCCCAAACAAGTTCACTGATAATACACAAGACTGAATGTGTATGACAGAGAGTATCAGACTTCCTTTTTCGTAATTTAGTAGCAAAAAAAAAAAAAAA
>VZRN01003942.1:253019-330041 GCA_013397935.1 Dasyornis broadbenti
AAAAAAAAAAAAAAAGTCAAGATTATGAGCAGCCATATTTCAATATTTTAATGCAAAAAGGTAGGAATAGAACCAGGAAATTCTAGCTTTCATCAGCATACAATAGTGTGGATGAGTAATTAGTATGGAAACAAGAGTAAAGATGGATTGCCAGATTTGCAGAAAAAATACTGCTTTCTGGACAATACTGCCAGTTTAAAATTATATGCAAGTCTCATTTAGTGTTTTTCTGTTATGATGGAGGAAATACAGTATATTAAGTCTGACAATAAAAAGACAACCCTTGATAATATCAGAGAAGGCTTGAAAATATGCCACACTATCACAAACATGCATTACATGTATTGTTTCTATTATTTTAATCTAAAACATTTTTTTAGAATTGAATTGGTGATTTTTAGGCACTTTGGGGTTAACAACAGCATTTGTTGAAATTTCTAAAATATTCTACAGTTTGGCATGCTTAATAGAGCTCTTGTACAAAAATAAGAAATATTAAAATAATTGTAAATCTTCAGTGGATAATAAAGAACGTCTGTTACTTGAATACCCCATGGCATCTAAGATCCAAATTGCATGACAGTTTATCCTCTCCTTCCTTCCATCTCAGAATCATCTGTAAATGACTCTCCCTTTCCATCAGCAGTTTTCTTGTGATAAAGTCCTGCCTCTTACAACGTCCACCTCAGAGCTCCTGAGTTTATAATATGCATTTAAGGCCTCACGGGTTTCTCTAACATTTACACAGCTGTGGCAAACACTTCAAAATTAACCACCTGACCTTCCCCAAAATGCTCAAAGAGCTCAAATTCCTTATTGCACACAAAAGAATCAAACACATTTGGAGGCCCTAGGGCCATGATGTTTTTTTAGCTATCAGGCATAAAAACCCCTCCATCCACTTTTTCAGAGGACTCTGTTTCACCAGTGCCTTTTTTATCTGCTCTCCACATTCTATCCTTCCTTCTGTTCTCCGCAAAGAAGCCATCTCTACCACAGGGGCAATAAATTACCATTGAAGAAAGAATGGTCACTTTTATCCAGAAGGAAAAGAGGTGCTAAATCAATACCAACTTGACAGCTGAGACCTAGTCTTAGACTTTGCTATGGGCAGAGTACAGACTACAGCCTTTACTGAGCTCCAATAAAGTGGCTCATACCTCTGGTATTCTTCTAACTTCAGTCGGATTTCCAACACACTATGGGATAAGGCCTAAACCTTTACAACATTGATTTTCCTATTTTGATTTATAATTAATTATTAGAGTGAATACTTTGCTTTCTAAGTCATCTCAGGATTCATTTTGCATGAAGGAAACGCCTGTGAAAAAGGCAGATCTTCCACAGAATTTTACTCCTGAATGGTTGTTGCACTGAAGAGCATAAGGACAAACACTCTTGGCACACCATGAGGAGCAGCTCTAGGGCTGTTCTGGGTACACACCTCTCCCCAGAAAAGAGGCTAGTGGGCACTCAGATTCTTGTCAGCTTAGACATGTTCCGTGTAGGTTAAAATACTGCAAATTGATGCAGTGAGGCTTTGTCCTATAACAGGGGTGCAATCATTGTCCAGCTCACATCAACTCAGTAAAACAGCTCTGGATTCTTTGCCAAATTGCCTGATAAGGCCACAGCAGGGTCTGGATTTACCCATTACGACAGGGTTTAATGACCTTAAGCACAACACTGAATTACACCTCCAATTGCTATTTCCATCTGATTAACACTGAAAAATGCAGAAGGCTGGGTACATATATACAACACCGGTAAATGGACTAACACATTGAGCCATAGCATGCAGTATTTAATCCTCATTCAATTCTTAACTCATGATTATTTACTGAGCCTTTCAGAAAGGGATGTGATACTGCAAAATGCAGAACTGAAAACGTTGGTCTGCTTAAAAAAAATGAATATATATTTGAAGCACTTGGCAATAAATTTTTAGGAAATCTGTTACTGAAGGGATCTCATGTAGCCACTGCTCCCACTACCCAAACCAAAGGCTCACCAAAGTCATGATTATGCAAATAACTACTGAGGAATAGGAGAAATGAGTTCAAAGCTTTGCTCTTGGCCATAATCTAAAGCAAAATAAATGCAAAATTCACAGAGATAATTTTGCAAAATAATTGTCAGATTTACCATTGTGGCATAACTGCCGGCAGTTCATCGAAATGTTCATCAGCCAGTCTAGTAGTTTAGCTAAACTGGGCATCACATTCATTAAGAAACTCAGTGAAAGGTAGGTTATGGATGTAGAACAATACTACCATTTTTAAATTACTAAAATAGAGCTCTGAGTTATAATAAGAACCAGAGCTAAAAGTTGAATGCCAGCTTTTTTTTTTTTGTTTTGTTTTGTTTTAGGCTTTCATGTTGACCTCTGCTCTACACAAACTTAAATCTGTTTTACATCAGAAGCTGCAGGGATGGAAGAGTACATGGGAAAAGAACATGTCTGAGAGTTTAGAGAGGACCAGCTAAATTTTTTGAGCTCCAGTGGGATTGGTGACATAACTAAAAAGCAACAAACAGCAGGTGAGAAGGAGGATTTAAATATAAATAAGGACACTTTGAAGCCATAAGTTTTTATTGATCACATTCACATTTACAAATCAAAGTCTCTGCTCTTAGAAAAATATTTAACTAAGAAAGAATCCAAAAGTCATAAAATATCAAGCAGGGAAAGAAAAAATATTAGAGAAAAGTAAAAGCATGAAATCATGTTGATAAATATTCCCCAGACTAAAAAAATCAACTAAATACCCTATTTTCTTTAATTAAAAATCACTGAATTATTTAAGGATATCTGCCTGAATTAATTATTGAAGACACATCAAGATCTGCCTAGTGTGATTAGTGGTTTATATGGTTATTAAGATCTGCCCATTTGGACCTGAATTCAACCTCCAATTAAAAAAGTTGTTAGAAATTCAATCCCACAAACAACTTAGCACATCCACACTCCATGCTTTAAAATGGTTAAATATTTTCATTCACATAATTCATCCATTAGTAAAAAAGTAGAGCTTATTTTCTTTTTTCAATGGTCAATGTGTACAAAGAAACAATGCCCATTTTATGGCCATGGTTTAGCAGACAGCGGTTGCCACCCGACTAAAGGCACTGCTCACGCTCTGTCCATGGGATCAGAGTTCAAATAGCAGCACATTCAATCTGGAAAAAAGTGGTGGTTACAATAGCATAGTAATAACAGTTGCAGATAACAATCTGAAAAGCTGAGACCACTGAAACATGATGGTTTGCAGTTAGAAAATATTTGTGTGTTTTACCAGAATGTAGCCCATTACACTGCCGACTGGGAGAAATAAAAATCTGCCGGGAAAACACAAAATTAGATCAGAGCTCCCTCAAATGAAAAGAAATCCAGTCTTGCTGAACTGAAATGTGAAAATCCGGATAGCATTTCTATCAGCTCATTCATTTCAAAGTCAATTTAATGCTGTATTAGAAACTTTATTTTAACAAATGCTAAAGCATAGGTGCAACTTGGCTGCCAGAGCAGGCCCACGAGTAGGTCTGAATAGCCCTTCCTCCACAGGAGCCCCATAACCACACTTTGTGAACAGAGACAGATTCTCTCCACCAAGGGAAGGCAGACAGCTGAGGTACTGAACATCATAAAATAGGTCTTACCACCTTGTGCAAGATGTGCATTCAGCCCAATTTGCCTTAACAGTGAACAAGGGGATGCCTGGGAATTAGTACTAGCAAGAAACTAATATTTAGTGATATTTAGCCAGAAAACTTTGCCAGCCTCCAAAAATCTGCAGCTTAGAGGCTTCCCACTAGCAGATCTTGCTGGATTTCTCTTCCACAAATTTCTCCAGTTGCCTGCTGAACCTTCCCATAAAGGATCAGTACTCACAGAATGCGGCATTGCGCTGTACAGAACCATCATGGTCCCCTCTGAGGCTGTGCATGTTGCCTTCATTTAATCCCGCCGTTTCTGGTATCAGAAAAAATAGTTGTTCATCTCCATGGCAGTCACGGCCTTCTGACCCTTTTTCTTATCTTTTCTGCATTACCTTTTCGGCAGTCTGAAGAATATGGCATATGTGGATGTTCCTTCTGCAAAGGATGTGAAGTCAGGACTCCAGGGGTCTATGGCTGCTCCTCTGCACCATGGAGAGTGTTCACATACCTTCACCTTGGATTTAATGATTCGCCTCGTACGGGCTGAATTATTTTCCAGATATTTCTGTTTTACTCTAGAGGAAAGAGTCTTGATGACAGTCCTAATCTAAGACAATTTAGATACCAGGCTGGTGTTTTGAAGGAGACCAAGTTAGATCAAATTGCACTAAATTTATCAGGTGAAGATCTAAGCATTTCTGTTTAGTGAGATGCAGAAATTTGTGCCATTAATGTTTGCTATTTGACAGTGGTTTCTTTTCATTACATGAAATGAGAAAGCAGAGTCAGTTCATTATGAAGATAGTGAAAGTTTTAATAAGGCCAATACAGGCCAAATACTACAAGTGTGTGTGGGGAAAGTAATATATAAAAATGCAACATCAAAGAAAGATGAGCAGGGAATGGAGAGCAGAGAAACATGTAATGAACCAAGGTCAGACTGAAGTCTAAGAATTGCTTAAAGATTACAGCACTTGGGAAATGCCGTCCTGCAGCAGGAGTAGAAAATGGATTGAAATGAATGGGACCCAGTCAATCTGTAAGCACATTGTAAGGACCAGGATAATTTTCCCCATTTTTTAGGTATAGAAGCTGAAGCTCTGAGTAGAGAGCTAGCAGTGAGTATCTCACCTGGAACAGATCAGACCAACAGATCAGACCTGACCCAACTTGTTCTTTGCCCAAAAGCCTCTTCTAAATACTTTTTGTATTAACTCTGGGGCTAGAGAAAACTTAATAACCTGTCAGTGTGAAATAATTAACTTTCCTAATGGCAAAGAGTGGGGCTTGTGGCCCAGTATAAGTTCTTGCTGTTTGTGCAGTGTTAAATAAGCCAGTTGATCAATGGAACTCTGATAATTTATTAACGTCATGCTGCCAATGAGAACTCATGCTGAAACTTAGGAAGGCTCAATTTTAAAATACAGAAGGGAATCTCAAGTCTTTCAAGCACTTATAGAACTGGTTCTATATTGTCAGATATTATCACTGAAAGAAAAATACATTTGAATAATTAGGAATGCATCTTGCACCAGTTCAAAGTACTGCCATCAACAGTAATAGTAAATTGTGTTTTATCATGCTTTCTGGCAATTCCACAAAAATGGCTTGATATTCCAGTGTATTAAGCAATTCCTATGTTGTGTACTAAGTACCTTTGTTTTTTCAAAAAGAGGAAAAAAAACCCTAAATCTCTTTGGAGATGGGAGTACTTTTGTTTTTTCATTTCAATGAAAACAATCCAACTGATCTGAAGTTTTCGCTGAAAAAAATTTGAGCATTATTAAAAAAGCTGAAACAAAACACTACAGATTTCATTTTTGTTTTCTTACAAAACATTTACAGCACCAAACTGCCCTAGTTAAGATAATTATTTCTCAAATTTGATTCTTTATTTATGCCTCATTTAGGGTGACAGTGCACCCACCACTGCAGAGATTTATTTAGCAACTGTCTGCTACCACAACAGAGGCTGCTGTTCTCCTTTACCTTTATAAATACATACTGCAGCATTGCAGTGGAAACTGATCCATAAACAATTACCAGGCACTAAAAATCATATGAGAAACCAAGCAGAGCTTATATTAAGAGAATCTGATTATGTCCATTGCCTCAACTTTAGTGTATTTTTACAGTTCAGATTAGCAAATTTAAATGTATACATTAAAGATGATAGTATGAAGATCCTGGAGATTTAATAACAGTTAAAATATTACAACACTTAGGACTTGCTTTGGCTTTCATCTGAGATATGTATTGTTTGATAAAGATGATTAAGTATTATCTTCCCCACATCACACTTTAAGTACATGAACCACAGATAGACTGAACAATTTCTGAAGCCATCAGAAAGATCTTTTTACACTGGAAAAAAAATAGCTCAGCTGAACCTTAAGGCTGCATCCACATTGCAAAATAGTGCAGACCAGAGGAAGCAGATTTTCAGAGCAAAACAGTTGACTGTGTGGACCAGAAATCTACATTACAATAAATTTTAATTTTAAATATTATTTAGTTTTACTTCAGACTATCTTTTGTTTAACCTCACAGACCAAGTATCTGGAGTGTATCAGATGTAGTTGGTTTACTTTTATTCAAAATTAATTCCAGTTCATGCACTTGAGACAGTTCCTCAACATGAGCAAAAGTATAAATGGAGATGATCACAAGACCTGCTCTAGAAGTTCACATCAGATCCAAGCTAAAATGCAAAGGCAGACTCAGCCTTTGCAATATCAGTGGACAGAGCCTGATTCAAAGTGTGGTGAGGATAAGGGCATTTCCAGAAGCTCCAGTGGAATCAGTTTTTGGAGTACCAGGAGGCATTGTTTTGTTACCCGTTAGCTATTTCTGCACAGATATGCTCTGCAGCTCTTGGGTTTGCATTCTTGCTGAAAACACACAAAACTTGCTCCATAGCACACATCATATTGTGCGTGAAAGCTATCCACATGACGGGCAGCCTTCCAGAGATAATCATCTTCAGGTGATGCCAACAATTTTTACTGACTGACTGTGTGCGGTGCTCTGCTGAGCCCAGCCACTCAACACAGTCTGCTGAGCAACAAGAAAAAGTCTCCAGCTTTGCTATGCTCTGTCAGCCTTCCTTACTGCTTCCAGAAATTAGTTCTGGGGACTTTGCTGATACATTTACATGAAAAGACAATGTACTCTTCAGCTCCCTGATACAGGCATTAGATTATATTCACATATTGTGTTCCACAAGAGTCCGTGCACGTCTCAGGCATCAGGGAGTTCTCCTTGCTTCCAAAATACAGAATTCTCTGAAGGCAGCAATGTGTAGACTTCCCCAAGTCAGCTTCAGTGGATTTTCATGTCTGTGTAATGAAAATGAACACTGTGATATTCCTTGTCATCAGAGACCTGCTGTATCTGTGATGCAAATAATAATAATTGTTGGATAATTGTTCCTTTGTTAGTTTTGCTTTGAATAGATAGGCAAGGAGAAAGGAAATTTAGAGAAAGAGAGGTCAAAACATATCAGAAAAATTCTAGAAAATATTCTGGAAGAATATAACTGTTATGTAAACTATTTGAGGGAGCGGATTAGGTTTATTGCACTCATTTAGCTTGAAGGATTGTCCATCATGTGAACACACCATGCCCCTGTTGAGGATTTTGGATGCAGCTAATTTTTAAGTGCAATGTAGACTATGAGAACTCTGGCCCTGAGTATTGTCCCAATAGTCTAGAATTGCCAAAGTCTGGAAAAACACTGAGTGATCTACAGAGGTTTGCATGTGGACACAAAGCTTTTTTATGGAGATCCATTCCAAAGCAGGTTAAGGTACCTACTTACTATTTAGATGTAGCTGTTAAGGCTTTTTTAAAAAATCAAAGAATACAGAAGTATCATTTAAAAGTTGAAGAGGATTTAGTACCAAATCTTTAGTCCCTTATGCAACCAATTGCTACCTTGTACTTCATAAAATATAGTAGAGTAGTTGAACTGCAGGCACTATAACTTGTACTTTGAATCTACCTAAATGTAAAAAGTCATAAATTACAGTGAGTGATACTAGCTTTTTAACTGGCATTCCAAGTCCATTTGCCTTTCTAATGCATTTTGAAAAAGATAAATGCCAAACACTTAATCTGTACATAAGCTTCTTGCTCCTTTATATTATTTCCTATAAATAAAAATATAAATGCTTGTGGTCATGCAATTTGATCTTTGAGCACATGGTACTATAAATCTAGTCATGATACATTTCCCCTGAAAAAAAAGTAATTTTTTTTTTTTTTAAGATGAAGGACAAAAGGGTTCTTTGTTAAGGATATAAACACCTAATAATCCAAATAGCCATTTAGCGCAGAAAGTAAAGACATTGCTCCTGGGCATGGGTACTCACTGGATGCATGGTGTCCATGCCAAGCTCTTAGGAATTTTTTGGGACAAAACTATGCTATTGTCAGCCCTTTTCTCTTATGAGGAAGATCTTTTATGAACAGGATTAAATAGGTATTATATAAAGGAATGTCTGTGTTCTGTGTCAGGTACTTATTCTACTTTGAACTTATGTTCTCTGCTTCGCAATTGAACCTATCTTTCCCTTTAACTGAAGTTGCCAAAATATAGTCTTCATCAACATTGATTCAACACATCATCATCTAAAACAAGGTGATAAAGCTGGTATTTATATCTGTCAGGGGACTGATTACAGATGATGGCAACGACCATCTCAAAAGGTATAATTCTCTGCCACAGTGTATATCAATATTTTTCTTAATTATTTCTGACATTTTACCTATTACTCCAAGGACTTTCTCAGAGGGCGGAAATAAAGGGGAAAAATGGGTTTTGTGCCACAGATGAAGAAATACATCTTCTGTAAGTAATTCCCAGAAGAAATCTTGGAAATCTTATGGGGTCAGGAAAGAGGCAAGAAAGTAGCATTTGTCACCCTTGTTGAATTGGTCAGCTAAACTTACAGCAGCACTAACGCTGAGTGACTTATCTGCCACCCCTTAGGGAGGAACAAAAGTGAGGATAAAGAAGTTTGGGGGGGGAGGGAGGGTGGGAGGGGGAAGCACACAGTGAAAGTATCACCTGAAAAGATGGCTAAAGATTTTGATCTTTTAGCCACTTAACTCCTATTTCCCTATGGCAGATATGGACATCACTTGTTATTAGAAATCACACATAGCAAAAATGAAGAACCATACAGCTGAGGTTATGGCAAGAATAAAAGTTCACCAAGTTTAGGACAAGCAAATAATGTCTGAGAGCGGGTCAGAGAAAAACATCCAGCTGAAGTGTTGTACAAATGCAATAGAAATAGGCAATGATCACCATCTACAGGGAATATTAAGGTTGGATGATGGAGGGGCAACCCACAAAATCAAAAGAAACCTTGAAAAAAAGCACGTGAAAAAGCTTGTTGCAAGTCACTGCTTTTGACGTGAGTTTGATGAGTTTGATGCAGCATGGACAACAGTGCTACAAAAAGCAACTTGTCATATATCTCTAGAAAAATTTCAAGCACGGTTGACTGCTCAGTTTAATGACACTATTATTAAACTCAAGATAGTAAAACAGGCTATAATAGACATGAGCTTTCTGTTTATATCTTAAAAACCTAAAAATACTGCAGCCATCCCAGAGTAATATACAAGCCATCTCTTGGTTTCCAGCCTTGAAGGTAGTTTCTGTACAAAGAGTCTTCTCTCATCCTCTAAATCTTCCAGCATCCCATGTTGACCCACCAGCATAAGCATAGTTAGCGAAACATGAGTTTTACATAGGTATTGGGCTTATTTTATCTTTCATTACACAAATACAAATAAAACTAACAACGCTCCATGGAAACTCCGATGTGTGGAAATGGATTGTTGGATACAGCAGGGCTTCTAACGTGGGCCACTGTAAGACATACTAGGCTCATGTGAATTATTCTGCATTTAACAGAATGAAACATCTATCTTTGAGATATTCACTAGTTAGGTGGTTTGTCCTTAATTTACGCTCCATCAGAAATGAAAATGCCTTTTTTCCTCGACATCTAGTGTTGGCTGCATGGTGGCCTGCCTTCAAGAAGGCATTTACTGTCTACATCTGAGAGATAGCAGAGGAAGGGTGAGTGATTTTCATGCTCTGGCACTCATTGTAGGCTGTTTAATTTGTCAGGACTACTAGGCCATGGTTTTGTGCTTTGACAGGTTTTTGTTATTCCTACTAATCCCATTTCTGTTGTGTAATGTGCGTGGCAGCATCTGGTGACAACAGAATAGAACACCTAATTGTGAATGAATACAGAGAGCCTTGTTCTGCCACATTGCCTGTTGCACTATTTTTGCATTTTTATGGCTGAGGGTGGGCTTCCAGGAGCTGCAAAGCAGACAGCCCATCGTTGTAATCAAATTTGCCATTTGCATGTGTGTGTTCTCAGCAGCCTTCCTGTTTCTACACACCCCAAGATTCCCAGATTTTGGCTTTCTGGCTCCCTCTTCTGAATGTAGAGGATGATCTTAAGTATTTATTAAACAATTTCTCTTTATTTTAACTATTAAGTCACAATGTGAAACTGATGGTTTTAAGCGCATTCAGGTGTCACTAAAAGGACCAGTATGTGAGGAGAGACAATTCTGTACCTGCACAGCTGTTGCCTTCACCCACTGCATGGCTTAATTCACCTGCTGGACACAAGGACCAGCAGCTGCCTGGAGATCTCCCCTCCATCTGAGCATTTTTTTGCTGCTTCACTCCATTAGGATTTGTCAGTGACTCACTGCCTCCAGGTCTTTTTCTTCTTTGTCACTTGGTATGTACTAGATATAGTGAGCAAGCCTGGGAGCTACAGGCTATGCTCAGCAGTGCTGCTATAAGCTTAGCACCTTGTATGAAAATGGAACACTGACCATAAAATGCTTCTAAATGCAGGACTAGGATATCCATTTTTAAGTAGTGGACTTGTGGATATTAGGGGAAGGAGTTCAGCTCAACCTCTTAAAAAGTTTCTGAAAGTAGATTACTGATTTAATCAAAATAGTATACAAATCCTCTCCTGGTAGGGTACTGATTAGATGGCTTCTTCTGTGCATAAGTTAAACTGGTTTCAGCTTATGCCAGTATTGCCACTTAATGCCCTCACTAACAAGTGTTGAAAACCATCCTTTAGCAAGAACCTAGCTTTGGTGTAACACCACTACCCAAAACACTGACAGATCAGAGTAGTATAGAAATGGACCGAAGTTATAATTTTATAGAACATATATTTTGAATAGACTGAAGAGCCTTTCAAAGAATCACAGAATCACAGAATGGGTACAACCATACAACCCTCTGAGATCTGCCATTTAGCCAGGTCTCAATCCACCTCACTGACCACTGATCCAGCCTGCACTTCCATTGAGTTTGCCTACAATGACATTGTGAGAGACAGTGTCCATAGCCCTGTGGAATTCAAGGTAGACGGTATCCATGTTCTCCCCTCATCCATCCAGGAAGCTGTTCTATCACAGAAGGCAATCAAATTGGACGAGCATGATTTACCTTTAGTGAAGCCATGCTGACTACTCCCGATCACTTGTAATCCATGTGGATAGAGATAGCCTTCAGAACAAGGCACCCCATAAATTTTCCAGGGATTGATGTGAAGCTGGCTGGCCAGTAGGTCCCAAGGTCCTCCTTCTTGCTCTTTTTGAACTCCAGGGTGACATTTGCTTTCTTCCAGTCCTCAGGCACCTCTCCTGACCGCCACCACCTTTCAAAGATGATTGTGAGTGACCTTGCTATGCATGGATACAGCCTGTCAGGGCCCATGGGCTTTTGGATTTCAAGGCTGCCTAGATGTTCTCTAACCCAATCCTCCTAGACCAAAGAACTTCACGTATTTTCAGCTTAGATTCTTCTCAGCCACAAGCATTAGTATTGCAAAACTAGACTGACAAAATTCACTGCCCACATCAATCTTGCAAGAACTTTCAAAAGATTAATTAAAACAAAGCTCTAAAAACCAAGAGATCTGAAGTATATGAATCACAACATCAAAAAGAAAAACTTTAAGGAGAGTGTTCAGAATTTCAAATTAAAGTGCAAGCTTCAATTTTCTCCTTATACCACTTGGTACAATGTTCCTCTCAGTAAACAATACAGCTCTTCTGTATTTACTACAACAATGTGGAATCAAAACACAAAATCTGTTGGACGCAGAAACCAAGAAAAGATCTAAAGCTGGTATAAATTTTAACCGATTACTGATACATTTTTCTAACGCCTCTGTATTATAGGATGTTGAATTTACTAAGTTTTAAAAAGGTGGTCAAGCAGTACAGTGAATATGAAAGCAGTTTCAGGACTGAAGCATGAGGCAGCATACAATCCACACATGAAAATAAGATCTTGTCTTATGCTTCCTCTTATCAGTTACAGCTCAATTCTAAACCAAGTTCTAAGAAACATAAGATAGTGTAAAAGCAAAAATATTTATGTATGCAATGCATATGAAATAGACAACCAAGGGAGAAATGTTCTTCCTTATCAAAGACTTGTATTAGATGTATCCTTCTTCTAAGCATCTGTGGACAAGTTCCCCCGAAAAGATGCCTTTCATCAACTATGGGAGCTGTTATTCGTTATCATCATCTGTTTATAATCAATGAGAACAGTTGGATGCTCAGCAGTCTTGAAAATTGAACCAATTATTTAGGTCAGTAGTTTTTAACCTTTTTCTATTTGTGGACTCTTAAGCATTTTCCAGTGGATGAGAGACACTGTTAGAAATTTTGCTCATGTAGATAGCTGTCACTTTCTTTGGCACTTACAACAAACTGTCTAGAATTTATCCCTTCCCTTTCATCTCCTTATAAAAATATCCTCATACTCTAAGCTGAAAGAACCCCAAATCACATTAGTTAAGTATGTACATTTTTGCCTAATGAAAAAGAAAAAAAAGCGACCTGAATCCATGTGTTTTTAAGCACCTTGATAAACTATGCAAACAAAACTTCATCAGTTTGAATCTGTTATTTTGATTCCAACCCAGGAAAGGTGCCGTTCTGCAGACATTATTCTCCACTGGCACAAGCAGCTGCTGCTCAGCTTCAGCCCTGTGAAATGCTGCCTTTCCCTGGCTGCCAGGCACTGGCTTCCATCATATGCCAGCACATGTTTCTTTTCTGATCAATGAGCTGTGGTGTGAGACCAAGAGAGATCAGGTAGGGACAAGCATCTTTAACTCAGATCTGCTACCAAAAGTACTGAAGTGACACTGCATCCCAATAGCTTTTTTTTGTGCTATAATCCTCAAATTGTGAACATCGTTTTGAACAGCAAGTAAGGGAGAAGAGCAGACCCAGGCAAGGAATGGCATGAGCACCCTAATTCGACTATGGCAGCACAAATTAAAATGCCCCAGATTTGACTTAACATTCCCAAGCATGCATTATAGCCAAGCAGAAAAGCCTGGGGCTGCCTTGGGAAGGAGCTCTGACTGAGGTCTAACCACTAGTAGCTTCTGGAGTCCCATCTGAAGGTACTTCCACCATGTGTGGTGACTAGTCAGAGCAGAAACTGCTTCTGGCACTCACACCACTTGTGAAGATTTTTCTGCTCACACATATCACTGTGTCAAAGGAGAGCCACTACAGCAAATCAAACCAAATCCAACAATCACACACTGAGCAGAGACTTCTTTGTAAAATATTTTTAATGCAATTTTGCTATTTATTGTAATTATTATAGTTACTGGGACACACAGCAATTATATATATTTGATCTGATCTCCATTAGATTACTGTTCTGCAAATATATGTGTACAGCCAGTGAAGAGAACACAGAAAGAGCCACATTAAACAGAATGGGCTCTTAAGGTTCCAAAGCAGCTCAGCCTCTACCCTGAGCTTAGGCAATGAAGCAGTGTACCCAGGTCAGCCCTGTGGAGACTTTGGTAATGCCTAATGCAAACCCTCTGGGAAATGCTCTGAACCAACAATTGACAAATACTTTTAAAAAGTAACTGCTGAAAAGTTGCCTATAATAAAGAAAGGTTTGGGAGGAGGCAAGACCCTTCCTGGTTTTAATAAAAAAACCCTTTAGTCCTGACTACTGTATTTAAATTAAATCTATTTGCTTTTTGCACAGTTCGAATAGATGCTTTTTAATTATTGCTAATTGTTTAAGATATTGTTGTATCCCCCTGAAGATTTAAACTGAATAAATTTAATTCCTTTAAAATATCCTTCAGCTACAGGCAATAAAGTAAGAAGCCCCATAGGTATAGCAGTAAAAATAACCATAAAGGCATAAGCATTTAAATGAGGAGAGCATGGAATACTTCCCACTAGACAAAAAAAAAAAAAAAAAAAAAGTGAGAGAGAGTAAAGAGACAGAAAAGAAAAGAAAGAAAGAAAGAAAGGGGTAGTGGGGGGGGAAAGCTATGTGTTTTGGAGACACAAGAACCAAACCATGAAACACACAGTTGAAACATTTAGGATGACTATGAAAAAGGTCTATGTTCACTTGTTAAGGAATGCGCTAAGGCAGACTAAAGCATATGAATGGCCCTTTCACAGGTCACAGATTCTATTCAGTTCTTGGACATTGTTATTATCCGACAGAAATAGATGGGCCTAATTAATATTCTGGACATACCTGAGAGAACATTCTTAAGGAAATCATCCTCTGGTGGTTTGGGTTTGTTGTGTTTTGGGGGGTTTGTTTTTTGTTGGGTTTTCTTGAATGCTATATGCTTTTCAGTTTTGTTTTTAACAAACAGGAAATGTTACAAGTAGCATCTGGTTAAAAAACTATAAGCATAATTTTGGTGTTAAAAGTTTAATAAAGAGCCTACTTCTGAATATACTTGTTTATGCAAAGACTTGGAATTTTGGGGTTTTTTTTAGTAAACAATTTTGCCATGTAGATTAAAGCTGAACTGCAGTCATTTTGCAAGCAATTATATTCTTGGCACTTTTCTGAATGTAATATAACAATTACCACAGCAACTGCATTTTATCAGAGCACTCCAAGCATCCAGGAGGTTAATATCAGTGTTCAACAACTTCAGATAATATTTCTAAGATACTAATGTTTAGCCAGTTTCAAATGAGAAAACAGCTTCTGATATAAACTGAGCTCTGGTCTTTTAAGATAATGTGGTTATACGGGCCCCGATCTTATACGTAGTGAGACCACTGTTCGCCTTACGAAATACTGTTATACTTGATGGGATCCTGTGCAAACAAATCCGAATGCAGGGCCAATTTCATGGCAATAAAGGTAGACTGATTGGAAAGTTAACTGCCCAAGAGCATACGGTGCTGCACAGCTGGGTTGGGATCTCGGTGCTCCTGTTGCCTGATGTGGGACAAGCAGCCCCCTTGTACAGCTTCTCCATTTAGCTCATAACCTTTGCAAGCATCAGCTTCTCACTGGGAGTCTTTCTGATACTAACCACTACCCTAAAATGATTTTGTTATTAGCCCAATCTACACTGAATTTTAAAGATGCATGGTTTGGTTTCAGTTACTTTATTCCTGCTGAACAATTCCCAAAAGAATAACCTCATTTTTTGCATCTCGGTTCCCCTCACTGCTTACCCTTGTGAGAGTTTTGCTGTTGACTTCACATCGAGCAGAAGTAGGCCCCAAAAATGAATAACCCTCCAAAGTCATCCAAGCTGTATCACTGCATTTTGAATTCAGGACACCGCTTCAATACAGTGACTTGTTGTTCTCATCTTAAATGTCTGGATGGCATACAAATATAGATAAAAGTAGATGACTAATTATCACATCTATTCTCAAGGCATGCATGGAGGGAGGCAATAAAGAGGAGGGGAAGTTTGTGGGTTACTCCCACACATAAATCCTCTATGTGTCAACGGGTGAATAGACACTACTTTAGTCTATTGTGCAAAGCTGTTTTATAACAACAATAAGCTGAAACAGAGAAGAAACTATATTAGAAAGGCAAATATCAAAATATATCACTGCTAAAATGCCTTCAGGTAATCAAGTAATTCAGTTCTGTAGTACACCCAGAAACAGGAGTCAAGTTTTTTGTACTCAAAACTTAATATGGCATATGTGGAAAAAAAATCCCATTGAAATAAATAGACCTATTCATTTCAGAGACAGTGAAAAAGAGACAAACTTTCTTTGTCTTGCCACTTTAGAGCCCCTTGATAGCATTTTCCTTTTTTATTGTCTTTTAGATATAGATGCCCCTCTGCTTAAGTATCACCAAAGCTACTAGTAACAAATACCTAAATATATAACAGATGCATAAGTGCATCTTGGGATAAATACATTATGGACAATTAACTGTCATCATACCCCTCAATTACATTTTCAGCCGCTCCTGTAGTGTACACCTGTGGCTTGTTAGTACTGCAATAAGTGTTGGAAAGCAACTCTAAGGTTCAAAGGTAGTGCTGCTAAAATCTGTTTTCTTCTTTTTTTTTCCTAAATGCATATTACATAAACGTGAAAACACAGAAACAAACACTAGAAAAAAAAGAACACTACCTTTCCTTTTACTGGCTGACACTGCTGATCTAGTGAAAATTTTTCACTTTCCTGTTACATCACCCAGGAAAGACCACTTGCATGGAATATTGGGCCTTCTTCTGAATTCACTAATGTAGAAATTAACCAAGAGAAGCAGCAATCACAACTTTAGCACAGTTTGCAGCATCATTTTAAATGCCACTTTCTCATCTGTGAGGGGATAATATGACCACAAACACAACTTAAGAATATTTTGTAATGCACATCATTTTTTGTAAAAAGTGAAAGAACTTGTTAGAACCACAAACAAAACTGATACATAGCTAGGCTACATTATAATCAAGTTTGCAAGTTTGAAAAATGGATATTCGTATAAGTTAAAATAGCTATTGGATATCCTTACTATAACCACACTTAGATCCATGATAGTTCCTGGAAAAATTGTTTGTTATTAAATATGTAAGTGGCATAATTCTGTAAACTTTGTATATGACAAAGATAGAGTGCCTGTAAAGAAAAATATTAAACAAAAATATACCGTACAAATGGTCTTATAATTGTAGTTAAAGGCAAATCCAGCACAGAAATACCTTTCTCAGTTCATATCACCATGTCATGAACACATTGCTGTTGCTGCTATGTTTGTTTATATAATAGTCTTATATAGTCAACATTAAAATTTTTGTTCTGATCCTGTACCTTTCCCAACCTTATTTACTGTCTCTCTCTGTTAACATCTCTGGACTACTGCACTACTTGTTTAGGAAGGGAGAATGGAAAAGCAGAGGCTTTCCTGACCTTCAGAACAAATGCAATGGGGTGATCTTTGAAAATGTGACATTGGCTGCTCCACTGATCTTCATGCATTGTTTGGCCAACTTGCAAGGAATGCCCCCAAAATTTCACATGCTGGAGTTCAGGTGGCCCACTTCAGGAGCAGACTGGCTGAAGCACCCAGATGGGACAGGCTGAGATACCTGTCCTGGTGTTTCAGACTCCACCTCAGACCCACTGCTGCATCCCTTCCAGATGATGCATCCAGCAAGTCCCAGCCCCGGTACCCGGAGCAAAGCTACTCCCACAGAATTACCTCATGGACCAGGAGAAGGAAATATCATAAGTGATTTTGACTGAAAGCTGTCTGTGTAGACGGGACATAACTGGTCATACCTCTGCTGTGGATCCAAGACAAAACAGGCTATTAGGACCTGCCAGCTACATTGTCACTGCTTTTCATCTGCTCTTGGTACTGACACAGTAAAGCCGTTGAGAAAAGCTAACCTTGCCCCAGTTGACTCAGGTACAGTGAGATGTTTACCTACTCACCAGTAAATTTCAACAGAGGTTCTAACACTTTTCTTTCCTTTTTCCTTTTGGCAATAGGAAGCCACTATTTCAAGTCTTCACACCACTTTTTCTCAGATCATTTGTATATGTAAAAGTCAATAATTTTTTCTGTATAATGAACAGTGGCACCAGATGACACTTCTACAGCTTTTGGCAGCTTCCTTTTATTGTGTTGTTTTTATTCCCTTTAAAAATTCTGTGAAGGTGAGCTGAAGGACACAACACCCAGGTATTCACAGAAAACATTCAAGAGCTGCATTTTGTTCTACATCCCCTGTGACTTACCTGAGAGACACTGAGAGACAGGAAGTTGGCCTGCAGAATTAATGAAGAATATTGCAGGTGCTCATTTATAGGCAAGAATCAAATATGCCTGGTTTGACCCACAGTGACTCAGGGATTATCAAATAGCAACATTTTAACATATTCAAGGCAACCCTGTGAAGAACTGAGTTAGGTCACTAAATAACAGTGACTGGTCAGTCAGCATAAGCTGTGAGGAGTTATACCATCTTATTTCGCTAAATCCATAGTCTCAAAAGAGTTCAATCATAGTTGCATGACACAAAGCCAAAAAAAAATTTCATTGCTTAGGAATGACTGTCAGCTAACTTAGCTTTTTGGAACCCCATATAAACAAAATATCATTAAGAGGACACTAGAAAGGGCAAGAGAAGAGACATCAATACAAATATTTGAAAACTGTTAGCTTTACTGTGGGGAAACTACTTAGCAGAAACGGGAGAGGAAATACTTGTTAAATTGAGGAAAACCTTTCTGATACATGTTGTGTGCAAATCTTCTGATGTTTGGGTGCTTCACTGCATGTCTGAAAAATCTAGAGATGACCAAACAGCAGAAAAATGCTTTACAAAGAATAATCCTGCATGATCCAGGAACTGGAATGGATGATCTAATAGGACACTCATTTCTAGCAAATTTTTCCTTGGAAGTACTGCAACTTTGCTAAAAAGCTGGCATCATTAAAAACAATAATAAAAAACCTGTCTGTCCTATGTCATGTTTTTTTGGTTTTCTTTGTAATTGGGAACTTCATCAAAAAGCATCCTTAGGATTTTAACTTTTAAAATTATGATAGGAAACACCTTAATGCCTAATGTCTAAGCATTTTTATTGACTAGGCAGGGCAAAATTAGTATCACTAGCATTTACATTGTTCTATAAATGGCCTGAGCAAAATCTCATAACAAATCCGCAGAGTAGTTGGAACTCATCTGTTCTTTGCACTTCCTACTTTGCAGATGAGACAGTCTCAGAAGACTGGGTAGGCTGAAGACTGGTTGGACAACTCTATAAGTGAAGTCTCAAGACTCTTGTCATTCTAGCTGTCTAAATTACTTAAACAGGACTCAGAGGGATTTAAAGGGGAGAAACGACATGACAAACAATTATATTCTAACACACTATTTATAACAATGCCCTTTCAGATTATTGTTTCACTCAGACTGACACATTACTGTAATCCCAGGGATGAATCAAGGGACTTAGAGTTAGATCGTGCACAGCTTGTAGGCATAAAAAAAATATGAATAAAGAACTGACATTCAGGAAATATAGAGCGACTCAAGGATAAATTCTGCTGGGATGAGCTTAATTTATCAATGTCAATAACAACGGTGAACACATCGCAAGAATACATGCATATTAATTGAAAATAACTCAGATTAAATCACTGCAGTTTGACATTTTCAGATAGGCACTTTATCTTTTCAAGAAAGAGAGCACTATAAAATCTTTAATCTGAAAACACATCTTAATTGCGTGTTATCACCTCCTAATTGCTTCTATATTATATTAAACATTTTGCTAATTACTAGCCTGATCATGGTGTAAATAGCTTGAGGCTAGAGCTCATAACCAGCTGAAGACAACTGGGCACAATGAGGGCCACAAAGAAGTTTATCACTTCGGCATATTATCGCGGACTTCCATCATTATCAGTGTCTATCACTCTTTATCTCTGCTTCCCTTGTGAGATAAAGAAGAGAGACAATAATGTAGATCAGAGGTTGGGTTGCATTTCAGTTAATCCATCTATTTCTACTCTAGATTTCTAATATTCCCTGGGGACAGAAGTTGTCTGCCTACTGCTGTCACTAATCTACTGCTGGAAGACTGAGGCCAGAATGCTATTTGCTCTGCCACAAGCCTGGGTAATGGAGGTGCTCCCAGACAGCTGGAAGTGCGCTCTGCATCCCAAACCAAAGGACATGGAGGAAATACGTTGCTGTGAGCAATCCACTCACTTGGCTTCAGACACCGGCTAACACACAGATGATACATAGGGAGACTCTGAGGCAGCAGCTTGTGAATTCATCAGGAAAGAAAATTATTTATGTATAGGCAATGAAAATGCTCATACAAAACTGCCAGGTGACCCAGCAATGCAGGCAGCCACTCAGGCAGCAACTGATCATCTAAGTACAGCACTTGTTTAAAAACAATTACTGTTATCTGAAATGAGCTGACCAAAACATAATTAGGAGGTTTTTTTTGAAAGAAAAACAAAAAGGTCCAACATCACATTCAAGAATCAAGAGGGTTTTTTTGGGTTCCAAACTGCAAGGTAAAACACATCTTTATTAAAAATTACTTGTACTTCCCAAAGAAATGAACCTTAAGTAGGAATAAATTGTCACACTGGTAAACAGCTTTTCTCACTGTCCACTTGGCAGAATATAATTTTATCTAGGGCAAAGAGGATGTCACAATGTACAGCCTATGAATTTTGCCTCTGTGTTTAAAATTAGATTTTGACTACAGCTACTTTGTCAGGGCCTGCTGAAAGATGTCAGAGGCCCAAGTTAATCTCTGTTAATAAAATCATACTTTTTTTGTCTGTCTTTTCACTGTCGCTACAACAAAGACTTTACGCCTTGAGTTTCATTTGCTAGATGGATAAACCTCCATAACTTTTACTGAGTAGAAAGTTTACAAGTCAAGCAGGAAGAAAGCAGATTGCAAATGAGGGAATATAAAATATGGATGAATTTAGGCCTGAGTTATGAGATGCAAAAGCAAAGCATTCTCAGCTCTAAACTGTTTTTGTAGCGGAAGACCATATTTAATGAAATTGTACATAATTAGTTAATCAGAAAGCAATGCTCAAATCTGAAGAAACCTTCCCTCCCTGCAGAAAGGGATGTCTCATTGATGGGATAAGTAACACCTTCTCTAGTAAGAGGTACTGTCCTTGCTTCACCCTTTCCCTTCCAGATTCCTCTGCTCACACCTCCTGGACTTAGCTGTGGGGTTTTTTCCCCCTGCCTCCAAGGGCTCTTTAACCACTCTCTTTACCTAGACTTCTGTTTTTCAGGAGCAACATAAGTTAAACAAGTGGATGGTGTCCCTGACCATGGCAAAGGGGTTGAAACTAGATGATCTTTAAGATTCTGCCCTAAACTATTATATGACTGTGTGAAATAGGGAGTGCTAACAGCAGCATTTGCACTACTGTGAGCCCCTCGTACTTGCTGCTAGAGGTGCTGCCCACCTCCCAGGGTCTGTCCCTCATCGCTTGTGTCACCTGCCTCGCCTTGGCTGTCCCATCTCTGCACCACTCTCCTGTGGCAGCACAATAGATTGCTTCAGTGACTTAAGCTTCAGCATGACATTGACAAGGATCCAGGGCTCTGAAAGACTTTATGTCAAAGCTTGAGAAACTGAGCTCCTTGTTAAAAAAAAAAAAGAGGAATGAAATACAGCACAGCTATCCTGAAGGAAGCAATGATGCACAGCTGTTTTATTGCCTGGTACAGGTAAGACATTTTAGGGAATATATTCTGTCTTTTAATGAGCCCACAGCAGAAGGCCCTGGATTTATCTCATCTGCCAGGATCGTCTCACTCTTTCAGGTTCCCATTATCTTTCACTATTTCCATCTTTCTTTGTTTCTAGGCTGTGTCTATTTAAAGTGCCTCAGCCTTTCTCTTCAGATCCTCAGCAGCTTTTATAGGTGCCTGTGTTCTCCCCAAGAATTCCTTAATTTGCCATCTCCACTTCCTCTTACAGCTATGGGAAAGCCATGCAGTATTCTTGCCTTCCTTGCATCCCAAGTGAGGAGAGGGAGACATTTCCCAGTAGAATAAATATTCTGCCACTGACAGGTTGGTGCAAGGCTGGGCCCCCTACGTGGTGGTAAGTGATTCAAGAGTGCCTTGTACTTACACATTGGGATGCACACAGCTCCAAGGAAAGGCTGTGCCACACAGCGCACAGCTTTTCCAAGGGCTCATTTCTGCATTGGTATTTTAAGCCCATGCTACAGATGAATTTTATGATATTTGCTTGTTTGTGTTTTCTCCTCTGTGTTAGCGTATATTATCTCCACAGACACTAATTCTTGATATAAATGATGCTAAGCAGTAAAGTATGGTCCATTAACTTGATTTTTAAAAGTATCTAAAATTTACGCAGTGATTTAAATAATAATATAAATTATATTAAGTATGTGCAGCAGCAGAGGGTACGGCCTCCTAAACAGAATGAATTTCTCCTTGGAGAGCACTGATTAGTTCATTTTTCCTAATGAATCTTTCGTTATAGTCAGAAGTTCCTTTTTTTCCCCCTCACTGTCTCACTTATGAAGCATGCATATGTATATATGTATGTTCCATTTATATATTTGATAGCTAGATTAAGTAATATCCTACTTCACCTCCAGAAAGGGCACAGCACTTCTCAAGGAGGCAGCTGCCTTTCTTAGGTGGGGGAAACTGAGGCCAAGGCATCTCACCCACAGGTCATTGCCCTGCTTAATCTATGGGCCAGCTGCTTCCAAGCATGAAATTGATTGCTAAAATCCAGTCTGAAGAAAAGTGGATGAATACTGATGCTTCTCTCAGTGAAATTTATTGTTGAGGCCAATTAAGTGTTACCTGTTAAGACTGATGGAGTTATTATTGCTCCTGCCCTGTCAAAAAAGTGCAGCAGATGGTTTTGCACTGCCTCCTTCAGTGCCTAGAGATGCCCCCCTCCTCCAGCTCTCCCCTCACTCTGCGTATTCACACTGCTCTTCCCCAGGGTATGGTGAAGGAGAGAGAAGTCCCCCCATTCCCTCAGAAGTGTTTTACGTGCTCCTAGAAGACAGGCTGCCATCTGGGCTAATGAGCTTTGGAACAAACTGCTTTTAAGACAACTTTCCTTTACCTGCGGCGGCGCTCCTTTGGTGGTTGTTTACCAGCACCCCGGTCATTTAGGCTGTAGTTTAAGATGCATCACAGTTGTTGGTTTTTTCCCCTAGAAATATCAGTGTAGGTAGTGCTTTCCAATAAGTGGACATTAATTCATGCTGAATTACAGTGGGATTCCCAAGAAACTACATATGAATACTGAAAGAAATCATTATGATTAATGATATAATTTATATGTGCATGTTGATGAAAGAATCATAATCTAGAGTAAATTAGTAGAGATTTATGTACTAATAATTTTGTTGTGCTCTAAGGTCCAGATGAAAACCAACTAAGTGATGTTGTATTGACAGCAGCTCATATTAGCATATCTTAAAGGGATAGTATAACAGTATCAAATAAACAATTCCTAATGCATATTAACTCCATTTCACTTCCCCTCCCTCCTCAATCTACATTTATGGCATTGATAAGAATAAGGTTTCATTCCTTTACTCTTCACCTATGTGCCAAAGAGTCAATGTGGATGAGATGACTGAAACACTTAAACAGAAATAACCAACTTTTAAGAGAGAAAAGTAAATGAACTGACCTGATCTATCCAGGTGCTCCTGAGTGCATGAAGGCCAGGTGGCTGCATGCAGGGAAGAGGAATTCCATGCCTTCCAGGACAGCTGGTGCAGCTCTCCCCAGAGCCCTTGGTGCCCCAGGTCAGCAGCACCCCACACACCGCCGGGCACCCCACATGCTGCAGATTTGGCACCTCCCCATGCACAGTACAACCTTCATTATCCTAAATGCAGCCTTTACTGCTCATTGCACACAATGCAGCCACGGCACTGGGGAGAACAGAGGCCATGGAGTCAATTCATGCTTAGTTTTCCACACAGGAAAACACCAGGAGAAGCGCCTGTCTTATTGGCAATAATTTTTCAAGTGCTTATCGCATGAGCTGGAGCACAACTGAAGCTCAGGGTGGCGTGGGCCTTTTCAAAACTCTGCATGGCAGAGGCCACGTGCCAATGTCACACAGTCACCGTGGGGGTTTGAAATGCCAGCTGATGGTATACGTGTAAAGTGCATTACTTAATAATCTAAAGAGATGGTTGTGAATTGTTGTGCATTAATCACTAAAGCAAATGTTTATAAAATGCATCTCTGAATACTTACTAATTGATCTTATCTCTGAAATTCTTATGGAAAATAAGAAGTGGAACATAGGTGAAATTGTCCATTCCAATTTATTTTCAAAAACAAGGATAAACTGCTGACCTAGCAAAATCAGCAATATTTCTAGGGTGCTTTTAGTACTTAATAATACTTTTCTTTTTTTTTTTTTTGAAAGAACTGGTATAATCTAGTCAAAATAGTTGTATGATTTTGTAATAAGCTATTTTATCAATATACAGCAACTCAGACAGAACTCCTCCCCAAGCAGTTTAGACCCTAAACTGCTTGCAATTTCCAATAAGAAAACATCCCCTGAGCTATGTGTCCAAGACTGTAGTGACGTGACCCAACAGCAGCGCTACTATTTTACAACAGTAATTTAAACAAGATCCAGAATGTTTTCTCCTGTATCTTTCAAGTCAGGTATTTAAACTTTTTGCTGCTGTGGACATACTTTTTTAATCACACAAAACTGAATACCAGAGGCAATGTTTAAATTTTATACAAACTTGGATATGTTTGTTTAAAACAAAGCCTGTTGGAGAAATTAATCCTCTTCTACAAGGGACCAATGTCAATTTACAAAGGAGAAATTACTAACAACAATATCTCTAATGAAAACCAGACTGTGTCTGTGCATTTTACCTGGCTGCTACTTATGGAACCTGTAGCCACCACTAGACACTATGCAGAATATCTAACTAACTTTCAAAATTCTCACTTAAACGTTAATTCAAGAGAAGACCTCTTGATCTTACAAAAGGCATTATTGCCGGAGATTAAACTGCTTGATGCTTTGTATTGTTCTAGCTGTAGTCAAGAGGGAATATTAATTGAGATGTTCCATGGATTACAGTGTGTATTCCACAGTGGTTCACATGTTTCCTGGTGGTCTTTCCAACAGGAATAGCACAAATGAGCAGAATAAGACAGATCATTTTGAACCTTAGTTGTTAAGCCATTGTTCTGTTGTGCACAAAAGGTAATGCTTGGTTGATTTGCTTTATTTCTGAGCTGTTCTGATTTTTTTCCCTGTGCACCTAATCTCTGCCACTTCCTCTGTGAGTCATCAGCAGCTGGACCCAGTGAAACCACAGGAACTAGCTCCTGGTAAAGAGCTCTAATGGTGCTATTACTCAAGTTCAATTCTCTTTAAGCCTAGTAAAGAAGCATCATGAGTCATATGGTACAGACAAGAGTTCTTTTGCATTTACTTCTTTAGGAAAATCAAAACCCATGCCTTGCTTTTTCAAAGTGATTACAATGGGTGTCTCTTATACCTATCTCACTCTGCCTGTCCTTTGCAGCAAGGATGAAGTGTCATTTTCCTTTCAACTCCTCATTATTTTTTCTTGTACTCACCAGTTGCACTGCTTATAATTTAAAAGCAAGTTCTTAAAAATAAAACAAAACAAAAATTCCCCACCATTTAGCTCTCTTCTTTCTGCTCGTTTTCACTGCACAGAAGTGCAATGTGGTTCACACCTCCGAATCAGCTGATTTGATTAGTTGTTGCTGCCATACACCTGCTGCTGTCACTGCAGTAGTCTGTATTTGTGGCATGCATCCCTGCTGTCTGACAGAACAGGTGGATATTGTATAGGAGATTGAAAAGAATGGATGAATGGTAATTGTTCTGCATCCCTGCTTACACAAACTCAGCAAAAGTTGGGTCTATAAAATGAATCTCATGATTTGCCTTCAGTAAATAGAGTGGTGTCTCATTTTAAACCGAAGCCAAATTTTTAACTGTAGAAAGAATAACCTCCTCAGATGAACTTTACAGTGAGATGGCTGGAAATTTTTTATAACCTTTGCTCATTTCTCATACTCAGGCATTTCTGTACAAGACAATTTGAAGACTTCAGAGAGCTCTGGGGGATCTCTTTGACTCTTGGTAGGAGTTCCTTTCCCCTCCTTCAATTAAAACAAGTCATTCTTAACATTTAAAAATGATCCTTATTAAAAGAATGTCTCAGTTATTATCCTCTCAGACTAGCATTTTGCCTTCTGATGAAGCCTTGCATGCTGGTTGAAGGAGGTTTACTTGAATTGTAATGCAATGCTGCTCAGGGATGGATATGGTGTGACAGTCTGTAACACTGGGCAGCAGGAAGAGAAATGGAGTTTATTGTTCAGCTTATTGACCAGACTGAGCTACATGGCAGATGACAAAGATCCTCTTGCAAAGTGGACAGGTACTTCCTGAGCATAAAGGACTTTGAATTATCCTTTAAACATGAAAGGGGGAGACCTTAAAATTCCACGCTTTCCAAGTCAAAAGTATTTCAATGAAAAACCAAGGGACAGTCCAAGTAGAATTTAATGGGTAGGAAGAAATGGAGAAACTGAATACAGAAAACGTGAAACCTCCCAAAGAGAGGTAAAATGAAACTGCAGCCTCTAAATCACATAGTTTGCTTATTAGCAAAGTTGCATTTTAATGGATTAAGAGCTCAATACAGCACTCCCAAGTTGCAATCCACATACCACAAGTGGTATGCAAGAGTCTGCACTCTGACATGTGAGCTGCAGGCTGAGGCTGCTGTCACCACTGCTCTGGTGGCAGCACTTGGCAAGAAAAAGTTTGAAAATCATAGTCCTGGGGACTAACAGTTTTCCCTCTCACTCAAGATAATTTTTAGGCAAATAATGTGCCTCATCTAAAGCACACACATTCCTCCAGTTTGAACAAAACCAAATGTTTTGATGTTTTCATACAATAAATGTCATCTAAATACCAATTTGCCAGCAGTGCCAACATTTAAAATTGATTACTTCTGCCTATTTCTCCAGTTAGCTATTAAATTTGTAGCAGATTGTAAATCACGGTTCTGTAGAAGAAAAATCCAACAAATATTTGAAGACAATATTGTGCACATTTCTAATGTGTACTTTTATCAAATATGCATATCTGAGCTGCTCTGTGATGGAAGAATTTATTTTTCTAAAAGTAGGAAAAAAACATGAGATAAAATTTTAAGACTACTGTGATTTAACATTTTGAAAGTTTCCACAGAGTTTTATGACATCTATTTCAAATTAATATTTCATTAAACTACTTTAATATGCTATCTTCAGAATGATTAATTTGATACTTTACTTCAGGTTTTACCTTTTAGCTATACAGCCCACAGTAGTGTTTTGGAATCATGCTACTGATGATTTTTCAGCTCTCGGGTACATAAGAGGATAGGATGAAACCAAAGAGCTTTCAATTTTCATCCAGTTCTAGCAGATGTATTTGATTTATAGTAGAAGCTGGTTTCATATTCTTAAAAATGTTGTAAACAATTTGCAGCTGCTTGATTTTTTATGCCATCATAAATATTCATGATCATTTTCCAAGATCTACAAAGATAAGGTGACCTTAGACAAAAAAAATCAGACTTGGGTGGTACAGAGTGTTAAGTCATTGTTTTTTCACCTTTCTAAGAATTAGAGATACAACTGCAAAGCCTGTACTCAACATCACGTGCATGGCTTCTAGAAAATGTTTTTCACTGTATTTTAAGCAGAACTGATGAAAAGCCACTACACTAAAGCTATGCTAGCAGAGAATCTGGTAACACAGTTTGGCATAAATATAGTGCCCTGGCAAGAAGTCACTGGGTTTGTAATCAATAACTCTGGACGTGACTTCTAATCACCTTAGTAAACATTTTTCAGCATTTCACAGCATAGTTCTCTAGCCCTAGGAATGGAAAGGAAAGGGAATGACTGGTGAAAAATGGATGGAAGTAGGAAAAAAAATAAGCAATACTGGCAAAGCTAACTACTCTGTTTGCAAACCTATTATTTTTTTCAGCAAATAAAACTGACACTAAAGCATAGAAAAAAAACATTACATTGTGTGATTTTGTATTACATTATAGGATATTCTCATAACTGTATGTAACTAACATTTTATTCACCCCTCAGCAAAGTCCTGTTTGGTTTGCCCCTTGAGGTTTTGCCCTTCAACATTCTCACACTCTATCTAAAACAAGTATGCTTGTGTTTCAGGTGAAACATTTACATTTTTTAAGACTAATAATAGAGTGTATATGGAGACAGTAATTGCATCAGTGCCACAAGCTGGTCAGATAAGCCAGGGATGGGAAGGTAGGGGGTCCTGACTAAAATGAGATGTAAGAAAAGACTTGAGAAGGTGAAATAATTTCACTCAGGAAGATGCAGGACCTTGAGGGGGTTGATCTTCAGCGGCATAAATTGCTTAAAGTGATGCTGAATTACACCAGCTTGCCTTAAACATTTGGGTCATCTGATATGTAATTTTGGGCATGGCCTACGTGACTCAGATTTCTAATGATATGGCTCGGCAAATAATGACTAAAAATGACACACCACTGACAAAACCCCAAGATTTATCCCAAAATTCAGAGCATACATTTTCTACTAACATACTGCATCCACAACACATCTTTTTCCTGGGGTATTCACAAGGTTTAAATAAATTACAGATAATATTTTCATAAGTACACATATGATTTAGAAATTCATGCCCCATTTTTTAAATTGAAGGAAAATGTTTAAAGTGATTTCAAAGGGATTGAGGTGATGAAACACTATAAAAAGAATCCTACCAGGCTCCTCTTACATTCAGTATCTGACCATAAATGCTTAGATGTCCCTTTGAAGGTCAGTGAGAGCTAATGTACTAAGCAGCCAAGCTGCTTTCAGAACCTTGAATTAGACCCCTAAATAACATAAGTAATTTTAAAAATGAGATCTAGCAAAATCCTGTGGACGTGTTGGGTTTAGCAAGGGTATCTGAAAGACTCACCTGTAAGTCTTAACAGCTTTAGGAAACCTTGAAAAATCCCATATTCTTCATGTATCAACATCAGATGTGAAACTGAGCACAGTCCTACAAAGAGAAAGAACAATATCAGTTACCTGGATTTTAATGTTTGTTCTCAAATTACTATGCAGTCTGAAAGAAAAGGTAAGAAAAATCCAAATAATTTCAGAATAATTCCCACATACACGGATATGTCAATGTCATATTGCTGGCTCAGAACTGAGCAGCACAGTGAAAACTGCACCACAACCAACACGATGAACTTCATCACTATTTCTTCTGCTTTCATGTTTCAGAAAACTTATATTGAGACTAACTCCAAAGAGATGAAGGATAATCTACTAAGACTAAATAAAACAAATTTATATTTTGATATATTTCTATATATTTTCTGATATGAAGACTTAAGAGAAGACAATGACATATGTTTTATACATCCAACTGATTAAACATCATCTTTATAGAATGCTATACCCCAACATGAAAAGTCTAAGCTTTCTTTTTTCTCTCTGTGACTTTAATACAATTTTTGTTATGCCTATAAGTCCTGGAGAACTGCTGCAATAAATTAAGGAAACATATTTTTCAAGTCAATTTTTTGACTGTGGATATAGGAGTTTTTCAGGATAGTGAACACTATCTAGACAACAGAATGATCTAAAGAAAGTATTCATTGTTGGTAGAAAAGCAAGGGAGCATCTCTGCTTGATTTTGCATGTAAATATTAGTCAGGTCAGTCTTATCCATCTGAGTATGCTCTGGAAGGATGGATATATTATTTGTTAATGCTTCCTTTACCAGGCACAGGCAGCACGAGGCACTTGGGGAGATCTGTGATCAATATGAAACCATGCCTGGGTACCTTCGTGATTTTTCCCCTTAAGCACCTAAAGCATATTTCTATGAAAGCTACCTTTGGAGCTGGACAAACTGCACAGAGAGTGATTTTATTTTAAAATTAAAAAAAAAATAAAAATCAAGCCTGATTCTCAGCAAGTCACATCCTTTTTACATTTCACAGACATGACATGTCATTAGGAAATGATGCTACTCTTGGTTACACTGGCATGTCATGTTACAGTACATTAGAAAACATGATGTGCATGCAAGACCCTTATCCAAATGACAAATTAAATCCTGGCAGTTAAGAAAGAGGCACATTTAGATTGCAGTACACAAATTCTGCATATATCATAATCTAGACGAGCAAAGTGTAAAAGATTGGAAAAACCCACAAAGGAAATAGTGCAATTATGAAGTTAAATCATGCTTTATTCAGCATTCATCTAAATTCACATCTCAGTCTGTCCTTGTCATGTACATGCAGAATAGTGAATACAGTCCCTAATTGATCATGTATGCAAAACAAACCTCAAAGAAATATAACTAATTACCTTTAAATACTAGAAGAAAACAGAATCACTTTTTATTACCTCCATAGCTGTTGCAGTTGATCTTTCTATTTCATTCTTGACTTTTGGTGTGCGTTAACATCTGGGCCTCATCATGCTGTCCGGCATTTTAGCAAAGATGATGTCACTGGTGCCAGATACTTTGACAAACATGGCCAGTGCATAAATCTGAAGAACTGAATGACCAGACAAATTATGTTTATGATTAGAGACAAAATGAGTTGTTCGTACCATGAGTGTAAGTATGTTAAATACAGACTTTCTACCCAGAAGGAAGACATTGACTGAAAACTGTAAAAGCAAGCAATTCCTTTTTTTCCTCATTCTTTGAGAGTCTGGAGGAGCTTTTGATCTCCCAGTGTCCATTACAACCTTGGGGAAGGTTAAGTTAACCCTTTGAACAAACATTCCTACCAGCATCCAGTTCACACAAAGTAACTTAATCACCAGCTAAATTGAATTCAAACTGCTCTAGAGAACATGAACTGACATAACTCATCTCTGATGACAAGGAAATGAAAAGGGCTGAATTTGCTGCTGAGATGCACTGAGGGGCCCAAACCCTTGATTCCAGCTTTGGAGACACCAGGCACTGTGATTTTGTTGCACAGAGGTGCTGGTGCACAGAGGCAGAGGTGCAAGTTGTGTGCTGTGATGCAGAGACCCATGACTGAGTCCTTCTCTCACAGTGCTGCTTGGAGGGCAGCGTAGGACAGATGCCAACTCCATGCAAGTCTGTCCTTTCCCACCCTGCGAAAGAAGCAGAGGTGACAACTGCAGAAAGTGCTTCAAGCACTGCCCCTTCTCCAGCCGTGCTTTGGAGGACGTGTTTCTTTCTCACACGTTTCTTCCTATGCACCCATCTTAAACCTAGCAGACCTTTTCAATATTTGTTTTGTTAAAGATATAATTCAAAAAGGAATTATTCAATTCAGTATTGACCACTCCCACCAAAAATTCAGAAAAGCAGCACATCTTTACCAGTCTGACAGGGCAAGGATGCAGGAGGCTTCAAGGATAGAGGTTTATGAAGCAGAATAGCACTACAAACTCTTCATTCCTCTGCTGCCAGCGTGTACCTACTGTTACAGGAGTTGTGATCAGTGGCGTCTCCAAAAACAGTGTAAACAAAAGAGGATGATTAAAGGAGGCACAGAAGCACCAGTTCTTGTTATCAGGCTAAACCTGGCACTGCAGCAGTTCCAAGGGGTGATAATTGCACGGGGAATTTCTGTGACATAGACACTAATTCACATTACAGTCAGCTTAATCATGTAACCTCTGAACAACTGCAAGCAATATGGGATGTACGTAGCAAGACGTTTACTGCCTAAACAGACAGAAAATGATCTTAGCTGAGACTTATCAATCTCTAAATAGAAAGTAAGATATTCAACAGAAAGGTGTATTTCAACTATCATACAAAAGAAAAGATGAGACTCTAGATTATATAGAAAACAGCTAATAACCAAATAAATCACAACACAGAGAAGACGTCAGATAAGGATTTGAGTCTTTTAATCACACTGCTAATAGAATTCAAATAAAATTAAGTCACCCATCATTTATCATGCCAGAGTGCAAGTTCAAATATTAAGCTGAAGTATTATTAACTCAGCTTTCAGCTGGCTCCGAAAGCTTTCGTCTGCACTTGATATTGGTGAATACTTTCACACCAGCAACTATTACTTTCAGCCCTCGGGTATAACATCTTGCACACAGAAGTAGCAGGAACACATGGATATTTTTCCCACACACAGGAATATTAGCCTCGATACAAGTACAATATCTCTTTATGTTTAACTCTGCCAGTATTTCTCTTTTGTGTGCTACCACATGCCTTTATGTAAAATCTCTGTGATAAAATTAAAAGGACAAGGAGCTTTATAAAAAAGAATAATCCTACTGGACATGCAATCAATTAACTGAAATATAGAGATGGCTATTTTTTGAAAGCTCCTTACAGGCTCTAGAAAAACACAGCGAGATAACAATGGAAAATTGTTTGGCTTACTAATTGTAATCAAATGTATGCCATTCTATCAAAACATTCTCAGGAGGCTGTCAGAGACTTTTTAAAGTAAATATCTTGTGTCATCCTTTTACTGAAGTGGAACAGGGGTCTCCAATAAAAATCCTACATACCAAGGACTCTCAAAGAGGTTTATATATATATATATTACTGATCTTTGAAAATGCAGCTTGAGAGGTCCATTAATAATTTCATTTAGCTGGGCAATAAACATTCCTGCCAAAAGAATTACGTAAAATTACATAAACCCTTTATAAAGAGATTAAAGTTTCAAAAAGACATAAAGTATAGACTGAGTTACTTCACTTTTTTTTTNGTTTTTTCTTTTTTTTTTTTTTTTTTTTTTTTTACAGCTGTGTTTTACAGGAAGCATTTTTAGCATGTAAAATCTCTGTCCTTGTAAAATACTCCAAAGAGAAGTCAAAATTCAAACCTGTCTGTAATGCAGAATTTTTAAATGGTAGAAAAGTTTAACAGTGAGAAATAAACAAACCTCAACAAAATAAAAAAGATTTTCACAGCTGAAGCAATAGATAAAATAGCAATGAACAGCTAAAGGCAAACAATTTTGTGAAGGCATTCTTTAACCTTCAAACAGAACACATATCCAAGGGGAACTACCACATAGTTAAAGCGTTCGATCATTCTTAAAATGTGCATTACAGTGTTGGGCTTCTCTGCTGTAAAATGAAGACAGTTAAAATCTCACATTTTTCAAAAGAGCCCAAACATTGTAGCAACAGACACAACACAATCCTGGAACTTACATTAGCAAAACATTCAAGCATATTCCTATCCAACCTTCACAGGAGGGCACGGTGCTTAAAGAAACAAGCAAAAATTAAGAAAAATCAAGGGTAAACAGAAGTATTTTGACAGATAACAAATAAATCAGCTTTTCAAGTTTGACCAAGATGACTAAAGATAGTGAATTTCACTCAACTAAAAAGCAAATTTTGCAGTCATTTCAGTCCCACAGAATAAATATGTGACTAAAAAAAGCATACGCTGCCGTGGGGTCTTAGCAAGTGCTAAACATAGAGCTACAGGGAATTTCAGCTTTGTACAATGCTATAATAATTCTTGGCTGGGATTTCTGAGAATTCCCAGTACAAATACAACTTTAAAAAAACCTGCTCCTTTACAACTTCATTTTCAGAATCAGGAAGGAGCTTCCTCAAACAGATTTTTAATGGAAATTCTTCTAATGAACTTGCAAAATATTTTCCATTTCACGTGCTTTAGAGAAACTGTCTTTTATGGGAAACTCACAAGAAAGTTTAAAGATCCTGGAATAAATTATGAGAGACTGCTAGTTGCCAACTAATCTCCCATAGTTCTCTATCAGCTCTGACATCGGAAAGATAAGCCTGCAGGAAATATTCCTAAAGCTTCTGGGAAAACTGAGCTATAAGAGGCTGAGACTGCAACTGGCTGGATTACCAGCCTCAGGAAAGCAAGGATGCCTCAGGAAAGCAAGGATGCCATAATATGTATTTTCCTCTTCATTTTCTTTCCTCCTTCTAGACAGTGAAGATACTGTAAACTGAGAAGTAGAGAAGTGTGAAAAAAAAAAACAGGGAATTTTCTTCTGGTCCTTTTATCCTTCAGTAATCTAACTATCTGCAAAATAGAAAAGAATAATCAAAGCACAGCATAAAATTTTAGCACAAGAGCTGGATAAGAGCAAAGGTCTCTCGGGTACAGTCCTACTTCCATCAGCAGCCAGTGACAAATGCATAAGGAAGAGGTGAGGAACCAGGTTTATATGTTGAGATTCCTATACTTGGCTGTACTTTTCCAACCACCAGTTGCCAAAGCATTGTAATGCAATTCAAATAATAAAAATTGTAGTTGTGATAAAAAAAAAAAAAAAAGTATTTTGTTAATATCACTTATTTGAATCCAGATACCTAGTGAGTGATTGGTCTTGAGGAATCATAGGGAGATGCAATTTCCACAGAAAACTGAGTAAAATGTACAATGGGTAGCTCAAAATATGTCACTAAAGCATACTAATGAGAAATTAAATCACATTTAAGGGCATGACATTGCTAGAAAAATGATAACAAACTGCATTTTTAACAATTTTTTTATAATTTCATGAAAGAAAATCGGTAACAAATACAAGTCAGATGTAAAGTTGTTTCAGCTTCCCTGGAGCTGTGGTATTAGCGATATGACCTAAAAAATGGAACAATATGATATGGATAGCTGAAATATCAGAGGGAAGAGAAGCTGGTTGTTTTTCTTTTTTTTTAAAACTGCTGCTAGCAGTATCCAGTAATAAATTTAATAACGTCACAGACATTTTTTCAATATCTGCTCTTCACTATTACTTCTTACAGGCCTGGTGTTTCCTTTCACACTTTCCATCCACATCAGAGCTCCACAAGACATTGGTTGAGGGACTATGCAAACACTGATCTAAGTTGCAGTGTAAGTGATTTTACAGAGATTTCTGTGTGCTTTTCAGGTTTTTAACCAACAACAGAACTCTAGAGAAACGTCATCAGAACACATAAAACCATTGAAGTTTCTGAAACAAAACAAACTGCCCATCCAATACTGTGAAATGACAGGTTATGTCTGTGTTGGAGGTTGGGGAATTTTTTCCATTTCGGTTGCTAGGCAGCCTTAACGAGCTTTAACTACTGGGTACTTAAGAGACAAAAGTTGTGGCCAGGTGCGGTGGAGGGGAGGAAAAACACCAGGCAAGGTCACTTGCTCCTGGGACATTGGAGGGGACAGTTTGGCTTTTCACTGGGACCATGGGAACACAGCTTGGCACTAGCCTTTTTTTTTTTTTTTCTTCCTTGCTGTGTGAGCTTTCTTTTGGGAAAGTGCGGGATCCCGACCCTTTTCCCCTCACTCCAGGAGTTCACGTCTCCCTGGCTGGGTCTGGCGGCTGCTGTGGAGGAGCCCAGCTGTCACTGACCCACATCCCCGCCTGCCGGGATGCACTGCGGCTTTTTCTGCTACCGCTGCGGAGTTTCTGCCACCCCTTGCTTGCTAGCTGAGGGTGAGTCAAGCCTGCTGTCCAGCTTGCTGCTCCCAGGTTTCCCGCTGCAGCCCCTCTCGCCATCCAGCCCTCCGGCCATCCGCTCCGTCCGCCATTGGTCACGTGAGAAGGGACCTGAGCTCGCGCCACAGCGCCCCCTGCAGGCGCGGGAGTCACCGCCCCTGCCCTGCCTGGCTGGGAGCCCAACAGCGCCCCCTGCCGGCCGTGACCGTAACCGCACCAAAGGGGGGGTGGTGTCTGGCAGCCCAGAGAAAGCTGCCACCGGGCTTCTGGTTTGTTTGTTGTTGTCGCTGTTGTTGTTGCTTGTTTTCCTCATTATAGATACTAGTAAAGAACTGTTACCCCTTTTCCCATATCTTTGCCTGAGAGCCCTTCATTTCAAAGTTACAACAATTTGGAGGGAAGGGGGGATCATATCCTCTGTTCTGATGGAGGATCCCACCTTCCTTAGCAGACGCCTGTCTTTCAAACCAAGATAGTCTGCTATATTTAAAGAATTAATTTGAAGCACTTTTCCATTCTTTTTAATGGATTTTGATTGTTGATGTGACAAACCTGTTTATAAACATAAAATGCATTTACAGTTTTGTAGAAAATCAAAACACTTTACGATAATATATATAACCAGGTAGATTCACTTGAATTATGTACAGAAAATAAGTATTTATGGGCACACAGATGCATACATGGATATGCACACTTGTACATTTCTATTTCCTACTGGCTCCTAAATTTAGCCTGTCACAGTGGAAATACTGCAACAATTCTACTATCAGACAGGACTTGATTACCAAGCAAGGGCAGAAGTTACAGCCTCTTGATTTTAAATTCCTACAGTCAGAGCACATACGCCAACTTTAGCTTAAAAAAAAAGTTACTGGTTACTAGCACATTGCTGTGTCTGTTAGCTAAACTTAGCAAGGCACAGAGAAGGTATATTAGAGAAAAAAATCGCATTTCAGTTAGAAAGGGGGTCATAATAATGAATGACATGTAGATTTGCATAAAAATACATCTACTCTATAGATTTAAAAGGACTCCAGAATGTGCAAACAAAAAACCCCCACATATGTATACACAGATAGTGAAACACAACTATGCTACAATTAAGACTCACAGCTACTGAGAACCAATACATATTTTGATAAACTTTTAAGAGACAGTTAAGATCGTTTTCTACAAAATATGAAATAAATACTTTTTGTGACGTTGTTCTGGGCTGCTCCACGACAATGATAATTCATGGCCAAAATATTATTAAAAGCAGATAGCAATATTATCTAAGTGGCATGGGAGGGAGCTTCAGAATGATCTTTTACCATAACTTGTTACACAAAATGGTTCAAATCACTGGAAGTTCAAGCCTTTCGTGCTATATTCAAGCTGCTCTTTGGACAAGCTTTCACAGCTACCACATGATAAAATGAAATATTGTGGCAAAGGGAACTGATTAGTTAAGAAGAAACTGTATTTTCATGATACGCCAATAGAAATGTAACTGCCAGTCAGGAAACCTACTTTTTTTAAAGTGGGATTCTTCCATGCTTCCATCGGACCATCCTGACTATTTTAGAATTTCTCAGGCAGATAGCAAGCAATATGAAATTATTCATTAAGAGAAATTACTACAATATTCTGCCTAAACTCATGCCTAAATTTAACTCCTTACTCCATAAATTATTCCACTGCTTTCATTGCAATTCATTAGACTCAGTTATCAGCCAGTGTAAGTAACAATGACAGAATAAGGCCCAATGTAGGTGACAGGAGACAGATTTTTAACAGTTGCCCTAAACATAGTTTTGTCCTCTCTACCAAAGTGTGGCAGCTACCTTTTGGTGTTCATTTCATTGAGATATTTTACATTAATGAGAGAAATTTCTGGCTCACTGTCTGCAATCTGCTCCACTAGATTTTGGAAGGAATTGACACAATAATCAATGAATGTTTTCCAGTTGCAGTTTCTTCCCTTAAAACAGCCTGCTGTAATGAAACAATCTAGGGGTTCATTTTTTGTTTTATCTGGATGACAAAATATATTCTAATTTCAGCAGTTCAGGCTATGCTTTCAAAATTTAAAGCTCAAGACTCAGACATCCTCATTTTCTATCTTCTCTGTCCTCTCTTCCCCCTCCACTTCATCCGCAATGTTTTGTTGTCCTTCTCAAAAGAGATTTTCTCTTTTTCTTTTTTATTTTTCCTTTATGTGCAGCCCTTCATTCAGCCTGAAGTTCAGAATAAAGTCCTCTCTTCACATTGAAATTAAAATGCAATTGAATAAATTAAGTAAAATGAAAAGGCCCTAACAATGTTTGCAGATGTTTCTTCCTTTGTAAAGGAGAAATGACACTGACAAGAATTCTACCCAAAAACTCCACTCTGCTGCTATTGTGATCAACACCATCCTCTGTGTGTGTGTGTGTGTGTGTGTGTGTGAGCAGTTACTTTGGCAGCCTTTTGCTGCCTGTTGTATTTCGGAACAGGCGAAATATTTCAGCTACACTGTCTGGCCAGATTGGAGTCACCTGCCAAGCCATGAAGGAGTGGCACAGCTCAGGGGAAGCTTTCTCTAGGAATGTCATGGGGTACCCAGTGCAGTTTTAAGTGGACACCCTCTCTTAATAAACCAGAGATATGTTACATATGGGATATTCTGGATCTATTTTGCAGAGATTTCAGAAATAGCAGAGAGAAATGGTTTCACCAGGAGACAATAGGCTTTATGATTTTTCCCAAATTATTCCCTTTTTATTAGCCATCATCTTGTCGGGTGACATTTGGAATGATTAGAAGATGATACTTTAGAGTGACAACTGGGCTGTCATTCACACTGTCAGTCAGCAAACACCCAGGTTGCCTAGGGTTACAAAGCTGGTTTATGCCTTTGTCCTGTAGTATTTAGTGCTGCTGGCTCTTTACCTTGATTCCAGCTGAAGCAGCTCTGACAGGCAGCACCAGAGGCAGGCAGAGAGTTCATGTTGAGGGTGGGAGTCCCGTGGTGCCTTTGTGTGCGAGGGTTTTAGAGCTTTGGTGGCAACCCATCAGGCAGGAGACAACTCCAGAGTGTTAGGGCGGGTCTAGCAAATTCATCTGTTTTCAAAAAATAGAAAGGCAATATTTACCTCTTCTCCAGGAACACAACTAATTATTTTAGCCCTGTGTATCTGAATGAGAACTTTCTTACACAATACAGCTGTTTGCAGAATTATTATCCTAAAACAGACCTACAAACCAGCCAAAAGCAGCCTTGTGTTCCAAGGATGGGCAGCACCTGTGCATTCCTCAGCAGGGAGAGAGCATACTCACCAAATTGACATCAAGAATAAATGTGCTCCACAGCAACAACTTCACATTGATCAGCCATTCCTTGATATGCAGTCCAAACATCGTTTTACTCATTCACTCTCTGTGCATATCCTTGATCAAAACAAAGACTGAGACTTTAAATGTTTCAGTCTGGGAACTCAACTTTGGGTACCAAAATCCTGGTTTTCAAAGGGAAAAATCACCTGCAGTTGTCAGAAAACTCAAAGCAGTGTTGTAAGCATGTACCAGCTCTGATACTCAAGACCAAGGACAGAATAATTGGGAACTCAAGAACCAAAGCACCAAAGACAGCTTGCCTGCAGCTTCCCCTCATTTCCCTTTGCCTCAATGCATTCTTTTAACACAAAGATAACATTTCTTACAGACATAATGAGCAAATGGCTCATTATGTCTGTAAGATAATGACTACTCGCAATACCCAATAATCTTAAACTAATAAACTAGCTGATAAATTGAGATAAGGAATGACTAATATCCAGTTTGTTATCAGTGAGCAGGTCAGTAGCTCACTATTATTGTGGTTTCAGACATACAATAGTAAAAGCCATCCTATTGCAGTGTTTCACAGACCAGTTTAAAACTCACAACGTGTCTGTGACATTTGCCTTCTGCAAACAGGCTTGCAGCCTTGTCATCAGAAAACAGGATGAACGACTGTGCTCAAAGCAAATTTGCTTAAAAAATCAATAAAAATGCCTTTAAACACTGGGACAAGTTGCCTAGCCTGAAGGCAAGGAACTCCTTCATTAATGTTTCTATCTAATGCTTCTGAACCATGCAAAAAAAGTAATAAAATTTTGTAAACAAACTGGAGAAAAAAGATGACGATTTCTGTGCGTTGTAGGGATTTGAGGCCATAACACCTCTACTCAGGGATATATCCTGCCTCCTGTGTACCTCATTCCTGGTGCTCTACCAGAAGATGCTTATCAATTACAGCAGCAAACAAGCTGAAACTAGAATTAAAGAAACATGTAGATATGTGTGGAGATGGTGTTAAAACAAAAGTAGAAAAAAAGCTGTTTGAAGCAAGCTTTGGTAGCATTGCTCTGGAGCTCAAGCCAGCAACTTTCTATAGAGCAACAGGAAAGAAAATAAATCACTATAATTTATTTATATGAACTTTTTAAATAGTTCACTCTGATTCTTTTCGAGTACCATCTCACAAACCTGGTTGTTAAGTATAAATTAAAAGTATTCAAGAGGTAATATTTGCAAAGCACTTTTGCATCCACAGATGAATGCTGCTGTATAATATGAACATTGACATATTTGACAAGGCAACAGAGTTAAGTGTGATACAGAGTCAGACTAAAGATTTTTTTTCTTGTCTGAAAAGCCCTTGTTTTGTTACTAATATTAGAGCTACAGAGGCCTATTTGACAAAAAGCACCTCCTAATTTGAGAGCTGTAGCTCTTAAGCTCCATAGTAGCAGCTATTTACCTGGTTGGCTCACTCTTCACAAAATGTGCCCATTAAGCTTAGAGGATAAAGCAAAAAAAAAAAAAAAGAAAAAAAAAAAAAAAAAAAAAAAAAAAAAAAAAAAAAAAAAAAAAAAAAAAAAACCAACCACTCTACTGAGCATGACTGAACAAGTGACTGTGCTGGTATGTGTTTGATAAGAGATAGCAGAGAAAAAGGAGATGAACCTTGGTGTGTAAGACAGGAGTTATATTTTCCATTTAGAACAAAATGGAAGGCTATTATTGACTTTGCTGGGAATAACTCATGGAAGCACAAATTCTGTTTGGAGGATTTTCCCTGAGGGAAGGTTTATGGTATATATACATGCCTACATGTACAACACCAGTTTATGTCAAGGGAATTTATGCATGCACTCTCAAGCGAGAGTAAATTTTAGCCCTTTTCTTCTTCACTGATATTGTACAAGCATTTTCCCAGCTTGGCAGGGCTAAATTAAATTGGGCAACGTTCTGTGTGTGTTTGATGTCTGCTAAATGAAGTGAGCGTCCAATTCGTCATATTTACTCAAGCTCACTCAACTCTAGTAAAAATTAAAATGTTCCAGTTAATTTAACGAGATAATTCAGCTCTCTGAAATCTTTCTTGCTCAACATTTGTTGCTATTTAGAAGTCTAGGGTATGTGCTGCCATGTAATTCTTTGGACAGATCTGAGGACTTAGTAATAAACAGTCGACTTTTTAAGACACTGGACTGACATTGTATTTAATCTCATGCAAGTTCCTGAGCTGCCACTGGAGAGGTGAAATCTAGGATCAGACCCTTTGGGTTCATTATATAGAGAAAAGGGATCATACACAAAAAGCCATGGAATGTTTAGGCAAAAATCAGGGTCATTAAGGTAGCAGTTGGAACATGAAAATTTAAAAATTGCCATATTGAGTAACTTGATTAAAAAATATAAAGTAGGTAAGGGCTCCAGGAACCAAAATAATCAAGCCTCCACAAAAAAAGCTCCTCATACTTGGTACATGGAAACAACAGCTCTGCCTTGAGGTGAATACGTGTCTTGATCTTGCAACTCGATTTTATGTCAATACAGACAAGGAGGCCAAAACATGATGCAATATTAGTGGTACATGTGATAAAGTCACTGAAACTAATACTGAACGAAACAAACCAAGACTGAGAATTTTACAATTGCCCATATCTGTAACACTGAAATTTACTCACAGGAACTTGCCATATTGTCTCTCTGCAAACTGGCAGCACTTGAGCATTCCTTATGGAGGATGGGAAACCCAGAGAGATCAGTCTCCTGATAGAGTTGGATGTCTAAATCTAAGCAAAACAATTCTAAGCCTCCCATATAGGTGCCTTCAAACACCCTGCTTTCATTCCTTCAGTTTTCTGTGAGACTGTGGAAGAGACAGACACATTTTGGTAAGAATCCATTAAGCATCTTATCAGCTTGGCAATGTTCAGTACACCTTGAAGAACACGCAGGTAGGTGAAATGCAAAAAACTAGTACACAAATACAGAGCAATTTAAGGAAAATAGTGCTGGGGATTTGAGTAAAATTACAGCTATGTGCTACTCTTGCTGCAGAATCAAAAGCAATGCAGAACACACCTGGTTTCATTATACAAACCATGAGCAGCCAAATAAAACTATCATTCACCCTTGGAGAGATGTAAGTAGATGGGTGAAGAGGTACCATGATAATAAATATATTTTTATGTGCAAATATATGGGGCTTTTTCAGGGACTTTTTTTCTTGTAGTGATTCTTAAAATGTTTTCACTTAGCATCCATTCAAAAACACAAATGGCACAACCATTATTAATGATAGCCTTGAATTGCATGGAAAAAACAGCAAATATGTTTGCAAAAATTAAAATATCATTAAATGACTTTACCAATAATAAAGCTCTTCTGAAAATACATCATTATTTCTGACCACTTTTGAGCAAAAGGCATAATGCAGAGGTAAATGGGAAGCTGATAAAGAAAAGGGATAATTAAGAACAACCAAGGATCTAAAAAAAAACCCGAACCAACCCTTACCTGAAGAAAAGTTAAAAACACACGATTATTTACATTAGAAAGGCGACACATGATTCAAGTATGAAAACTGAATAGCTGGGAAAGGTTAGAAACTTCACCTAAGAACAAGGGATTTACTGAAATGAAAAGATGGCAAATGCAACAATGATAAAAAGAAATTTATTATTTTCATTCCATAATTGAACTATGGTAGAGAGTTGAATAAAATATATTTCAGTTTTCTGTTGTATGGTGCAATGTAGTAGAAATGGAAGCATTTAAAATAAGTATCTATAAGAATATCTACAAATGTTATAAATCTAACAAGCATTTTTCAGAGAAAGTGAAATATTGCATTTAAACTCTAATGTGTTGACTCAGCTTCTTTCATTGTATCCTATATGAGATGAAAGTTAAAAAGAAACAATCAAATGCTATTGAAGTAAATTATCTCAGTGATCAGCAATTATACACCAATAATGGGATGGGAACTGGGAATTCTTGAGAATTGTTTTCTTTTAATTTTTGTATTTCATATTTTGCAAAATGGAAGTTCTCATTTTCAGCTGCTCTGGAGCTCACTAAAACTGGATTTCTTTGAGAGCAAGAATTTACCATGGTTAAACTTTTAAAAATGAAAGAATATCATGTGACTGGACAGAATGTGAAACGACATTTTGTAAAGAATATTAAATCTCTGAGGCTTTCCTTACTTTCAGACACTCTGGCTTGGTTCCTGGGCTGGTTTACTGTGTTTGCCTACTAAAACTGTTTATTCCATAGCACCTGTAGGAGGAAGGGTTAGAGCTGGAAGGCGCATCGAGTGAAATGGACCCATGGCCCAGTAGACCAGCTTGCAAGCCATGCAGTGCCGATGGGAAGTCATGAATTCAGGATTTCAGCCTGTCTTTTCTGTCAACAACAAGGAAAGAGCTCCCTGGAATGCTGCTGAAGTCTTGCAACTCTCCTGTGAATGGAGGACAGAGCTGATATCAAAGGAATTTCGCAAAATGCTGTCCTTTATTACCCGAGAACTCAAATCTGGTAACAAAAATGAGAGAATGAAACTGGAGGCAGAAGTGGAGATAGCAGAATAAAATACATTTTTCAGTTCTTTTGAGATTGAAAAAACCTATTGTCTGCCCCCTGTGCTGAAGTTGGAAAAAGCACACATGTGCACTGAGTTCATAGGCTGAGCATTACTTGCAGCTCTTTCAGATGATGAAAAATGCAGATGAGGCTGATAAGACGGCTCAGGGGTTTCTGATGGGTGCTGCAGCATGAAGAGGTTGCCTTTCATACAGGACAGAAAGCCAAATTAGGTCCATGTAACTGTTCAAAATTCATTAGAATGACCTCAGTTAAGCTTTGCTACCATGCACACTATGGTATATGATAACATAGCCTAGAGCAACAGCAGTAGTGGTGGTAACACTTTCTGAAATATTTCCACTACTTGAAAGCCGTTGGATTTGTTAAAATTTCTAAAAGGATTATAACAGGATGAACTGGGTTTTTTCCTTTTACTTTCTCAAAGCCAGTATAATAATATTACACAGAGCTTTTCATCTTCAAAGATCTTTACAAATCTTAGCAATTCACAGTAACTGAACAGTTATAAAACTATAGTAAAACTCATTTTTGCTGTCTTGCTAATTTTTTCATATTATTTTTAAGAATTAACTTTACATAGCAATAACTTCTTTCATTGGACTTGTTCTGTAAATGTAACATGAAACTCATTACCAAGGGAATTTGAACGTCACATCTCCCATATAATCATTAGTCATAATACTAATAAAAATAAAATATATTCTGACTCCCTGCTATTCCAACAGAAGGTGACATACTTTCAGTGTAGATAGTTAATTAATTGCTCTTTTACTATTTAAACGACAAGCAGGAGTAACGTTGAAACAAGTATTGCAAAAAAAAATCATCTTACCAAGTCTGACCATATGTAATAGCTATGTCAGGTAAGAACACAAAGTAAGTTTATTATTCCCCTTTCAATTTTTAAGCAGTTGCTCTAATAAGTCTAACACGTTCCCACAGTATTCAAGCCATTGGTGTACAACCAGGCAATTTCACTACTTAACACTCAAGGTCTGAGCTTGCCCACTGTGGGCAAACAACCTCTGCTCCTGCTCATGTCCATGGATGCTGAAGGCACCCACCAAGCAACAGGACTGACTCGTCTGGGCTTTCCTTCACATCAAAAAAAGACATTGCATAACACGAAGTGCTTCTCAGTGCAGGGAGGGGAATCTGCATTCAGGCCCTGATAAAGCAATTTTGTGCACCTGAAGACTCACAGACACCTTTGCTTGCTTATTCCCAACAGCACGTGGGAAGCTCAAAGGCTGCCAGCCTGCTCCTGGAGACCTCACCGAAGCAAAACGCCAGTTGAAGCTGGAGCACTTTCTGCTCCCGGCATTATTACGAGTGTCCCAGTTTGAACACTCTAATAATACTTAGCAATAACTTCCTTGAAGGCAGAGAAGGGGTCAGGCTTTTGATGGCCCTAAAACATTTCCTAAATGAGGCCTAATTCTGCAGCCCTTTCTCACACTGAGTAGCACTTAACTGTCCCAGTGATGCCAAGGTGACAGCTTGCACAGAACTGTCACTGCAGAGGCAGAGAAAGGAAATGTAAAAACTAAATTTAAACACAGAATAACTGGGCAAGGATCAAATACCTGAGTCTAAAGCGTCACTCACTTTTTCCTTTTTCTTAGTTTGCTTCACAGTAAGAAGGCATTTCACATCATCAAACTGCCCTTTGCACAAGGGTCCAACAAGATGCCATGAACATTTCATAAACACTAGAACGGCCTTAGAGAGAAAGAAACGGAGATGTTTCCTTCAAAGCAAGAAGAGCGGAGAGGAGAGAGACAGGATCTCCTGACTTCTGGACCAAGTTTGGTCTTGTAGCTCAGTGCAGACTGTGGAGAGTAGCTGAATGAATAGCAGACTACATACCTAAAATAATAGAAAACAGAAGAGTGGCAGGTCATGATCATAAAGAAGTCTGCAAAGGGAAAAACACTCATTTTTTTGCTCACAACATCCTTGCAGTATGTTTTTTTCCCTGCCAACTGATTCCAATACTGAACACTAAAGCCTGGGTTCGGGCCTCCTGGTAATAAGTAATTTACAAGAGGCTGGTCACAGAGAGGTCAGAAAACCATGTAAATTGCTTGGATGGGAAAGCCTCTTTCACGTGAGGGAGCTGTAGGTGGTAGAGGCTCCCTGCCACAATTTTACATTCCCTGGACATAGTGATATAGAAAGAGACAACAAAGCAATGCTGATCTTCTGCCATCCAGCACCCTTCGCCTGCCCTCTGTGGCAGGGATGGATGTCAGGCCTCGGTAAATAGCAAGGGTGGTTCCTGTTGTTTACAGCAACAACCTCAACATACCTTTTAGAGGCTGGGCAATAAAATGTTTTAAATAGTGTCCAAAGGCTGAAAATGTCATAGTGAATTTTACTATATACCTAGTTGCACATATTTAATTTTTACTGTCACATACTCAGAGCAGAGGATTTACTTCCCTTTATTTAACAAGGTTTACTCCTAGGGGATTTACTGTGGTGTTTGCATTTAATTTCACTATGAATGCAGGCTTGTGATATGGGCAAAACAGAAGTTAACAGAACATGCCCTGGGAGCTCTTACTTCTTCAGCCGATTCTCATCCACATGCAAAACCAAGCTGATGGGTTGATCTGGGGTAGCTGTAAGAGGGAAAGACCTAATTCATGGAAAAGCAGAATTCTGCCATGCTCTTCCCTTCTGACCTACCTGAGAGGACAAGGACTCCTTCCCATGGGTCATATCTCCTCTCCCATGCCATGCTGTCTGCCTCCTCCATTCACTCTGCAGACCCTCAGGGAACGTGGCTCGGTCAATAACGGGAAACACTTGAGTAAGGAATGGATAATGCCACGATACACAAAACCCACTACCAAGCAGGTTATGCAGCTTCCTTCCATATCAAACAAACATTTCACATTGAGCATATTGCAAAATGAGCACTCAGCTTTGCCAACTCCATTGTTCAGCTGCATCTCAAATCCTGTTTGCTTGGTGTTGGAACTATACCAGCCTTACTGAATGAGAATAAAATATTTTTACCTGTCAAGATAAATGTCCTGAATAATCTCTTTTAGATCTCACTAAATACAGAATAAGCCACAAAATATTTCAATCAGCATTATACATTATATTACTACCCAAACACAAACATCAGACTTAAATGCAGTTGTAGTGCAATAAACACCATTGCATCTCTCTTCTAGGGCATTTTTTTTCAACCAACCTTTCTGCTAAAATCAATGTGGCTGGTTTGTGTTATTTAATTATTGTCTAGGCTCAAAGATCACCCTTCCCTTTTCTTTAATTTAAAAAAAGAAAAGCCTTTTTATTTCTGGATTAACACAAATATTAAACGGCAAGACTGTGGAACATAAAGGCCATGGGTTGCATTTTGCACAGGATAGGTTATGGTTGAATGAGATCTGGGATGTGTGCCAAATTAATAGAAAAAATCCTGTTCTTCCTCACCAATAGCCACAATGTTCATTATTAAGAAAAGCATATGAACCGCAGGATTTGATTTTAATAACACCAATGTCTTCATTAATCTGTACTTTCCATTTAGCCTCATTATTAAGTAAATGCTGAGTTAATGCAGTACCTATTATTGTTGGATTTTCCATGAAAAACCTCCTTTCCCTCTTCTTTTTTTATTCATTCAAGGACTATCAGGTGTATGTGTCATGTTTTTAAACAGGCCATCCGCTGTCAATGGCTGTTTTCTTCCCTCAGGTCTATGCAGCTACTCCAGTAATGTGCGGTCTACAAAGCTGATAAGCAACAAAACAAAACCCTGACAAACCCACTCCTAACTCAAAACCATATTTGTTGTGGTGGTGTTTTAAACGCTGTCATGTCAAGGAGCCTCTTACTATCACCTGCAACTGAGCTGATCTTCCCTGGATGCTCCATGCAGCCTCCTTCTAAATCACGATTGCTGATGGGCAACACCGCTTTGTATCTGCTGAACAAATAGTGGCCTTTTGTCCAGCACAAGTTCCTAAACAAACTTAATCTCTCTAACACTGTGACAGATGACATTTAGATGTCCTTGTTACCCTTAAAATGAGTTTTATTGACAATCAGAGAACAAAAAGAAGGCCCAGATAAAGCCCAATGTTTTATAGGCCTGCTAACAACATCTTAGTTCTTAGTGCAGAGGGTGTAGAGAAAGGCTGGAGTTGCCCCCATTTTCCCCTGCTTTGCTATATCACCATGACAACAGATATAGAAATCACTTGGTGACTCCTAGAAAGAAAACACAGTGACACAGTACCCCTTGTATGGCGAATCAAACTAAAGCTTGCATTCAAATGGCTATTCAGCTTGGGCATTCATGTAGAGGATGGGGTGGATTTTACACAGGTAACAACAACAGAAAGGCCAGCAAGCACTCCAGCCACAGCATATGGTAAAGTCTCTGTTTAATTAATGCATCCTCAAAAGAATTTATCCATTTTAAATTTGTTTTCTTTTACTTGAAACATCATTAATGTAAAGGGCAACATTAATCAACATCTTACAACTTAAAAGGGCATTAAAAAGTGATCTTTCCCCCCCCCCACGCCACAGAATCTTTTCAAGTACTTTTGCTCACTGCGACTGATTCCAAGCAGAGTCCTTAATCATAAGGCAAATCTAGAGAGGCCTCTACTGGCCAGCCTCTCCAGCTGCAATTTTTCCATTTTCAAGTGGTTTGGAAAAGCAAGCAGTAGAGTAGCTACAAGCTTTTATCTTAAAGTTGCACACAGAATGGATTACTGATAAAAATATGTCACAAAACATAGAATAATTGTGGTTTTTTGAAGCTATCATGTAAGGTATAACTTTGCTTTTTTTTAAAAAAAGTAAGAAGACTAGAAAGATTTATCCTGGCTGTGATGTGTTTGTCTCTATGACATTTTGAGACATTTTAAGATTATAGGTCTAAAAATTAACGGGTAATCATTTTTCTTTGTGGACAGGACTCCCCTTAAAGTTGGGACTTAAATCCATTTACTTTTCAGATTTTCATATGCATGTGGCATTTTATATATTCATTTCTCACAACTGGAGTAAAACATACATCAAAGCTCAGAGAAATTAAATCAAGAGTACAAGGAAAGGAACTTATTGAATGATAGAGGATCCCTGCTTCTGTGGGCTTTCCACAGTGAAAACATAAATACAAAGAACTTAAAAATCCCCCTTTTAGGTAAAATTAGTTTCCGGCAATGGTCAGTGTGCTTTGTGCTAATATCAGCAATTTTGTTTGGAAAATAAGAGTTTCTGTTGTATCCTTTAAACAAAAATATTCAGTGTGAGTTTGAAGACACTAAACTGACTTTCTTTCTTTAATTTTTGTTATTCTACTTATCAACCACAAACCATGGGAATAAGAAGTATCTACTAGCAGAGAATGTGACTCTTTAAGTTATTGCTGTGAAGATAGGAAACTTCTAAACACTAAAACACATGGACAATGGGAAAACTGACAGATTTGGTGAAAATAAATCCCAAAGTTGAAGGCTGGAAGACATTGATTCTAGAAATAAAGTGCAAAATATTGGTGGAAAATAAAATTACAAGGGAACCAACTTACCTTGGATTGTGGTAGGCTGCTCCAAAACCTTAAGCTAACTTACTCAGAATTTTTTTTCTCTGTAAAATACACATTATGGTAACTCCTAATGTTATTATTATCTTTTTACAGTCTACAGTCTCTAATAAATCCTTAGGAAGTCACACAGGTTATTTGTACTATACTTATGGTTAAAAAAATTTCAACTTATGATTGATCTGTAAATATACTTTTTTTTTTTTAATGGAAGAGGATTTAATAAATATCAAATATCTTAAGAGCATTATCTAGTAAAATCTTAACATTTACAAAATAAATCTCACATCACATAAATTCATCTGTCCTTCATCTCAAAAAGTGTTACATGTAAAAAAGGTTATATCATGAGAATTTCTCCCTGACCCAATATGATTCTTGCAAACACTTAAAGAACAGGAAAAAACCCCTATTTTAACAAACCTGGATTAGTTTATATTTCTTACGGTACCCAGCACTCAGTATCTTTTTGTAAAAGTTTTATTTGTCCACGGCACCATATAAGCCGCCTGCTAATTTTACCTGTGGTTACCTTTCCCCTGGAAAGGCTGGGGGCAGGGAAGGAGATGCAGTACAGGTCAATTCCTACCTCACGGTCAATGTAGCCTTTAAAAACTCAGGAGCAGCTCTGGAGCTCGCCCTGCCATCCCAACAGTGACACCTCCTGGGGCAAGCAGGCTCCCAGCAGCTGACACACTCTCCCTGCCTGGCAGTGCAGGGAGAGCTCCAGCCCGCAGAGCTGCACCAGTCCCAGGCCAAGAGTTTCTTTGAAGAAACTTTTCAGGACTGAAGCACCGCAGGGAGGAAAATGAACAATCCTGTTTAATTACATCAGTTTAGGGAGGAAAGCACAGGAGCCAGCGGCCATGTGGACGGACAATGTGAAACACTAATATTATCCTTCAGGTATTTCATTAAAAAAGGGGGATTCAGTTTGGAAAGTAGTGTTCCAGAAATAGTTTAGCGGTATGTCCAATAACTGTGCCCACAATGCAGGGCTAATATTAGACTTTCTTGCTTTCAGTGGGTTTTTTTTATTTGTTTGGTTTGGTGGGGGTTGTTGGTCTGGGGTTTTCATTTGTTTATTTCTTTGTGGCTTCCTCATTTCTTGTTTTGGTTTGGTTTGGTTTATGTAGCATAAGTTCACCTATGCAGAAAAGATGGAAACATTTTAAATGACAATTTCCACTGGTCTCTCAGCATTTCATGCCTAGCTTTTAAAAACTATGGGACAAATAACTTACAGTCTACAAGTCCAATTCTGCAAACTCTAGGTAACAGGCATAAATCTTCAAACAGCAGTAATGCAGTAAGGACTGGTCATCACAAAGAGATTTTATCACAAGCCACAGTGTCCTGAAAGAAAATTGATAAAACTAGATTGGAGGAAAAACATATTCTAAATATGCCTAGATTTAAAGTATCCTTTACTTGTATTTGAATTAGAACAGAGAAAAATGTTGTAAATTTAACCCAAGACCACCCCTTTGCAAGAGGATGAATTTTTCCTTTAGATTTTCACAGAACTAGTATTGGATAAAATTATTACCAATCAGTTCATAATGGCCAAGAAATCCACAGTGGTCTTTGATGTCAGCCTAATAAAAATAAATTTTGAGAATCACACATTTTTAGGAATATGGACTGTCAGCATTTCATTGAGGAATCTCTGGCATGTGGTAATTTCCTGACAGAGATAGAATTACACAGATTGGGTGACATCAAAGTGTAAAAGAGCTCACACAAATTGGTTGAGAAGGTTTATGTTTGCTTATTTCTACTGAGTTCATTATTCCTATTTAAAAATCCAAACAAACAGTATATGAAATACCAATTAATAAACATTTTGAGGATATGAATTTCCAGGAACTGATTCTGTGGACAAAAGTAATCTCAAAATGATACACAATTCCAGTCAAATCTAACAAGTGATCTGACAGCTTTCAGGGAACTAGCACACCAGAAAGCGCACAGAAACACTGAAGGAGAAAAAAACCCCTCTACAGATCTCTTTTGCAGGTGAAGCTGTAATCAAATGCAATCGAATTTTCTGCATTTTTATTATAATCATTCACAGATATGCAATTTACTAATTATAACAAAAATTCCAGAATTAATAAACTGGAAGTTAGAAATCCACAAAGGAGAAGTTAATCACTACACAAGAAATGTATCTTTTTAAAATCAGCTGGGCAAAAAAAGGGAAAAAATAATTTTAAAAAAAGTATATTACCTAATTTAATAAAAAGCCTAAGAGTCTTACGTATGAGTATATTTTATAAATATAATTCTTCTAATTTTGTTCAATAATACATTTGTAAAAGAAATATTTTATATTGGCTGCATAGCAACATATGTATGTAATAGAAGAAACCACATTTGAAAACATTTTAAGACAGTTTTATTCACATGTTCAAGGCAGAATATGCAGAATGACTTACTGTATTTTATACACCTTCTTTATATTTTAAAGCATAACTGAATTACAGGTAAACTGTGAGAAGAAAAAATCTGCCATTTCTGCCTGAAGTACAGAACTCATTTTTACTCTTATAGTTATATTTGAGATAGTGTATTTACTTTCTGATGATGTGGTGTTGTTAATACATTATGAACAGAGTACAATTAGAAAGAAAGAGTTTGCCAAAACCACAGATACAGTAGTAGAGATAAAAGACAGTTAAAAAAAAAGAAAAGCAGGGGTGGGGGGGAGAGGACTGGGACTAACACCTGGGGTTGTACCTGGCTCTGCCTTTGTGACTGATATTACAGCTTAGGGAAGCCAAAAATTGCTGAATGCCCAAAGTTTCCCCAAGTACCTGAAGCAGTAATTCACCTAATGTCTACAATAGGCAGAAACCAGATTCCCTCTCTGCCCTAGAAGAGCCCATTTATCTGTTTCCCAGGGGATTTGTGCAGTGCAAGGCTTCAGAAAGCCCATGGGCTGACAGAGGGAAATGGCATCCAGCAGCACAGGGCAGCCCTAGTAGCCCATCAAGAGCAAAGCCACAAAACAGAGCCAGAGGCAGCTCCAAGGCTGCCAACACAACTGCCTACAAAAGCTGCCAACGAGCCAGAAACTGCTTGTGGGAAAATATCACTTACCCTTAGCATCTGGGTCTTGTGATTACTGTCCAAAGAAACACAGACTGGTAAGATAATGGCAGGATTCATTGCTCCTTTTTCTCTCCTTTTATTCCCACAAATTTTTGATACCTCACCCCCCAAACTGGATACAATTTTTCAAAAATCAGTTGTTTTGATCTGTGTGTTACTCATGAAGTAAAATGAGCGTTCCTGCCTCATCTCTAAAAATAGCTTTTACACATGCTTCCCCTGGCTCTCAGCATACGACACATAGTGGGGCCATTTGTTACCATTATTGACATGTTTGTGGTGAACTGCAAGCATGTTTACAGTAGAAATGAAGTCCCTGCTCTCTTGGAGGTAATCCTGGGGTGTCTAAAAGACTCAGGGGAGTCCTTGATGTGGATTCACAGAAATGAATTTCTGTTCTCCTATAAATAAATTATCTTGGGGCCAAATTTTTTTATTTTCCTTCTATTTCAGGAAGGCAGCAGATGCAAAAGTTCCTGATGGTTCTAGCAATAGTGCCCTGCACAAGCTGTCTGCTACTGGACGTAAAGATGAACAGGAGGAAAAGAGGAAGAGGAGGGCTTTGCACTTACCCCTTGTAGTGTAACAGAATGAGAAATGGGGCTTTTGTGGCCAGTAAATAGGGCAAAGTGAGAACTGGCTCCCTGAGGTGATAGGTGTCAAAAATGCTAGAGGACCTAAAGGCCAGAGATGCCTCATGGCAAGTGAAATGGCCCTGACTTCTCCAAATTATGCCAAATGTTGACCAGAAAATTTTACAGTCATTAGCTTTTGATTGGAATTGATAGATTTCCATTTTCATGCAGTAGATATTCACCACAGTTTCTATGAAAAATATACAGCATTGTCATCTTACCAGCATAGGCTGGATTTTTTTCCTGCAGAAATTCACTAAAACAAGTAAACTTCAACCAGAACTGCAGTTTGTACATTTGTACCAAATTGAAGCACACCCAGGCAATCGTTCATTAAAGCTGTCCAGTTATGTGTAACATATATGGGACATGTATGTGCAACCTGCCTGGTGTTGAACAAAACATGAGGTGACATCATTCTGCAGACTGGGCTGTAGAAAATACAATCTCCCTGTGATCTACAGGGGAAAAAACTCACTGCTTTTTGGTGAACTTAATAGAAAATGACATAAGAGTACAAGTTGTTATTGTCTTTATATTTTGAAATTGGGCAGATCTGTCTCTGCATTCACAAATTCATGTTTATAAGCAGCAAGCCTACACTAAATCTGTCATTAAAAATATTTTTTCTAATAATGAATAAGGAGCTTAGAGTAAAATAAACAGAATGTATAGGTATATCTGTGAGCTGCAGATAGATTTAAGTTGTATAGCCAGCAAGAAAATATCCAAGGGAGGCTAACCAATAACATAAGAAGAAACTGTAAACTGGAATTCCTGTATAATAAACAGAGCAATATGGATTCAATGCCACAATCTGTTTTCTTGGGAGTTTTTTAATCCTCAAAGGCAGAAAGGTGTTTGGCTACAGCTATGGACTCCTTAGATAGATTACTTGATCAAATGTTGCTGAGAGATGATTTCTATTCCTGTGTAAAGTAATGAATTCCAAAACCTGCTCAGATTCGTAGTACTATTTATACCTTCATTAAACAAACAGCAAACATCACTACCAAAGCTCAGCTCCTCCTGATCCATTGGACAAGGACTATATTCAAACCCAAATGTATCTCCAGTGTGAGGCTGAGCTCTGACAGGAAGTTACTGTACGTACCATTACTATTAGCCAACCTTGTCCTTGGAAACAAGAGAAAAAGTACAGGTGAAAGTGCATTTGTTTCAGTGAGGCAAAGTACAGGAAACTCACCAAAGTACCCATGATGTGCTTTCAACACTGTGGGAAGACGACTACAGAAAACACTATTTGATAGCTTTAAGTATGGTCAAAAGGAAATATATCTTGGAAAACATCACATGTATGCCAAGAGATGGTTGATAAACTAACTGCTTTACAGTAAGCAGAAAAACTGACAGTGGTATAAAAACATACTAAACCGCTGTAGCTGAGGTCAGACTTTACATGCAGGCTTTCTGTGCAATATTACAGTGCTGGTTTTAGAATAAATCAAGAAAGCAAAATAGGTTATTTATTCCTTTTAATAGGAAGCCACTACACAGAGTATTTAGTTTGCTTTTTCTGTTCATACACAGTTTGTTTACCGCTTTTTTTTATCTTAATGTCTTGAATATTTAGTGGCCTACATATCTTGCTTACAGTCAACATTTTCATATTTCATTGTATTTTAATTACTGTAAAACCTTATGCATAAGCTGCATTGTAATATTATTTGCTTCCACTCCACTGAAATCATGTACATTTTCTTGATCATGGAAATATTTATAATTTTTAATATGGAATTGTCTGAGAAGGCACAGTTTCAGCAGTTAGGCCCAATGTTCCAAATAAAACACATCACCTATGTTTCAGGGCAAAAAAAGGCATTGTATCTTATGTATTTTAAAAGAATGCCAGGGCCACTTTATCCTTCACAATCTTATAGTTCCCGCATGACTAATAGAAAAATGTTGAAAGTGTCACTAGGATTCATCTATTAAAAAAAGAAGGTTTTGTCCTAAAATATGTTTGATTTTTTTTCCTACAGAAAGACACTTATGCTTTTATAAAGGCAAATGTTTCTTTTCTCTTAAGACATCAGCTGAAACTGCAGAGAACTAGTTAGCTGCACACACACACACACTCTCTCTCCATGTTCATCCTGTATTCTTTGGAATAACTGTCCAAATTTTATTAGGATTTTCTTATAATGATGTTATATGATGTCCTTGTGATACCTGCATATGTAGCGATCTTAATATTGATTTACTGTGTCTTTTGCCCATCCTTGAGCAGTGTAGATAGCAATTACAGCTGTTGGTGGTATCTATTTTGTCTTTTCATAATTGTCATTCTTGGTTCTACTTAGGATTAAAATATGAAAATTGCATCACGTGCACATGAGCAGGGCTTTAGCCAAGTTATCAGCAGTATCACGGCAGCATCATCATTTTAACCAGCATCCCCTTCATCTTGTTTATGAAAACCACATACTGCAACATAAACTTTTAGAAGGAATGTATCATCATAAGAGCTGCCCTGAAAAGAAGTCTTCATTCAGATCATTAATATCTTCCCCCAAAAAAGTCAGCAGGGACAGAGAAACACCTGTGCAGGTGCACCAGCTGTTTCTGAATAGTTCTGCTAGGGTTACTGTCTGCGATTGATCAGTCCAACACTATTCCTTAGTTGGATCTAAAATCACTTACAAACTCCTTATTGTCAGCACTTAGCTCAGCTGAAGTTGCAAAGGTGCAGAGGGACATGCACTTTCTTAATTGCACAATGGATTTTTAAAAAGCAGTAAAAGCAAACACTCTGATGAAGAGTAAATGTTTGTTCATTCTTCACAGTAATCAAAATAAAACATATACCAAGCATATAGCTGGTAGAAAGGTAGGTAATATATGCAAAGAAAAAGCAGAAAATACTTTTTAACTGCCCAAGTTTCTGTTTTTAGAGCAGTGATTTTCTTTAGCATTAGAAAAAGAAATCCTTGTGCAGGGTTGACTTGGTGCTGGTTTCTGCATATTCTATTCATGTACAAAACACAGCTGAGATAACGGAGAGCAAGCATTACATGCAACATCCATGATCAACTTTATGCCCCAGTCCTCCCAAGCAGGGTATGTCCTTGCATGGCAATGAATTGAATCTTCTATAAAAAATTAAGTTGAACAAAGGAAAAAAGTCGGAGAAGGTGCTTGGTTTTCTTTTTTGGTTTTGTGTCTTTTTGTTTTTTACACACACTCTGACTGTTATTTTAAAAGAACTTTTGCACACGTTTGGATACAGAGGAGAACAATTAAATGCCCTCTAATAATTAATGTCTATGCAATCTATAGCGTGCATTCTCTTCTTATTAGAGGCTGTGGGTTTTTTGTTGCAATCTAGCTAATAAAGGCTTTCTTTTCCACAAGAGAATTTTGACAGGGTTGACTCCAGACGGCTTTCCAGCTGAGGTCTGGGGCCTTGCTGAACCTTCAAAATTTTCCCATTTGAGCTGCATCAAAGTGAAGGAAATTCAAGGATCACTAACGTCTCAGATGGTAGCACTTGCCCTAACAACCAAGGTTCAGGAATTCTTTGGAGCAGGCTGAGGTCATTTTTCTCCCCTTTTCTCCTAATGCTTTTCTCTATTAATCAGAGCTCACAGCTCAGATTGGTCTTCAACTTCCTCCCAATCCTTGCTAAGCCTGTCATTTCTAGCTATTATTTACTTTAATGGACTTTGGCTGATCCCTTATGAAGCTTTGGATCTGAGAATAATAAGGCTGGAGAGTAACGGGCACAGACATGGGTGTGGGTTTGCCTGCAGATTAACCGTGGCAGATGGGCTTTATTGCGGTTTCCTGTGTGCCGAGTGTTGATTGAGAGGGTATAATGAGAGAGGTGGTGTCTGCACAATGGCTGCAGCCACTTCATTGCACCTCGCGTCTAAACAACCCCATTTTTCTAAATCTTTGGGTTGTGAAATTTTAGGAAGTCAGAGCACAAGAACAAGTACAAAAACAACTGTAAATAACCATGAATGTTAATCCAACCCTAATTGGTCCCTTCTTTCATTATGGGTGCATTTTGCTGAGCTTCCCCCCACCTCCCCCCCGCCTTTTTCTTTTAACAAATGAATGATATGGACAGCTATGCATACATTTGACTTTTATAACAGTTTAAAGCAAATATTACTTCATATCAACTTATATTATTATTAATATTAATATCCCATTAGCTTTTGCATTATTAACATCAGCAGCAAAAGCTTATCTTGCAATCATCCTGTTATGCTTTAGGTTTTTGTTATCTTGGGAAAATTTGTTTGAATTAAATTATCTGTTGTCTCGAGAATATCAAAAATAACAGCAGGAAAATTGCGTAGAATCTGGCAGAATGAGTCAAAAATACACTTTTCTAAGCCCAAACGCCATTAACTTTCAACAGTGATCAGATGATAAATTATTTTCAGCTATAGGTACTATCAAAAGATCTTTTACAAATTCCCCGTTTTAAGGATTTTACTTAATTCCTCCCTTTCACTGATGGATTAAATCACAACTATTGATTCTTTTCTTCCTTTGGGGCTTTACCCATCTGTCCTAACGCTTTCATCCCAGCACCCCTTGGGCTGAGAGAAGTGTTCTACAAATGAACCAGTGAAAACCTGGAGAAGATTCCAGGTCAAGTTTGTGTACAAGAGTTTAAATTTTTAGTGACAGTCTTCCCTTAGCACAGACGAAAGTTTCCACACAGAGCCGCACAAGCTAGCCCCACCAATTATCCTCCTCCTTTGAAAACCATTATCAAGTTTTTCAAAACTTCTTTCATTTCACTGTTGTCACTCGATGAAAAGGAAACTAACCACCATGTCAAGACAACTCGGCTGCCTGGCAACCAAGGGCCACATTTTAATTCTGACTTGCTTCTGGTCTTGACTAATGGAAAGTGACTATGTTAAGCCAGTCAGAAGAGTTGTTTGTCACTTCTGAAATGCAAACAAAACTATATTGTTTCAAAAGTCCTGGGTGTGATTGATGTAAAGATTTACAGTAACATCATTCATTTGCCCTTGTGTTTTAGTGGGATTGATGTCATATCTTTTCATGCTTTATTAAATGCTTTCAGAGAACTCAAATACATGATGCTTTTTGTCCCAAAGAATCTAAAGAGATTTTTCTTATGCAAGAAAACTGGACTCCAACTTGAGAGATTAAATGATTTGACAAAATAATTGTCTGTAACTTAATGAGAAACATCAGCTGATAAATGTGAATATACAACAACCTAACAAATAGAAAAAGAAGCCAAGACTGGGGGAAAAAAGAAAAATCAACAGTTTGGGGGAGGGGAAGGAAAGATACACTGCTGACTTACCAGCGGCAAAGCTTGTTTGGACAAACTTTCCCACAGTGGAGTTAATTTTTTTCACTTCTAATATCAAAGGAGAAGTTCAAATTCTGCTCCCCACTTCTTTAATGATAAATATATGCAGTCACAGGTATAAAACGTGTGTCCATTTTTCTATAAAAAATTACTGAAAATATTACAAGTAATATCAACATCAATTATCCTAACTATGACAGATTCAAAGACATTTAAATAGCTTGTTTCCAACGTCATCTAAAAAATCCCCTCTAAAAATTATATTACAAATTATTTTTGTAAAGAACAGGTTGACTTTTCTATTAAATTAAGAATCTGGAAAGGATGAATGAACCTACAGACATTCTTCTTGTCTGAAACAGTAACACAGACTCATCATTCTCCATGTATATAAATAATTTTTTGTCATTACACATGCAATATATATATAAATAAATACATATATTTGTGTATGTGTGAAACAGAAAAGAAAACATAGCTGATGTTTATAGTTTATGTTCTATTTCAAGTATATAAATCACTCTTCAAATGCCTATGATGCATTGAGACAATAATTTAATGAATATTCAGGGTAGTAGGCTTAGGCTTTTGCAAGTACACATATATCAGCATCAACGTTATGCTGGAGCTGTTTTCCAAAATCAGTACATTAGCTTTTTGCTGTTCTAACAATACCTGTTAATAAACAGACCCTGGCCATTAACTTTTTTTAAAAACAGATATTAAAATTTAAGCACAGTAATAACATATGCTGTAATTACTGCTGCCACCTGGGATTCTTAGGGGCAGTCCAAAAGGCATCCAGCATGTCCATTCTCTGGGCAGGCATTTTGAAGTTCTGATGAATGGAAGGTATATGTGAAGCAAAGCGAAACAACTCAGCCTTCTTTGTCCATGGTGGATGGTGATCTATTCCAAGCCCTCCCGCAAACCAAACTGTCCTATACTCAGCTCATGCAATACAAAATTCCTGCCTAGAACCCTGAGCTCATGAGATGTGGGACTTTATCCCCAAAGTTACCCAGCCTTGACAACCAAATGGTCCAAAATATGAGTGGTCAACTCAGCATCAGCACTGTGTCCTACAAGGGCAGGGGATAATGGGATTTTGGTTACAGGTGGCTGCCAGGAGCTACCACATGGATTCAGCCCCCAGAATATGACCATCAGTGGGGTGAGCAGCTGCCAGAGCTGTGTGAGCAGGCCTCAGCTGAGGGCCATGGGGCAAGAGGGCAGAGCACCCAGCAGAGGACAAGCAAAGGGACCCCAGCATGAGCAGCACCACTGCTGTGGCTGAGCTGGGGACAGGGAGACACTCCTGGCACTGGCACCGAACCTGTTGGTTTGTTGATGCACATCAACAAGGATGTGTGCCTCTCTGCTTTCCAGAAAATAATTAAGATCTCTGCATGGCCTGCTACTTCAGGATCACTCAATGCATGATTAAGCTGAAGCATTAGCGACCTCAAGGAAGGAGGAGGAGGAGAAGGAGGAAGGGAAGCAGCTGCCCAGTCTTTCCATTGAGGGGAAGTCAGGACTGGCTCAGGCACAATGACTCCATTGAATCAGGAAAATAAATATGCATTCATTCAGAAGATTATCTAATCAGTCTAGATCTAGATATTAGGCCAATGGGTTACCTCAGTCTACCACCAGTCCCAGCAAGCCCTGCATCTCCAAGAAGAAACAATTTAAGAACACGCATATACCAGGATCACAGCATTTTTACAGTCCTCATCGTAGCCAAAATGCAAAAGCTGTGTGTACAACTGTCTCTCTACAGCCAAATTATACACAAAGCGTGTTGTAAATCAGCTTCACCCCAGGGAAGGCAAGCTGTAAACTACCTATCATTTTACACACCTACGAACCATCATGGCGGAGGAAGCCTGAAAAGGTCAAGAGATTTTTCTAACTACCTACATCTCCGGAGTAGCTCAAGAAGCCACATAATCTAAAGTCCTCAGATAGTATCTCTCTGATGTTTTTTTTTTTTTTTTTTTCCCCTTTTTGGAATTGAATGGGTAACATTCTAACTGCCTTCAGTTTCTGCTGAATTAAACACATTCCAGCATCTCTAGAGCATCACTCAGGCAGTTGCACTCTCCTGGGTAATTCTTCTGGGGGAGAGAATACATAACGAAGCCCTCAGCTGACAATTTGGGAGGCCTGCCACTGTTTATTGCCATCAGTTATTTTTCAACTGATTCAAAGATAACACAAGGGCTGAAATCCTGTAACTACTTCTTTTGAAAAAATGGAGTCCAAAGAAGCTCCTCTTCATCCTGCGGGTTACCCAAAAGATTCCAGTAACCTACCTTAGAGCAACTCAAAATTTAAAGAAAAAGAAAAAGAAATTATTTTTCCAGTATTTGAAGGCTCATGTCCCTTTCCAAAAACAAATATGTAAATGAGATTGCAGTGCAACTGACTGAAACTTTATACAATTGTTCCAGGTTCATAAACATTTCATGAACTCAGATTAAATTTCAATTACAATACAAGTACTTCCATGAGAGGCAGAATGAAAGATGCCTGTTCTCCCCTGGCTTTGTGCTCATAGTTAGAGTCCCTGGGACCTCAGGGGATGCAAGTCTCCAATGGAAATTGTTGCTCCAGGTGGAACATGCTCTGTTCTGCAAGGACTCCTGATACCTTTCCCTCACCAGAAACAATGCACATCTTCCTTTGCTAACAATTCCCACAAAACCTATAGCAGCTACTCAGCAGATTCACTACCTATAGGACGCAGACTGACACAGACATAAAATATGTGCAGAGATGTGTGATCATATAAAGCATATTTACAAACAGGAAAAAAACTAGATTTCCTTGGGTCTAGACAGAACCACAAATAAGATGCCAAGGCTATGCACACAAAGACTGACACAAGATTCAGCAGTGAACCAGTAGCGTCCCTGCCTCTTTGTCACAGAAAAAACCTTTTTCTCTGGCTCCTGGCTAAGCTGCCATCCATAGGATGTGTCTGCCTTTCCATCTGGTTTAGCCAAAGCTCCTTCATCTTTCACCTTGCACACTGCTGCTTTCTCTCTTTGAGCCCTGCCTTTCAGCTGCAGCTGTGCTCACCTTCTCCCTGCACTGCAGGCACAGCGCCCGCTCTGATCCCTTCTCTAATTCCCAGCAGCCACGGCATTCCCAGCCCACGCCACCGCTCCCGGCAGGGCAGGCACACCCTCCCCAGCCTCGCACTGCCATTCACTGGGCTGTTCTCAAGCTCTTCACCTCACTTCTGGCACATGAGGGCTCTTCGGCTGGGCTCACACTGCCCCTTGTCCTGAGACAGGGCTGTGGCCCTTCCAGCCCCTAAAATCCCGATCTCCAGGAAGTGGATCACCACCTCCTGTACCTCCAGATGATGCACCGGTGCCTCACATTGTGCACGTTTGTCAGCTTTTCATTGTATGTTCCTTTCAACAACCAATGCAGCTTATTCGTGTTGCACATAGTGCCATGCAAATTTAGGGCACTATTTTAATGCATGATAAATAATTACTATAATTAACAGGGGAAAAAAAAGCCTCCTGGCAATTTGTCAGGACTAGACACCTCTTTTCATGCCAGATATTTTCATATGCATGACATGGACATATAAGATCCCTCTTGCCACTGTGTAGGGGCATGCATCTCCCATTAGCTGTAATGGGAATTATGTGTGTGCACTGAGGGGAAACTGTAGTCTACCCTGGCTGGTGTTATGTTAGTTGTGCTTTATTGGATCATATGGAGCATGCCATATAAGAAAAGAAAAAACACCTTTTCTTCTTCATTGTTGAGAGAGAAATATATAGAAAGCCCTGCACACAATCATGCTTTTAATTAAGTGCTATTTGCAGGTGCTGTTTCTCTCCAATTTCTTATAGCCATTTCTGAAAGAGCAATAACACAAATAATCTGCAAAATAAAGTGATTAGGGACAAAAATTAGCTAGGGTTACTAGACTGATGAGAAATTTTTCTAAAAACGAGCATTTTTAATAAATCACATTTTGAAACTATAAACATCCTTGTATTGGTAGATGCTGCACTGCAAAATACTAAACTTCATTTCACTATCAATTTTCTGATTCATCTGAAGAAGTTCATTATCTGTTAAATTGAAGGCAAGCCTCCCACAGAGGAATGCTATCTAAAGATGGATGTGTTTGTGTGTGAAAAGATAGCCTTTCTTAGCTGTTTATCAAACAGGACATTCATGGAGTAGGTACTATACCTCACTACTTTGTAAACATAAAATACAATACAAACATACATACAATCATGACACTGGTTCATTTTTGTCTTGTGGTTGTAACATTAACACAAATTTAGTCCAAACATCCAAAGTTATGCTGCTAGGAATGTTACCATCTGGTTTTAATGAATATCTGGGGTCCATTTTTCAGTTAAGCTTTTCATATTGTGTTTGTGTGTTGCTTTTTCCAAGCTATCTGCATAATTGCTTAAAGATTTTACCGCAAAATTAATATCCTCACTGTGAATGAGGGAGAAGGGCAAAAACCAGGATGACAAAGGCTGAAATGAGGTGAAAGGCAAATTCAATTTTTCCTTGCACCATAGAAACCTCGTCAGGACTAGCTTTATCTGGTAATCCACATTTAAACTTTAACCTGTAGGGGGGCTCTTTGTGTTAGTTAATGTAAGCATAAAAAGAGTCTGAACCACTAATCAGATTAATCATATTTCGTGAGACTCAAAAGCTTCATTAAAAGGACCTCGTTTCCAAGCTACACGTTTCAGAAAGAGAAAAACAGTTGTCTATGAAAAGGAAAGAGTAACACTGAAATTCAAAAAGACACAGACTATGTGTCTCCTGGAATTAAACCAAAGACAGTTAAGACCTGGAACAATATCCACCTTCATAAAACACACCTTGAGGATGCCAAAATAATTAGGACATTTTGCTATTGAAATGATGCATTCCCTACATTTAAAAAGCTTTATCTTACGCACAAGAGAGAACTATTTATCAGGTAAATACAATAAATGTCTTGCCTTTCCTCCCATTTATGGAAGTCTCCCTGTCTGCTGAAGCAATCGTATTTCCTAAGTACTTCAGGTGATCGCTCAGAGACAGGAGAATGTGAACATCAGACGAATAAGAATCTGTTATCTCCAGTCAGGTTATTACACTCCCACAAGGAGCACCCCACTTCTCTAATGAGAATGAAAGTGAGAGAGCAAGCTACCCTCCCAAGGTGGTGCAGCATTGTGCTCTCTTTCAAAACCTAAAGAATATCTCCATCAATAAACAAATGTCTTGCCACAAATGAAGCTTCATAGTTCATGCCTATGGAATCAAACATGTTTTACTTAAGGATTTCATGAAGTTTAACAAGGAACCATTTGCACTTAGGACAAACATTTGCAGTTAGTGTGAAACCCATGCCTATCTCAGCTTACCCTATATTGATCTGGAATTAGTGGGCCATCAAAATCAGGAGATGCTTTGAGGAAACATTAACAAAGTTGAAAGTCTTTGGAAGATTATTCAATACTGGGCAAATGAAACACACTAGAGCAGTTATATTCTCCCTAGTGGGAGAGGAGAGAAGTGGTGAGGAGAGAAATCAAGACATGACATGACAAGGAAGATCATTTGAAATACAGATCCATCCATTTTCCAATCCTGGGACTCCAGAAGTGGAGTTAGCGTCACCTTTGTTTTCCAAGTGAGGAGGAGCATCCTCCTGCTGTATCACAGCCAAACTCTTTGCTAGCTTTTGACCATTATGCGTTCATTTTTATTTCCCCATAACTCTTGATTCAACCAGCTGCATAACCCTCTGCATGATCTGTATTCAACCGGTCGTTTCACTTCCAGACAATTCAGGTAACCTAAAATACATTGTTACACACACATTGAGTTCTACACTCTGCGTGAGGTTATGCATTTCATTAGTAACTTTCGAAATGTCTATTTGCAAGTTTTGTCTGTAATTGTACTGAGCCTGCACTGCTTGGCACAGTCAGTTATACCTAAAGGCGCTACTTGTTCCCTTGCTAGGTGACATCAGGTGTGGAATCTTCTGTAGAAAATTACCAGTCACCAAAGAATTGTTGGCACATGTAAAGCTCAGAAAGGAAGGTCAGAGCTTGGGTGGGCCAATTCCCTCTCCCACCTTCACTCTTTCACAGAGCTGATGTTTTCCAGTTGCTACACGTGCTACAGAGGCTTTAAAAGAAACACAATGGCCAAATTGTCCGCACTTCATAGACCATACACTTCACACAAAGTTTTACCACAAGCTGTCATTGTATGGCTGCATTTCTGAGCGTGTGCCATTGTGTGCCATCCTGTGCCCTGAGGTCTTCTGTGTTTCTTCATCAAACCAAGCAGCTGTCGAAATGTGCCTCAGCTCCATCCAGCACACATTCCCCAGCTTTCCTGTCCAAGGAAAAGGAGGGGACAAAGCACAGCAAGTACCAAGGTCTTGCTCCAGTGAGGAGCTGGGATGTGGCCAAGGACAGGCTCCCAGATTCCTAGTGTAGATATAGACTATTATACCAATGAGTTCTTTACAGAGAATCACACAAATGTAAGGCATTTACGAGCTGACTTCAGCACATGTTTGCACCAGTGTAAAACTGGAGCAACTGCACTATCATCAGCAGTCTTTCTAAGTCTAAGCCGATGCAATTTAAAGCAGAATCTGTCGCTTTAGTTTGGACAATAATCAAGAAATGCTGCCCTAAAAATACAGACATGAAGAATTTTGCCTGAACACAAAGAGAACAGTTCATAGGTCTGACCCAAAGCTATGAATTTAAATGATCCAAACTTAAATCAAAGAAACCTTGATCTTCATATTAGGAAACATTTAGTAAAGCATCGGGATTCATTTAGTACAAGTCACCACCAGTTTTTATTACATCAGGTTTTATCAGCCTTCCTGATATTGTCGCACCTTGTTTTATGACAAGTTCCAGTGACGCACATATAAATATTCCCAGAGTATATTTCCATGCAGTGCAAACAGTAATGGGAAAAAATATCCCCTATCAAGTTGTCATCTGAGCTTGTGGTACTTCCCAGACCATAGCAGGGCAGAATCAGAGGGATTAATTTGCAGCACTACTGCCAGTCTGTGAAAACTGCTGGAGATGGTTTAAAGTTCTCTGCTTGCCTCTGCCCTGCACTGCACTGGGGCTGCTCCTAAGTCAGGTTCTAGCTGAGGTTAAGGAATAGCTGAGCGGAAGGGACTACTGCAGCTGTTCTGAATATGCTTTGGGTGTGTTTCTTATTGTATAGATTGGGAAAATGAGTCTCAGAGACAGCGAAGTCACATGCTCATGACCACAGAATTTTGTGCTGGTGACCCTGTCAGAAGCAGAGTCTTTGACCTCCAGGTCTGCAGTCCTTCCTCCTGCCTGTGCACTATTTGCACTCCGGGCACAGTGGCACAGGGAGCAGGACACTGGCTCCTTGCCCAGCACATGGGAACCCAACAGCACACTTTCATTTCACCAAAGATGGAACTACAGTGGCAGAGCAGCCGACAGAGTTCAAAGGCTGGGAGGATTCAAGTTATACTTACCAGCTCACACCAAACATGTTCAATATTTTTTTTTTCTCCCTTATTTTAATACTAGGTTCAGGTAATGGGATCTCTATGGAAATCATATTAAAAACTGACCAACTCCATAGCAAGCTTTCAGCCAGAATGACGTGTCTAGTGAATGGGATAAGTTTTTCACAAAGATCTTGAGAATCTCTGTGAAAATAAGAAAATAATTTATGAAAGTCTGATCCTACCTTGTTTTAAATTTGTGGGTCTGTCAAAACCAAAGCAACTTTTGAGTTCATTACATAAATTGGATGAGGACCACATTCCCTGAACTTCATAATGTGACTTGCCTCTGTTCATTCCAGATTAGATTTTTTCTTTTCCCTTTTTTTTTTCCTTACTAAGCACACACACACACAAACCCCAGACAAACAAAAAAAAACCCCAAACAGCTCCCCTATCGCTTTATTTCCATAACTGATAGATTAGTTATTTTAAAAGGTAGTACAAACCTTATAAGTTCAAAGAAAGTCAACATTGGAATGCCCACCAGTGCTGCCCACAGTAAAGCAAACACATCCAGAGTTTTTATCACTTCAAATAAAAATTTCTGTTCTGCAAGGAGAAAATCCCCTCTCTTCTGTAGTTCATGACTCTACAGATCATTAGGTAGGTAAAGCAAACTTCTGATCTTTTGATCATTCACAACTCTTTGGAAAGAAGTTTCCCACAAGGCTCATGATGCTCTAAGTCACTTTTTTTTTTTCTGTTCTGCAGCCTCCCTCTCTCCAAGTTAAAACTCATGCAGAACAAAACAGCACTGCTGAGCTCAGCAGCATCACGAAGGAGGACTCTGCGGCACCCTAAGGCCTGATTGTATAAAAATGTGTAATGTTACCAGAAAGGGGAGTGGGAAAACATTCCCATAACTGCTTGGTAGGGCTTCACACCTATGAGGCATGTGTGAAGAGAGCTTCACACCTATGAATATCGTAGAGTCCAACCCTCATCTCTTCTCTGAGATCTTAAATAATGTTCCAGCTGGGGACCCAACTATAAACATTTTTGCACTTAGAGAGCAATAAAAAGAGAACACGTAGGATAGGAAACAGTTGGTTAAATTTGCAGCTTTTCTCTACGTTATAAATAATGAGGATGCATCTTTTGCTTGCTCCTCCTGTCAGCCACCTTCTGTTCCCTTGTTCCTGCTGTACTGCCATCTAAACACTCCTGTCTTTAATCTTTTAAGTACCTGAATTAACTTATAGCATCTAGAATACTTTAGGATGTAAAATTTCATATGGCAAACTCCTATAGGAGAAGAGTAAAATTAGCTCCCTCTTCTGTCAGAACTGTCCCAGACACAGAGAGGATCCCAATCTTGAAAATTCCTGGTATGTCTGACTCCATACAGGGAACTGCAAAATTCTTTCATCTCACTCAGTGAGGTTCTACAGAGAAAGTCTAAACCTACACACTTGCCTAGATTGGGTTTGGGTGCAGGTAATAACAAAAATACAGAAAGAGATTGTTCCTTGAGCATCACAAAGAATTTGAAGGGAAAGAGAGTACAAAAGACAGGCCAGGTCCTTAAATTTTGGATGCAAAACAATCAATCTTCAGTTGTTTGGATTTTTGTTTACCATTGCAAATCAGAAGAGGTATTTCACAGTGATTTGCTGTATTTCAGAATGTTACTTCAGCTGGACAAACTATGAGCATTTTTGCAGCTGTAAACATGTAGAGTGTCTTGAGGTTTTCGTGAAAAAGTAGCTTTGTATATTTAAGACACTATACTGCTATAGTACAGTGTTTTATTCAGATCATCAGAGTAACAAAATAATAGTTTTCTCTTGCCTGAACTGCTGTTGAACCAAGCAGCTCATTTCTCTACTTCTCAATGAAGAGAAATAAGGTATTTTTTCCTGTGCTTGGCACTGGAATTTTCAGGTATTTTTAGAATGTTTCCAGTTATGGACCCATCTGCATCCTATTCCACTGTTACTGCACAAAGGAAGGAGAAGCAGAACTGCACAATAACAGAGGGACAAAGAAATTACTCTTAGTATGCTCCCCTCTCTTCACATGAAAACAGATTTCTAAATATTATCACCTACCATCTCATTTGAGAGGCTGCACTTCACCAGTCATGAATTTGCTCTATTGAAATCATAGTATAGGCACATTACTAAAGTCATGTTTGCAAGCTAGCATCACCTAAATTACCATTTTATGACACAGTATCGGAAAAAGTAGGTTATGAACAGTGAACCTGATTTTAACCGGGAACATAGTACTCAATTTAGTAGGGAAATGTAGTCATTGAGGGAAATGTTTTTAAAAGCCATATTCTCTAGAGGAACAGATACATCCCTATCTTTCAAACTCTCTTCTCATGGTTTTCAAGCAGCTTTTGGTAATGAAATAAGCATTAACCCACATGCATAGATTGCACACAGGTCTCAGTTGTTATAGCACCATCCCACTCTGCTTCTCATTCATGTTGCAGCTTTCCTGCTTTTAAAGGGCTAAACTTCCCCATAACAGATTTGATTATAAATCTGTTAAACCCTTTATAATGCAACTCTTCAACTATGGGTTCTATCTTTAGCCCACTGTACATATGCAGAACTGAGGCCCCAAACGGCTGAGTGAGCTGCCTAAGTTTATACAGTAAATTAGCATGAGAACGGAAAGATGAGGTTTATTTTCCTTCCAGTTCTACACTTAGTTTATAGTTTCTACAAAAACATAAAAAGAACCTATGCAGAGCTTAGACAAAGCCTGCTGCATTTGCCTGGTGATTCCTTTTTAAATAGACAGCGATTATTTGTCTCTCGTTTCTTACAGGTACAGTTTGCGATCATCTTAAAAAGGCTCAAACTAGGTGCTTAAATAGGGGAAAGTTTTGAAAACTTTCCCTAAAACTATCTTCATTTTCAGTTTGAAAGTAAATACTAGCTTCTCTATATGCCTGGTGAGTCCCTGATGTCAGTAGGTGAGTCCCCTCTCCTCCCTGTCCCACCACGGCATTTCTCTACCCTTTGGCGAGAGAACAACTGAGAGCTGTGCCCTGAAAGTCACACGCCAGAGGAGGAACAATTCCTTCTTCCAGGAAAATGTGCACTTCCAAACTTGATAGGGTTCATGCGGAGTAAGACAAAGACACTAATACTGATCCTGATGGTTATGGGACCTGGGTGAATATGTGCTTAGTTCAGAAATCAAGATATGAAGTGCTGAATGTCTAGTGTTATTTTAATATAAGGGAGAAATACAGTTTGGGATCTAAGGGACATTTCTCTTACCCTTCCACCAGTGACTCCCTCAGTTCTCCACACAGGTGGATCTTTTGTCTTCTTGAAAGAGTAATCATGAGGGTGAATTTTCCAGTAGCTTTTCAAATGATGGCAAAACTATCTTGCAAAGCAATCCTAGGGGAAAATGCATAAATGGTCTTTAATGCAGCACAACCTTTTACACCTACCAGAAAAACAAATACATTCCACTGAAAACTAACAATTTCACAATTAGATATGAGCATGGATTTTCTCAGCTGGCTGGTGGTGGTGGATCACCCACAAGAGAGTTTGAAGGGTCTCTGTGTAAGAACTGGGAAGTTAGGATTAGAAATGTGTCTGACTTAAGAGGGAGTTTTAAGCAATTAACTCTGCAAACACACAAAAGTGAAGCACAAAGAAACGCTAATGGGAAGAGATCATTAATGCAATCCATCCACATTCTCCATCTATATGCTCATTACCTGCTGACAACACCAATAGGATTTGCCCATATGAGGAAATGGGCCAAAATAGCTATTGCAGAATAAGCCATTCTTCAGTAGATTTCTGTTTGTCCCTGTGTAGACACTGTAGGAATAATTAGTGCACTTATTCTGTTCTAGAATAATCGCTGCACTAATTATTCCAGACTAAAGTATCTTTTATTCCAAAACAATTTGTCCACAAGGGGAGCTATTGTGAAGTAGCTTGTGCTCCTCTGCTCAATTTCCATGTGTGAAAAGGACGTAATCCGTGCGGTTGGAATAGCTGTACCGCAGACTCCAGGAGCAAATCAAACTGTAGGCAAGTTCCAATTCTCACATTGCTCAGGATGGTTTTCTTAAAGTAACTGAACACATAGAGTTGTTTTGTAAACGAGATTCAGCTGTATGGCAATGAGTAAGCTCTTCTTTTAAGAGGTTTTTCTTTATAAAATTATTTTAGTCACATTTGCATCCAAGCTTATTAGACTGGATTTAAGGATTGTAGTGCATAGAGGCTGACATGGTAGATGAGACTTTGCCCACTCTGTTGCAAAGTGTGAAATGCTGAAATTGGATAAGCACATAGTGTAATTAGCTAATTTGATGGGGTAGCTTTATCCAGTCTGTGTGTTTAGAAACACCACTGATCTCGCAGGTTTTTTTGATGAATTGCAATTAAACTAAAGACTCATATGCCTAGACAGCAAACTCACAACACTGTTTAAAACCTTTTAAAATGAAGGATGGAAATGGTGGTGTCAGATCTTTCTAAACTGGAATGAGACTCCCAGTTCTCTAGTCTACCTTTCAGGCAGACTCAGACTCTATTTCTGTCTGTTTCTGAGGGAGTTTGTTGTTTTGGGGTTTTTTTTGTTTCTTTGGCTGTTTTTTTTAAAAATCAAGGGCAATATAACCATATCCGAAAAACCTGTCCTCTCCTTTTTGCTCAGGAAATAGCAGAACAAAACAATGAAATAAGTGTTTTGCTCTTACCCCACATGTGATTTGGCCCAATATTTGAGAACTGCTCAGATAGCAAGACTGTGTAATACACTAGTTTTTGTGAAACTGGATACAGGATATTGATTTGCAATAAATAATACTCTTTTCCACTTCCATATTTCATGTGGGTGGCACTGTCTCACCATTCAACCTCTGCCTTTGTCTCTCTAGAGAGAAAACAAAATCAGTTTGAGGTATGTTTCAAAATAAGTGGCATCATTTCTTAGCATGTCTTTTCAATTATATTTGCAATGGTAATTGGATATGATTTGCCTAGCATTTACCAATCTCTCCTGTGTCTGGCTAGGGCCTAAGAAGTTGTCTAAGCTTTCTCAAAAGACATTCATTCTCTTGAAGCATTCAGCCCCTGGTCACAGGATTATTTTGCTAACAAACCCTCAGCCTTTGATATTGAAATTTATTTAACACAAGATATATTGTTAATCAATTATTGCTCCAAATTTACTACTATTTTTTTTCTGTAATATTCTAAGAATGGACTGACGTACATTGATTTCTATCATAAACAGAATTCTGCATAGAAAAATTGTCATTAAAAGGCTCCTTAACAGAAGAAAACATTGAAATGTTCAACACATCTGTAGCTACAAAAAGCTCTGCTGATGGATTTATTTTCACTTTACCAATCTAATAGAATGAATTTGATTTATTACAAATAACAATTGTCTATTTAAGGCTCATGAGACAGCTTTTTGTGATTCTCGTAAAAAGTTTTTCCTCAATTAAACTTTCTGTTTATTTATGAGATGCATGCAATTAGAAATACAAGATGTTCTGTTTTCTCAGCTCAAACTCTTTTATTGTCTTGTGTTTCTCATGTGCTACTGTAGCGGTTTTACCCTGAATTGAACTAGATTATGATTACTAGTTAAGAACTGAAAACACTACCACTTTTTACTTTGCTCTGTTACTTTGTAAATAAATACTTTCAATTACAAAATCGTTCCCAGAGAAATAGGAATTATGTTGAAAGTAGCCCACTGCTGCTGTAACAGTTTCAGATTTATTGAATCTTTCTCACTGTATTACGATAGCTCCTGCTGTTTTACCTGGACTGCAGCAATACCAGACTCCAGCCTTGGTTTTTGTAATGTTCTAACCATCTGGGACAAGAAAAAAACCCCTCAATATTCTTCTGTCTTCAACTTTTTGATTATCATCAGAGTGGAAATGCTATGAAAAAATTTTAAAATATCCCTTTCTTATTTCCAGTAGGTTGGATAAGAGCCATGCAGCTACGTATCAGTTTTGCCGTTATCTCAGATTTTACAGGCAAGGGTCTAATTTTATTCATATTTATTAAGGCCAACACTAGCATAACAGCACACAATACAACTGAGTGTGGTGGATGAGAAAAGCAACATGTTTAACATTAAAATGATGCTGAACTTAGAAATCCTTCCTCATCTGGAGCTATCCTACATCTAGTGCTGTGCTCTTAAAGTCATTCTTGTGAGGAAGTTTCATATCAACTTTCTTGGTCTGATTGTCATAAAGATTAAAGTGTGAATACAGGCCCTGGATGTGGGCTCTATTGCTGTATGAAGGCATGGAAAAAATTCTAGTGTTTGGACAATTTTACCATCCTGTACTTTAGTACTGGATCAATCTAATTTCTTCTCCAACACAAAAATAATTTCAAAACGAACACAATGTGATGGTACTTTCTTCATTATATCTATACCGACCTTTATATGCAAACTTTGCCTCAGTCTTTTAAATTGCTTCTTTAATTTAGTTCTTGGAAACTGCAAGTTTTAGCTGGTTTACTGACCTCTGCATCCCAAACAGCAAAGATAAAAATCGAAAGTAGCAAAGGTTTCAGAGTGAGGAAGCATTGACTTGGTTTTACATTATAAATAACTCCATTGGACCCTTCTGGTGCACCAAGAGGAAGTATTTTCTTGTCTATTTAATCTTTGTAGTCGTTGTTGCATGTATGCATGGAAGAGAAGGAAAGCCTACTCCTACCTGCTACTCCTTGGTTCTTACTCATTTGAGCACCCAGTAATCGAAAGTCAAATATTATTCACCTATTTTAGTTGTATCACTGAGGTCAAAGGGATTATTCACTTGTCTAAAATGGTCCTAAGTAATAAGTAAGAGAACTAAATGATACTTAGAGATTATTCCAAAACAATATAAACAAAACCAGATCACCTGTCTCGCCAGTTGCTCACGTGGAGATTCCAGAAAAGCTATCCATAACACATCAAATGCCTTCTTTCTATTTTCATTTTTTTCAAACTATTCTTTCATGAACACAAGGGCAGGAAAAATCAAGTACCAGATGGTGAGCTAGGGTATCAGCTATTGGATCCAACGGCATATTGAAAGCAGCCAGCATTCCCAAAGAAAGACATTTAATGGTAACTGAAAGAAAAAACACCCAATTTCAGGGAAGAAAATGAAAATAGAATCAATGAAATAGACAACTGCAAAGCATATCCACAAAGAGAATCACTGTGTAAGCCGAGATCAGAAGAAACTGAAATAGATTCAGGAGAGCTGTTAAGACAGTGACTTTTGTTATAAATTACATACACAGAGCAAGTCCTGCAAATAACCAGCTTTCCATGCCAGGACAACAGGGAGCCTGTACAGAAATTGATGCTGGATTTGTCAGAAGTACATGACATCTTTGGCTTTTGTGACATTCCTGTCCCTGTTTTTCACTGGTATTCCCTTCACTCCGAAAAGTATTATGGAATGCTTCCTCTGTTCTATCCCTTGCCACCTTTGCGGATGCATTCACATTACTGAAACTAACCCTCCACAAGATCCTGGCAGTTTAGAACAGCCTCAAGCAGAGAAAGAGAGAAACACATATTTGTATAACTGTGAAATGCCTCAGTTGAAGGTAAGCAAAGAAATTAGACTTGGAGAGTTCATAAGGGGAATGCAGATCATAAAATCCACACTCCCTGAGATAAAAATAATGACTAAGCACTTTAAGCCTTTAACACACTGAAGATCATACAAAATGAGCTTGGCAAAGCACAATACACAGAACAGTCATTTGCAAACACCATACCATGCTCAGATCAGGGAATCATTCCATATAACCTCACTGATTTGGGGATTTGTTTTATGATGGGCTATACAGTGAATTTCCAAATGCACTGTCAAATCAGACCCTAATCTCTATTTACAAGCTGGACTCCCTTCCTTTTTGAGTTTCTTATCAAATCCAGCTCCCTTCCTGAGATTTAAAAGGGCTTTAGATTTCCCTATTGCAATTAGGGGCTTTTTAATTGTTTAATTGTTTTTCCTCTACTCAAGTGTAAGCAGTGTCTTCAAATATAGTAATTCAAGCAGCTACAATAGGATAACTCCAGATATCCACTAGTTTAACCAAGACAAACATTTAGAGAATTAGTAACCCTCTCACATTCTATTTTAAAATGTTTGTTGAACACAACAGATGAAAGATAAAGACACCTCTAGACTGTGACAATAAGAAGTTTGAGAAAGGTACCAGCTTCATACAAGAATCTCAGTTCTGTCTCCTGAATATCAGAGAAAAAATTCTCTGAGGTCAGTTTATTTTCTAACTATTGATGATAGAGTAATTTTACTTTCCTCTGAAACACATGCTCTGGTTCCTCCCAGTCATTGAACTAAGTGGACCACGTGTGATGTAAAAAGGAAGTAACATGGATATTTACACACTTCCATTTTAATTTACAGACCTAGCAAGCAAATGACCTTGTAAAATTATGTTCTTCCAATTGATATCTAATACTTTTCACTATTCTTTGCACAGTCCAAATTGAAGACCAGCTGCCATCCAGGTGTCACACATATTTATATACATATTGTGAAAGAATAGGAAGCAAACAGGATCCATGGTTATGTCCTTCTACTGTGGTACATAAACACAGGACAGAAGACGGGTCGAAAAGCAGGACTATGGCTGAAATTCACCCAATGTTTTGGCTACCAGAACTGGCTGACAATACTAACAGAAAGATTTTTCATCCCCTGAAGTGGAGTAGCAAAGCGACAACAACTTTGGGCTGCCAGGACACCCAGCAGGGCTTCTGCATTTTGAGACATGAGTCCTTGAGGCAATATGACTGAAGAGATGCGGCTCCCTCCAGTGTGGGGTTCTGCTTAAACGCAACACTGAGCCCTGGAAAAAGATATTAACTCATTTCTCATTTGAGCTGCCAAACATACCAGGAATACCTGGCAGCAGCTTCCTGCCATGCTGCCAACCATTCTAGGTACACAGCTGGCTCTTTCAGTGGTTTCAGAAGAACTCAGAGGATTTACAGCACAGCAGCAACAGCAGTGGAGGAACAGAACCAGCATTTGATTTCTTTGCATAAAGGTATATCCCAGAAAACTTAAACCCACCCAGGCACAAACCTCCAGAATTAAGTAATGTCCTGCATGGCCCAAGCCCAGGTTCAACTCCCTCTCTATAAATCAGTTAATTAAACAGCTGACACAAAGCAATTGCCTCTCCCATTCTCAGAATATTTTATGTTCATGTCATAAGAAATCCTGCAAAACCTTGATAGGTATATTCATTATTTATGGTCTGCCATAATTATATTTGGTACTTCTAGTTTAGCCTTCAGGAGGCAGTGTCATGTGTGCAAAACACAACTTACCAATGCTATTGAACTTTTACAGGGGTTTTGAAAAACTATGATTTCTCTTAAAACCAAGAAATGCAAAATGGCAAGAAGTTTAGTAAGAACATCTGGTCTAGGCCAAAACTGGGAAGGGTATCATCGGTTTGAAACACGAGGGTTTACCCTCAAATTTTTTTCCCCTCCAAATGAAAACTGCAGCCCACCTTTTCATTTCTACTTTTATGGTGACCATGTTCTCAGGTCTTTGCATAAATTCGCCCAGACTGCACTGGAGTTTCTTAATAGCAAGATATTTAAGCAGAAGCCAGTGCTCACCTTCAGGCTGGGACTAGAAACTACTCACTGGCAGCATCTAATCTGCCTGCTTTTGAATGTTACAAACAAAATAAGGTGATAGATCCAGATGGAGATATCTCTTTGTATTTTTCCTAATGCAATTTCAGTGAGTAAAAATCAAGAAAGTGGCTGGCATTCATACAAACAGTATGGTTCCTATTGGCGTATAGAGGCCCAGTGACATCTCCAGGAGTATAAAAAGCTAAAAAATGGTAAGGTCAGCAGTATAAAGAAGGAAGAGGGCTTTAGACTACATAGCCCTATGGCTATGGCAGAAACTCTTCAAATCAAGAAACTGGCAATACCAGTAAGGTTTCAAATACAAACACTCAGCTTTGAACTGAACCAGTGAAGAAAGAAATGATAAAACAGACATTCAGCAAAGGCTCTTCACAGAATGCCAGACAAAGTTTCAGATTTTTTTTTTTTTTTTTAATTTTTTTTAAGTCTGCTAATTTGTGTTTATCAGCACAATGAAAGGTTGGGTATGGAAAGATACTCAGAACTTAAAAGCTAAAACTGGACTGTTTACACTTCATTCTCTTTTTATTAACCTTCAGTGAGTGTTCTGCATAGACACAGCCCATGAAAGTAATAATAGAGGGAAATTAATTAGATGACTATATTTCAATCATGGAGTTTCCTTGACATTTTATACCAAAGGAATGCAGCTCAAGCAGTTTGTAACTGACAGCAATGCCATGAAATTGCACTACAGCCTTGATAATTATCCTCTTCATTATTTTTATAGTATATAAAGAGATAAAGTACAACATCCCCTTTTCATTTATAATAGTATGCTGTATAATGGAAGCAGCTGAAGAGGGATGTTTGTCTTACAGTGCTACAGTTTAAATCTAGTGACAAGAAGTGTCACATTAATGATGCATAGAGAAGAGCACTACAAGCAGCCATCCTTTATACAATTATTCCATCAAAACTGTAAACATATGGGACAAATAATACATCCCAAACTTTTTTTCTTCCTCTTTCCTTAATATTCAAGAAATATCAATGGTAACTCATTAAAAGGAAAAATATATTAATCTCATTACATAAATTTCCTTCGGTGTTAAAAGTTAGTGTAATCAGAGCTTATAAAAGCACTGATGACACAGAAAGGTTGGTCATTTCTTTTGTATAGCAGTACAAAGTACTTGTGTACTCCACAAGCCCAGAAAATTAATTGAAAGGGGAACAGTCCTTTTGGATCCAGATGGAGACACTAAAGGAGTAGAGGTCTTAGCAAGTACTATGGATAACTTTAATTAGGAAGAGTAGAAGTAAAGCAGTAACAATTCCGTAAACTGGCAAACTCCTTTGGATAACAGTCAGAAAATGTAGTTAGGGAAGTCTCAGCTGGAACATGACAAACATGTACAAGGAAATGAGAAGTTCCTGTTTCCCTGTCTGCCACAGCCTCAGCTCAACTTGGTGTATGAACAACAGAAGTCAGCTCCAGATGGCTACAAAAGAAGCCAGTTTGTTATCTTAGCAAGGCAGAGCTGGAAATCAGGATAACTTCATGAACAGCAACTTTGCAGGTAGTTTCAGCAGCGGCTGCTGAATTAATCCTGCAGAGATATGAAGCACTTAAAGCAGCTGTGATGAACAGTAACCTCCTGTCTCTGAGAATAAAGCTGGGATATTTTCTTGGTGTGACTCAAATAAAAAATAAAATTTATTTAGTCTAAGGAACATCAGGTTCTTAGTCTGAATTAATTTATCCTAATAACATGATGATACATGATTGCTGTTGTAGATTGCCTGTCTCCAGGAGAAGAGCTGGATTTTTATTTTACCAACTGTAACACCTTTAGAATTTCTTTCTTCAAACATTATAAACGATTGTGGCTTGCACATACCTGAAAATCCATCGGTAACTTTATAATTTTTTCATATCCGAAAAATGGGACACCATGGTATCGTGACTCCAAATAGGAGTGTTGCAGCCATGGAATACAGACTTGGACCATGTTTGCTGCAGTATAAGGACATTAACTTCAGGGTTTCTGACTGAAGCTTGTTTTTATTATCCTTATGACATGCTTCTATGTGATTACTCTGTGCCACTTATCACATCAGTCAGTTTCCCTGAGGTTTTTCCATATTCAA